>CM077163.1:1302910-1721830 GCA_039583875.1 Platanthera guangdongensis
GTTCTCGCCTGATCTCAGGCTGCGGATGCCGCTCAGCGCGACCCCCCGTCGGTCCCGGCCAAGAAGCGGCCAGGTGGCGGACAGCCCATCCCTCTGCCGAAGGTGGCGAAGACCGCGGGTCAGCAACCCGCTGCGAGCCAAAGGAAAGGCAAGGCCCCTGCGGTCCTTCCGGCCGAGGGCCATTCGCCCCCGCTGGTTGCTTCGACCAGCGATACCCCGGACAGGGCGGCGGGCACCTCTGCGCCGCCAGACGGGTCTCAAGCTGCTGCGAAACTGGTGCCGAAGGGTCACCGCAACTTCGGCTACGACAAGAGATATCTGGACGAGCTCGGCGCCCCGCTCCTGTCGTGGGACAAGGAGTCAAATCGCGCCGCGATCTCGACCCTGTTGCCGAGTTGGCTAGAGCAGGACACCATCGGCGGGGAGGCCTACAACTTCTCATTCGGCCTTTACTCGCGAGAGGACACCGCTATATATGACAAAGAGGCGTCGCAAGTGCTGGTTCACGAGAGCGCGCAGGCCCAGCTGCGTGGCCTGGAGTTGGCTCACATGGTGGGGAGGCGTTGCACACAGCTGGAGCGGAACGCCACCTCCCTGAAGAAGCTGGCGGACGAGAGGGAGGGGGCCCAAAAGCTTGCTCAGGAAGACGCGACCCTTCAGAGGAGGCGGGCCGACGCGGCGGAGGAGTCCCTCGCGCAGTACCTAGGCGGGGTGGTATGTGCTTGCCCTCAACAACCGCCCTTTCTCGCGAATCCACCTCATAACTTTCTTTTCCTCTTTTCAGGATGCCGCGAAGGCCAGTCGGATGGGTGCTGAGATCGCCGCCCTCGCCCAGGACAAGTCAGCTCTGGAGGCCCGGGTACGCGAGCTGGAGGCCGCCGCCGCTGTCCCTCCTCCAGACAGCAGGGTCTGTCCGCTCGAACACTTCTCCGACTACGACTTGGAAGTGTTGATGCAAAAGAACGCTGCCAGCGCCGCGAAGTACACGATGTAAATGCTGCGACGCGCAGATCTCCTCAAGAGCGAGGCGGCGGAACTCTCGGCGGAAGACGTGGTGCCGGAGCTATTCCTTCCCGTGCCGGACCCTGGGGACAAATCCTTCCAGCCCATTTAGGACTTCTCGCCCCGGATCTCGCGTCTCCCCGTTTTTTTGACATTTGTTTTTTAGATGTATATTATCATGTATGTTTACCTGTTTTGAGATGTACGCGCGGGCTGTGTCTAGACTTCGTGATCTTTATTTACTATTGCTTTTATAAATGCTTTCTCGCCTGCCTCTGTTTATTTGCTATTACCGCGCAGGGTGGCCTGCCTCTGCGGCCCAGCCCTGATGAGGCGGCTGCTCGCCCGCCAAGCGAGGCGAGCCGGCTCGTCCTTTGTCTGTATTGCCAAATTTCTTGCGGATTCTCGCCCAGGTTCTCGCCTCCACTCGGTCGCCTTCCCTGGGGCTGGGGGCTATGTTAGACCCCCTCCTTTTTGGTTGTCTTTTGTGATTCCGATCTGCTATTAACGCCATTCGAGTAGTTCCCGACCCTGCCGGCTAGGTGGGAGCCCGGCAGCGTGATTCGTTCTGGGTCCAAACACATTCCATTGAGTGACTTCCGGCCCTGCCAGCTAGGTGAGAGCCTGGCAGTGGGATCTTCTCGAGGCTAGGGATGACACCGAGTGACTTCCGGCCCTGCCAGCTAGGTGGGAGCCTGGCAGCGGGATCTTCTCAGGGTCCAAACACATTCCATCGAGTGACTTCCGGCCCTGCCAGCTAGGTGAGAGCCTGGCAGCGGGATCTTCTCGAGGCTAGGGATGACACCGAGTGACTTCCGGCCCTGCCAGCTAGGTGGGAGCCTGACAGAGGGAT
The DNA here is from genome assembly GCA_039583875.1 of Platanthera guangdongensis. NCBI lineage: Eukaryota > Viridiplantae > Streptophyta > Magnoliopsida > Asparagales > Orchidaceae > Platanthera > Platanthera guangdongensis. Next base: position 1,304,766 of record CM077163.1, read on the forward strand.
CTTCTCGGGGTCCAAACACATTCCATCGAGTGACTTCCGGCCCTGCCAGCTAGGTGAGAGCCTGGCAACGGGATCTTCTCGAGGCTAGGGATGACACCGAGTGACTTCCGGCCCTGCCAGCTAGGTGGGAGCCTGACAGCGGGATCTTCTCGGGGTCCAAACACATTCCATCGAGTGACTTCCGGCCCTGCCAGCTAGGTGAGAGCCTGGCAGCGGGATCTTCTCGAGGCTAGGGATGACACCGAGTGACTTCCGACCCTGCCAGCTAGGTGGGAGCCTGGCAGCGGGATCTTCTCGGGGTCCAAACACATTCCATCGAGTGACTTCCGGCCCTGCCAGCTAGGTGAGAGCCTGGCAGCGGGATCTTCTCGAGGCTAGGTGTTGGGTACATTGGTCAAATGTACCTGATTTGAAGAAGCCTCACCCAACTCAATGATATACATCATAATGTATTTGATGTATGTTGAGTTTACTTGTGCAGGTTAAGTTATCACTGGACTGAAGCAAAAATTTCTAAGTCCATGTGTCGACACCTAGAGGGAAAGTGTCGACACTTAAGAAGACTTGTGTCGACACCCAGACAAGCAGTGTCGACACTTGGAGTCATTGTGTCGACACCTGGGATGCAGAGTCGACACCAGACAGAACAATGTGTCGACACAAGGAGCTGTGTCGACACTCAGTGAAGAAAAGTGCAGACAGAAAGTGTCGACACAAGGAGCTGTGTCGACACCCAGTGAAGCTGTGTCGACACTCAGCAAAAGTCTGCAGAGACTAAGTTAAAGTGTCGACACTCAGAACAATGTGTCGACACTCAACAGAAGAGTCAGCACTTGAAGTAAGTGTCGACACTCAGAACAATGTGTCGACACTCAACAGAAGAGTCATCACTTGAAGTATGTGTCGACACCCAGCACAATGTGTCGACACACAACCAGAAGAGTCAACACATGAAGTAAGTGTCGACACCCAGCACAATGTGTCGACACTCAGCTGAAGACTCTACACTTGAAGAAAGTGTCGACACATGGAGCTGTGTCGACACTTAGCAAAGAACAGAATTATCAACAAAATATTCTAAGTACAAGTGTCGACACTAAGGGAATGTGTCGACACTCAGCTAAAGTCTCAACAGAAGAATCAAGTGTCGACACAAGGAGCTGTGTCGACACTCAGCAAATATCAACATAGAAGACTATGTGTCGACACCAAGAAGTAGTGTCGACACTTGACAGATTCAACACAAGAAGTTGTGTCGACACAAAGGTGATGTGTCGACACTTAGAAGAATTCAGCTACAGATAGAAGATCAAGTACTTGTGTCGACACTCAATTTCAGTGTCGACACCTGAAGAAGAATCTGTGTCGAGACATACAAGGAGTTGTGTCGACACCTTGTAGACTTGTGTCGACACTTACACAGCATGTGTCGACACTTGGTCTATAAGTGTCGACACTTAAAGACAGAAAGTCTCGACACTTTCAGACAGTTAGAGATTTTCAAGAAATGACTGGATGACTTGACATCTGTCGTTCCAGCCGGTCTACAGTACCTGTTAGAGATATCAGAAGACAGTTATGGACCGGACCAGCCGGTTACCATGAAGAAGGCCTATAAATAGGCTCATACAGTTTACAGAAACTGTTGTTCAGGTTGATCACATTGTTGAAGAACAAGTTATTAAAGTGGTACATAGAGTATCAACACAAGAAGATCTTGCAGTCCAAGTGCAGATCTAAGAAGTTGGAGAGAGAGGGCTCCATCCAAGAAATCAGCCTTTGGTACTAGGCTGAGAAGAAGGATTCAGATTCATTCTGGATCTTACTTGGCAGATGTCAAGGAACAACTGCAGGAGGATTCAGTCTTATTCAGTTCTACTCAAAAAGCTTTGAAGAAAGCTAAGTCAGATTGAATCCAGCTGAGTTCTTCCAAGAACTCATCAAGAAACTCTCAACTCCCCTCTTTTATTTCTGAGTTGTTGAGTTAATATTTGTAATACATTTTTAACTTGTAGGATCTTTTGGATTTGAGTGAATTGTAAGCCTATAATTATAAAGGCTGAGGGTAGGGCTTGAGAGCCTGAGTGTAGGAGATTGAGATCTCTGAGTGTAGGCCTTGGTTGGCTGAGTGTAGGCCTTGGTTGGCTGAGTGTAGGACTTTATGGCTGAGTGTAGGCTTTGGGATAAAGCTGAGTTGTAGGGCCTTGGGCCTGAGGTGTAGGAACCAATTTGGGTTCTGAGACAGTGGAGGAGTTTGGCCGAATCTAGTACACTGCTAGATAGGCGAAGGGGGAAAGTGGATGTACCCATATCTTGGGGAACCACTATAAACCACTGTGTCTGCTGTGCTGTGCTGTGATTGTTGCTGTGTATGCTGTGTGTTTGCTGTGATAGAATAGTTAGAAATCTGTGATATTAACTATTTGTTGCCATTAAAGTTTAAAACGGATTAGGTCACCTATTCACCCCCCCCCCCTCTAGGTGTTTAGGTACCTTATCTTTCAAGTGGTATCAGAGGGAGGTTTCTCAAAAAGGACTAACAGTCTGAGGAGATCCTGTTTGGCAGATTCAGTGTAAGGCAAAACACAGATTCAAGAAATTCAAGAAAATCAAGAAACATGGGTTCCTCTGAGAATCACAAGGAATTGGGTTCCATGAAATTACCCATATGCAGGAAAGAGATCTTTGGGATCTGGAAGGAAAGGGTAAGGCTGTTCATGGAGGCCTCAGACCCTAGAATCTACATCACAGTAAAGGAAGGGCCTTATGTGCCCATGAAGATTTCAGTTTTAGATGCAAATCAGAGAACTCCAAAGGATTTCTCTGAGATGACTAAGGATGAGATTGTCCTAGCCACAATGGACAAGAGGGCACAGAACATAATAGTGAGTGTCATTGATGACGCAACTTTTCAGAATCTTATATACTGTAAGACAGCCAAAGAGATGTGTGACACTCTTATAGTGTATATGGAAGGATCTGAAGAAGTTAGACAAGATAGAAAATCCTTGCTAAATCAGGAGTATGAGAGTTTTAGACAAGGAAAGGGTGATAGCATAACTGAGTGCTATAAGAAGTTCTACAGAATAGTGAATGAAATCATGTCTTATGGAAGAGAGTTCAGTAACTATGAACTAAATGACAAGTTCTTAAGGTCCCTAACCAAAGATTGGGACACCAAGATCTGTGTCATAAGAGAAATGACTAAGTTGGGGGAAATTCCTCCTCCTACACTGTTTGGCAAGTTATTGTCTTATGAAATGCAATTGACAGTGAGGAAAGAGGAGGAGAAGTCAACAAGAATTGAACACAAGGAAAGATCAGTTGCTTTCAAGACAGAAGTCCCCAGAAAGTGCAGGAATAAGTCATCAACTCCACCTCTAGAGGTAGTTGAATCAGAATCAGATGAGTCAGTCAGCACAAAGACTGAGAGCAGTGAAAGTGATGAAGACTTTGCTGCCTTCACTAGACACTTTCAGAAATTCTTGAAGAAGAAACAGTGGAGGTCAAGACCTTCTACTTCAAAGGGAAAGGAAGTCTTTTATCAGGAGAAAAAGCCTTCAAAGAAAGACAGGAAGAGGACAAAGTCAAGCAAGGCAACTGGTTCAAAGATAGTGTGCTATTGCTGTAATAGACAGGGCCATGTTATTACAGATTGTCCTGAGAAGAGAAAGGAATCTGGTGACAGGAAAAAGGCTCACTTCAAAGGCAAGAAAGAGAAGTCTTTTGTTGCCAAGAAAGAGAAGACTCTATCAGATATCTCTTCTTCAGAAACTGAGTCTGAGGCTGAAGCCTACATAGGGTTGTTTGTTGAAGAAGAAGAGGAAGAATTCATACAGTTAATGGAGTCTATTTATGAACAAGAAGACTGTCAATGCCAAGGGCTAATGGCTTTGACTGAGAGTGACAAAATCCTAGAGCAGCCAGGACCCAGTAAGGTACAAGGTTCAACTCTAAGTTCAGTTTCTTGTTCTAGTTTAGAATCAGATTCATCATCATCAAGTGATGAGAATGTATCTGAGTCTGAGGATGATATTCATCAGCTTATAGATGAATATAAGGTACTGTTGCAAGCTTACAAGAAAAGCAAGTCCCTAGCCAAAAGTCAGGCAAAGGAAATTGCTGATCTTAAAGCTGCTGCAACAGATTTTGAGAAGCAATTTGATCAAAAGTTGAATGAGATAGCCAGAGTGAAACACATAACAATGATTCAGATGGGGACTATCACCTTTAAGAATGATCAAATTAAGAGTCTGGAGATCAATCTTCAGAAGGAGAAGGACTTAGTTGCTAGGTTTTCTAAACCTAAGTCAGTGTTACCTTTAATTGATGATTTTGTTCATCATAAAGGCAAGGCTGGACTGGGCTTTACTAGACCTGCAAGGACTGAGCAGTCCAAGTCTAAGTCCAAGAGCAAAGCCCCAACATTCAACAAGTCTGCTGTAGATAAGACAGCAAAGGTTGTACCTAAGCAAAGGTACAATAAGTTTGAATGCTGGTGCTGTGGCAAGGTTGGCCACTTTGTAGTAGACTGTTGGCACAATGTTAGTGCCAAAGTGAGTAGCAAGCTACCTGGTGGAAAGCCAGTAGGTAGTTTTGTCAAGTTGCAGACTAACAAGTACCAAGGACCCAAGAATTCTTTGGGTTCTAAGGTTCATTAATCTGTTTTGCAGGTGAGTCCAAGTGGTCATACCCCAACATGGTACTTGGACAGTGGATGTTCCAGACATATGACTGGAACAAGAGAATTACTAAAGGACTACATTCCAGTAAAAGATGGTCCAAAAGTAACCTTTGGTGGTTCTGAAAAAGGAATCATCAAAGGATTTGGTAACATTTCTACAAACTTAGTTACCATTACTCAAGTGGCTTATGTTAAAGGGTTGAAACACAACCTAATAAGTATAAGTCAATTAAGTGATGTAGGGTATGACATCTCATTTGTTAAAAATGGTTGTCATATCAAGAGGTCAAGTGATCAAGAGATCATTTTGACAGGTTATAGGAAGAGGAATGTCTACTGCCTAGACATTATGATTGAGAACAATGGTTCTCCAGTTTGTCTTGTAGCTGATGAGACAGTCTCTCATTATGTCAAATGGCACAAGAGGCTTGCACATCTTAACTACAAGACTATTAGCAAACTCTTTATCAAAGAGTTAGTGAGGAATGGTCCTCAAGTTAAGTGTGTTAAAGATGGTATTTGCTCAGCTTGTCAAAAGGGCAAGCAGACTAAATCCACCTTTAGAAGCATAGAAAACAAAGATGCTGTGAGGTGTTTATACCTCTTGCATATGGATCTCTTTGGTCCAATGTCAGTTCACAGATTAGGTAGGAAAGTCTATACCTTTGTAGTTGTAGATGACTACTCAAGGTTTTCTTGGGTGTTCTTCTTAAGACAGAAATCTGAAACACCTAGTGTCTTCTATAGCTTTGTCAAGCAAATTCAGAATGAACTAAATAATACAGTGGTCAAAATTAGAAGTGACCATGGTACTGAATTTCAGTCTGATTGTATGACAAAACTATGTGAAGAATTTGGGATATTTCAAGAATTCTCTTCACCTAGAACACCTCAGCAAAATGACATTGTTGAGAGAAAGAATAGAACCTTGATAGAGGCTGGTAGGACCCTACTAAGTGATACATCACTGCCAGAATATTTCTGGGCTGAAGCAGTTAACATTGCATGCCATGTTATAAATAGGGCTACCATCACTAAAAGGCTTAACAAGACCCCCTATGAAGTTGTGAAAGGCAGGAAACCAAACCTATCCTATTTTAGGATCTTTGGTTGCAAATGCTTCATACTTAACAATGGGAAGTCTTACTTAACTAAGTTTGCTGCCAAGTCCCAAAAGGGAATTTTTGTTGGGTACAGCAATAATAGTAAGGCTTATAGAGTCTACAACTTGACTACACAAGTTGTAGAAGAATTTGTGCATGTAGTTTTTGATGAGACTAAACTTATTAATAATGAGTTGTCTAGTAGTGTATGCAGCCCCACAGGTTTGACAAATAAAATGGACAAGCTTACTATAGAAGAAGTGCCTGCGGCAAGACAGCAAGTAGAAGACAGTAGCTGTTGTCCAGGGCGAGAACTACATGTGCCAATTGCTGAAGAAATCCAAGGAGTACAGCATGATACAGATGCTGAAGTGGTTCAACCAGAAGTAAGGTTGCCTCTAGCCAACATGCATCTAAGAGATCATCCAATAGAGCAGATTATTGGAGATCCAAGACAAGGAGTACAAACCAAGAGTAGAAACATGAATGCAGCAATCTACTCCAGCTTTCTGTCACAAGTTGAACCTAAGAAGTTTGAAGAAGCAATACAAGATCCATAATGGACTGAAGCAATGCAAGAAGAGATTAATCGGTTTAAGAGGTGCAAGGTCTGGGAATTGATTCCTAAACCTAAAGACCACAATGTAATAGGAACTAAGTGGATCTACAGGAATAAGATGGATGAACAAGGGGTCATCATTAAGAATAAGGCTAGACTGGTTGCTAAAGGATATAGGCAAGAAGAAGGTATTGATTTTGATCAAACATTTGCTCCAGTAGCCAGACTGGAAGCCATAAGGATGTTCTTGGCCTATGCAACCTATCAAGGATTCAAGGTTTACCAAATGGATGTCAAGTCAGCATTCCTAAATGGTAATCTTAAGGAAGAAGTTTATGTGGAACAGCCTTCAGGTTTTGTTGATCCAACTCTACCTCATCATGTCTATAGACTTAGGAAAGCTTTATATGGGTTAAAGCAAGCCCCTAAGGCTTGGTATGAAACCCTATCTAGTTTCCTCATTGAGAACAAATTCTCAAGGGGGAAAATAGATAAGACTCTATTCCTTAGGGAATCTAGAGGCAAAGTTATACTAGTCCAAATATATGTAGATGACATTATATTTGGGTCTACTGAAAGCACCCTTTGCAAAAAGTTTGCAAAACTTATGCAGGGTCAGTTTGAGATGAGTAGTATGGGAGAGCTGAAGTTTTTCTTGGGTCTCCAAGTTAAACAGACTGAAAGTGGTTTATCCATATGTCAGTCCAAGTTCACCCTAGAACTCATAAGGAAGTATGGTATGGATTCATCCAGTACCATGACGACTCCTATGGGGTCAAGTATGTCTCTTAGCAAGGATGATGCAGGGAAACCTGTAGATGAAACCTTGTATAGATGGATAGTTGGCTCCCTATTATACTTGACTGCTAGTAGACCTGACATCATGTATGTTACATGTGTTTGTGTCAGGAATCAAGCCTGCCCTAAAGAGTCTCATTTGACAGCAGTCAAAAGAATATTGAGATATCTAAAGGGCACTCCCTATCTAGGCCTATGGTACCCTAGGAATGGAGATTTTGATCTAACAAGTTATTCAGATGCAGACTTTGCAGGATGCAAAGAGGATAGAAAGAGCACTACTGGAACCTGTCAATTCCTAGGTGGGAGACTAATTTCATAGAGTAGCAAGAAACAAACCAGTGTGGTTATCTCCACTGCAGAGTTAGAGTATGTGGCTGCAGGAAGTTGTTGTGCTCAACTTCTGTGGATACAACATCAGCTAGAGGACTATGGATTTCAGGTAAGTAGAACTCCACTTTTTTGTGATTCTACAAGTGCTATTTCAATAGCTAATAACCCTGTATCTCATAGTAGAACAAAACATATTTAGATTAAATATCATTTTCTTAAGGAGCATGTAGAAAGAGAAGATATTTTATTAGAATATGTTAAAACTGATAATCAAATAGCTGATATGTTTACTAAGCCCCTAGAAGAAGCTAAGTTCAATAGATTCAAAATTGAACTAGGAATGATAAACTTAGAGTAAGTTTACAGAATTAAAATTGGCTAAGTAAAAAGGTGTCGACACAGAATAGTGGTGTCGACACTTCAGGAAAAAGGTGTCGACACATCTAGGAAGTTGGTGTCGACACTTCAGAATGTTAGTGTCGACACATGTCCAGTAGGTGTCGACACATCCAAAGTGGTGTCGACACTTATGTTTTACTCAGAATTTTCTAAGTAAAGTCTCGACAATGTGTCGAGTTATGTTGTGTCGACACATAACCAAGTGTCGACACATAAAATCTGTTGACTAAACTTGTGTTGACACATATGTGTCGAGACATTATAAGTCAGTGTCGACACTTATTGCCAGTGTCGACACATTTTAAGTTAGCTGTCCCGCCTGTTCATCTTCAAAATTAGAAAGGTATAAATAGGGTTCTGTCTTTGTTTGTCGACACGCTTTTAAAGTTTCGAGACCAAAACTACTGTGTCGACACCTCTCTTTTCTAAAGACAAATTCTACAAACCCTAATGACACCTAAGCTTGAGGAGAACGTTAACGAAGGATATGAGCTAGTGCGCGGCGCCTTCGACGATGCTGATCAAGAAATCAAGGCAGTAGTAACCCTAGTCGCCGATTCTGGGTTAGAGTACTTAGTTTCAGAACCTACTAAGATATGAAAGAAGGAGGTTCTTGAATTCCTAAATGGAGCCAAAGTAGATGAGTCTGGATACAGAATCAAATCCAGAGTTCATGGTGCAAGGGTTAAGGTATCCCCTAAAAATCTGAGGAAGGTGCTCCAGCTACCAAAAACTCAAGATGAAGAAGAAATTACTGCATCCAAGACCAGGGAAGCTCTAACCTGGTGTGGACTTGATCCAAAGATGAAGCTGGGCTCTGTGTTTAACAGAAAAGGCATGAATAATCAAGGAAAATTCATGTCTGAGATTGTTGGTTAGGTCTTACTCAGCAAGCCTGGATGGCATGACAGAGTGTCTGCCTATATGTTTGGAATCATGACAAGGATAATCTTCACTCTGAAAACAGACTGGTCTATAATGGTTTATGAGAAGATTAAGGAGAGCTTGAAGAAGCCCAATCTGGGCAGAATCATTAGTCTATACCTAGCTGGTGTGATACCAGAGGTAATGAGTACTGCTGCAGGAAGCAAATAAACCACATGAGGAAAATGGATATGAGGATCTTTTCAAGATGGGACAGGGTGTTTTCCAAGGAAATGCCAACCCCAGAGAAGACAGTTACTGAGAAAGATACTCCTCCAAAGAAGAAAAGGAAGACAGCTCCTGTGGAACAAGTGTCCACAAGTAGTTCTGAAAGTGAAGAATAGGTTGTTTTCACTCCTGATGACCAAGAGGAAGAGCCTGTAGTGAAGACTCCTGCTCCTCAAGAGATTGCTGAGATCCAGAGGGAGCTACCACAAGCTAGCCCCATCCACAGGGATCAAAGCAAGGGGGGAGCCTCCAGTTGTAGAAGAACCATCTACACTGGAAAGTGAACAAGCCACCAACACCATACTAGAGGTACTCACTGACCTAAATACTTTAGAATTTCTTATGGAAGATACTGATTTGTCTGATAATCATCAGCAAATCCAGCTGGATATCCAAGTCTTAGATGCTACCAAAGAAGACACATCTGCTGTACTGAAAGTCATTCCTGATCCAGTGGTTGAAGATCAAAGACTGTCTCCAGCTCCTTCACCACCAGAATACACAATGGAAGACTTGTTCCTAAATCTGGATCAAGCAGATTTTGATAAGGAAACTGATGATGCTGCTGTTGAGGGGGAGAAGGTACAAGTTCAGGAAGAGCCTGTGTGGCAAGAAAATGAGAAGGCGCCTGATGTGCAAGCAGCAAAGCCTCCAAGCCCTAAGGATAGGGTTGACATAGCCAGCTCCTCAGATTCTGAAGATGAGGAGGCAGCAAGGGCTAAACAAAAGAAACTCTATGTATTCAAGAGGAGAAGCCAAAGTTATAAAAAGGCTTTACAATCAATTGCACCACAACCTATAGTTCAGCAAGCTCCAACTGCTGATTATAGTGCTTTAATGGTTGCACTACAGATAAAGTTGGATGAGCAAAGGCAGGCAATAAAAAAGTATGTAGATGAAGGGCAGAAATCCTTACAGTTTGATCTAGCACAAGATATAAAGTCTATAAGGTTTGAGATGAACCTTAACAAGAAAGAAATGACTGAATGCTTCCACAAAGGTGGAAATGCAGTGGTGTACTTGGCAACACACCAGGAGAAGATCAAAGCCCAAGTGGATGATATAGCATTGAAACAAGGATATGTTCTTGAAAATCAGTTAAGAATGAATGACAATTTGACTACTTCACATAATGCTATAGTCACTGAATTGAAGAACAAAGCTGCTGAACCTTCTACTTCTTCTGCTACTATAAAAGCTGAATTTGACAAAGTCTTTCAAGAAGAAATATCTGCTGTTAAGTCTGCTATCCAAGCCTCCCAGAAGGTCATATCTGAACAACTTCAAAAGCTTAAACCTTTCTTTAAAGATGGCATCAGATACTTGGATAGTCAAATCAGATTTCAGAAGGATGATGTCAGAGATCACATGGCTAGAGAAGTCATAAAGGGTGAGAGAGTATTAGTCAAGGCAAGCTCTGAATATGCTAAGTGGATATCCAATTCCATCAGAGCTACACTTGGATATCCTCCTCTGTGTGATGACAATGAGGTTGCTGAATTTGGAATAAATCCTGCCTATTTTGGAGGTGAGCAACCAGAAGTAGCTCAGGTCATTTATCCACCTCCAGACTTTGAAATGATTCAAGCAGATGTGAGCTCAATGTATAGCTCACCTGAGGGCAAGGACAATGTCCATATTGAAAAGGTTGTTCAACCTATATCTGAAGCCATGCAAGAGGCTCTACAGAAAGAAGAAGAGACAAGGTTGTCCAAAAAGAGGTTTAGGGAACAAGCAGAATAAAGGCCAGACTTTGAACAGTGGAGCCCTACCTCTAGGAATATAATTTTAAATGCCTGGAAAGCTGCCAAGGATAACACTCATGACAGGAACAAGTGGTTCTCTGAAGCTGAATGAAGAAAGCATGAATCAAGACAAGAGGCCATTGTTCAATTCAGAAGGAAGGCAAAGATGGAAAGCTACCTCCTACAGCCCTGGAGCCTAGCAAGTACTTTCCTAAGCCATATCACTATTTTGAGAGGCAGAAGATCAAAGCTGAAGAGCTCAAAAAGAAAGATCTAAAAGGCAAGAAGCCTGCTGATGCTGAAACTGTTGATGCCCCTGTCAAAGCTCAAGTCCAAGCTGGCAAGGGAATAGTTATCAAGGAACCAGACTAGAAATAGATTAAGATTTTACTTGAAGATTATTTTGTAATCTTTTAAATATAAAACATTTTTGTAAACTACTGAAAATGTATAAGACAAATGTTAGAACAATATATGATCAATATATTTTATGGTTGTTCTATGAATGTGTCTATTTCTTATTTGTTCTGTGTTGATGTATGTGTATACATGTGTGAATTAATACATGTTTATGTTTACCCTGCTGAATATAACCTGCTTTACATCATTTTGTAATTTTTAATTATGAATGGTGTATATCATTGACTAAGGGTTATGACTTCTCCAAATAGGGGGAGATTGTTGGGTACATTGGTCAAATGTACCTGATTTGAAGAAGCCTCACCCAACTCAATGATATACATCATAATGTATTTGATGTATGTTGAGTTTACTTGTGCAGGTTAAGTTATCACTGGACTGAAGCAAAAATTTCTAAGTCCATGTGTCGACACCTAGAGGGAAAGTGTCGACATTTAAGAAGACTTGTGTCGACACCCAGACAAGCAGTGTCGACACTTGGAGTCATTGTGTCGACACCTAGGATGCAGAGTCGACACCAGACAGAACAATGTGTCGACACAAGGATCTGTGTCAACACTCAGTGAAGAAAAGTGCAGACAGAAAGTGTCGACATAAGGAGCTGTGTCGACACCCAGTGAAGCTGTGTCGACACTCAGCAAAAGTCTGCAGAGACTAATTTAAAGTGTCGACACTCAGAACAATGTGTCGACACTCAACAGAAGAGTCAGCACTTGAAGTAAGTGTCGACACTCAGAACAATGTGTCGACACTCAACAGAAGAGTCAGCACTTGAAGTATGTGTCGACACCCAGCACAATGTGTCGACACACAACCAGAAGAGTCAACACATGAAGTAAGTGTCGACACCCAGCACAATGTGTCGACACTCAGCTGAAGACTCTACACTTGAAGAAAGTGTCGACACATGGAGCTGTGTCGACACTTAGCAAAGAACAGAATTATCAACAAAATATTCTAAGTACAAGTGTCGACACTAAGGGAATGTGTCGACACTCAGCTGAAGTCTCAACAGAAGAATCAAGTGTCGACACAAGGAGCTGTGTCGACACTCAGCAAGTATCAACATAGAAGACTATGTGTCGACACCAAGAAGTAGTGTCGACACTTGACAGATTCAACACAAGAAGTTGTGTCGACACAAAGGTGATGTGTCGACACTTAGAAGAATTCAGCTACAGATAGAAGATCAAGTACTTGTGTCGACACTCAATTTCAGTGTCGACACCTGAAGAAGAATATGTGTCGAGACATACAAGGAGTTGTGTCGACACCTTGTAGACTTGTGTCGACACTTACACAGCATGTGTCGACACTTGGTCTATAAGTGTCGACACTTAAAGACAGAAAGTCTCGACACTTTCAGACAGTTAGAGATTTTCAAGAAATGACTGGATGACTTGACAGCTGCCGTTCCAGCCGGTCTACAGCACCTGCCAGAGATGTCAGAAGACAGTTATGGACCGAACCAGCCGGTTACCATGAAGAAGGCCTATAAATAGGCTCATACAGTTTACAGAAACTGTTGTTCAGGTTGATCACATTGTTGAAGAACAAGTTATTAAAGTGGTACATAGAGTATCAACACAAGAAGATCTTGCAGTCCAAGTGCAGATCTAAGAAGTTAGAGAGAGAGGGCTCCATCCAAGAAATCAGCCTTTGGAACTAGGCTGAGAAGAAGGATTCAGATTCATTCTGGATCTTAAGTGGCAGAGGTCAAGGAACAACTGCAGGAGGATTCAGTCTTATTCAGTTCTACTCAAGAAGCTTTGAAGAAAGCTAAGTCAGATTGAATCCATCTGAGTTCTTCCAAGAACTCATCAAGAAACTCTCAACTCCCCTCTTTTATTTCTGAGTTGTTGAGTTAATATTTGTAATACATTTTTAACTTGTAGGATCCTTTGGATCTGAGTGAACTGTAAGCCTATAATTATAAAGGCTGAGGGTAGGGCTTGAGAGCCTGAGTGTAGGAGATTGAGATCTCTGAGTGTAGGCCTTGGTTGGCTGAGTGTAGGCCTTGGTTGGCTGAGTGTAGGCCTTTGTGGCTGAGTGTAGGCTTTGGGATAAAGCTGAGTTGTAGGGCCTTGGGCCTGAGGTGTAGGAACCAATTTGGGTTCTGAGACAGTGGAGGAGTTTGGCCGAATCTAGTACACTGCTAGATAGGCGAATGGGGAAAGTGGATGTACCCATATCTTGAGGAACCACTATAAACCACTGTGTCTGTTGTGCTGTGCTGTGATTGTTGCTGTGTGTTTGCTGTGATAGAATAGTTAGAAATCTGTGATATTAACTATTTGCTGCCATTAAAGTTTAAAACGGATTAGGTCACCTATTCACCCCCCCCCCCTCTAGGTGTTTAGGTACCTTATCTTTCACTAGGGATGACACCGAGTGACTTTCGGCCCTGCCAGCTGGGTGGGAGCCTGACAGCGAGATCTTCTCGGGGTCCAAACACATTCCAATTCTCTATGCTAGCTGGCTACGACAATACTGGGGGGGAAAGGAATTCATTATAACCAACGTGCTGCTTACATGTGCTTAGGGAAAAAATCTTTTCAGGTCGTCTCCACTCTAGGTGAGACTCAGGATCCCGCCCTCTACATTTTGGAGCCGATAGCCCCCTGACTTCAAAGCATCCTTCACAATAAACGGCCCCTCCCAGCTGGGGTTGAGCTTTCCTACGGACGCTGACCTCCCTGCCGCGTCCACCTTCTTCAGCACCAGGTCTCCTTCCGCGAACTGCTTGACCCTGACGTGCTTGTAAAAGTATTTGGTCATTCTCCTTTTTACCTCCTCCAGTCGGATGGCCGAGAGGTCCCTCAATTCTTCCACCATGTCAAGGGAGAGTCTCAACTCCCCCTCTTTCTCGGCTCACCATTCCTCTCGGCCCTCCCTGGCCGCCCCGACTCACGGCGTTTGGACTTCAAATTCTATGGGGAGCACCGCCTCGCACTCATGGGAGAGCTTGAAGGGGGTCTCCCCCGTAGCCGTGTTAGGGGTGGTTCTTAGGGCCCAAAGAACTGCGGGGAGCTGCTCTACCCAACTCCCCCTCAAATTCTCCACCTTTTTCTTGAGGAGATTGACGATGATCTTGTTCGCGGCCTCCACCTGCTCGTTGCTCCTGGGGTGGGGGAACGAGGCGAACCTGAGGTCGATTCCAAGCTGATCGCAGAAGCTAGTGAACTCGGCGCTGGCGAACTGGGGTCCATTGTTGGTGACGATGGCCTGGGGCAGCGCATGGCGACAGATGATCTCCCCCCAAACAAAGTTCCTAATCACTTGGGAGGTCACCTTGGCCAACGCCTTCACCTCCATCCACTTCGAGAAGTAGTCGATCATCACTAGGAGGAACCTTCTCTGACCGCTGGCCTGGGGAAACGGTCCAACCAAATCCATTGCCCAGATTGTAAAGGGTCAGGGGGTCGTGATACTCTTGAGTTGTTGGGCCGGCTGTAGCTGGAGGGGGGCAAACAGCTTGCACTTATGACATCTCCTTGCGAACTCCGCGGCATCTCGGCTCAGGGTGGGCCAGAAATACCCTTGCCTGACTATCCTTCCCTCCAGGGTCCGGCTCCCGGAATGACTCTCGCACTCCCCGGAGTGGACTTCCTCCAAGATCCTCTGCGCCTCACCCTCGGCTACGCAGCGAGCCAGCATCCCGGAGAGGGTCTTCCTGTATAGCTGCCCGTCCTTAAGGAGGTAGTAAGCTGACTTGTGCCTCAACTTCTTCCTGTCTACCCCCTCCGGATATTCTCCTGTGGAGAGGAAAACTACTACTGAATCCATCCACGAAGCTTGCTGGTCGATCTCCATGAGCTCCCCTTCTTCGATGGAGGGGCGGAATAGGTCGGTGATGGTGCCCCCTGCCCGGGGACCATGCTTTGCTAACTGGTCGGCTCGTTCGTTCTCCTCCCTCGGCACGTGTCGGATGGAGAAGGTCTGGAAGGTCCCTATGACCCCCTTCACTTTGGCCAAGTACAACTTCAGAGTGGGTTCCCTTGCTTCGAACTCCTCGTTGATCTGGGAAGTCACCACCATGGAGTCGGTTAGGACCTCCACATCCCGCACCCCCAGCTCCCTGGCCAGGCGCAGCCCCGCTATCACTGCCTCATACTCGGCCTGGTTGTTGGTAATGGGAAAGTGCACCACCACCGTCTGCTCAATCTGAGTCCCTTGGGGGCTTTCTAGGACCACCCCCACTCCAAGGGAATGTCTCCCTGAGGCTCCATCCACCCTCACCTTCCAAGGAGTCGGACGGGTGAGCTCCTCCTCCGCTACTTCCACCACGTAGTCGGCCATAAAGTCGGCCATCACCTGAGCTTTGATCGAGAGCCGCGGAACGAAGGAGACATCGAACTCGCTCAGCTCCACCGACCACTTGGTCAGCCGACCTGAATGCTCCACCCCCTCGAAGATGTTGCGGAGGGGATGGTCGGTCACCACCCGGATTGAGTGTGCCTGGAAGTAAGGTCGCAGCCGCCGGGCCGAGATGATTAGGGCGAATGCAAGCCTCTGCCCCGACTCCGAGATATAAGAACAAATACTCCCCTCCTTCGGTCCTTGGAGCAGCGGAGCCTGTGTCAACTGCGCCTTGAGGGCCTGGAATGCCTCCTCGCATTCCTTGGTCCATTCAAACCTCTGGCCACCCCTCAGCGTTTTGAAGAAGGGGGAGCACTTCTCCCCTGCCCGAGAAAGGAAGCGACTCAGCCCTGCTAGCTTCCCCGTCAACCGTTGGACCTCCTTCGCGTTCCGCGGGGACCCCAGCTCCAAGATAGCCTTGACCTTGTCCGGAATCGGCTCGACCCCCACGGGGGTGAGGAGATGCCCCAAGAACTTTCCTCGGCTGGCCCCAAAGACATACTTAAGGGGATTCAACCGCATCTTGTATCTACGCAGGGTGGCGAAGGTCTCCTCCAGGTCCCGGAGGTGGGAGTCCACCTCCCGGCTTTTGATCATGAGGTCGTCGACGTATACCTCCAAATTCCTTCCCCTTTGCTCCTTGAAGACCCTATCCATCATTTTTTGGTAGGTGGCCTCAACGTTCTTCAGCCCAAACAACATCATCTTGTAGCAGTAGCAGCCGTCCCCTGTGATGAACGAGACATCCTTGATGTCCGGGGGTGCATCTTGATCTGATGGTAACCTGAAAAGGCATCTAAAAACTCATTACAGAAAAGCCAACGGCTGAGTCAACCAGCGCGTCGATCCGAGGCAAAGGATAACAGTCCTTAGGACAAGCTTTATTGAGTAAGGAAAAATCGATACACAATCGCCAACGGCCGTCTCCTTTTTTGACCATCACAACGTTGGAGACCCAGCCGGGGTACTGAATCTCGGACACGAAGCCGGCCTTGAGAAGCTTCTCCACCTCCTCCCTGATGGGTTCTGCCAGCTTGTCTGCCGTGGATCTCTTTTTCTGCTGAACGGGGCGTGTTCCCGGGTCCAGGTTGAGGCGGTGGCAAGCCACATCCGCGTCAACCCCCGGCATCTCTGCGGCGTTCCAGGCGAAGATTTCCACGTTCTTTTGGATGCACTCCAGCATCCTGCCTTGGTCCTCCGGGGTCAGCCCCCCGCTGACGCGGATCTTCTCCATCTTGCCTCCATGGGTGAGCACTTCCAGCTCTACCACTTCCTCTGCGGCCTCCAGCCTGGACTGCTCCGCCCATCCTTCGGCATCGCCTTCCTCCCGAACAGGGACCTCTACCTCCATCTCTTCCCCCACAGCCACCACTCCGGCTACCCCCAGATCCTCTCCTGCTGCTTCCTCAGCGCGACTCTCTATCCCCAGCTCCTCGCTAACAACCTCCTGTTCGGCCTCCTCCATCCTCCGACACATCTCCTCGGCTCCCTCCTGCCAAGAGATAGTGTTTACCGCGGTGACATAGCACTCCCGTGCCACCTTTGGGTCCCCCCTGACTCTGACCTGGATCCTGTTGGGTATTGTATCCACAACGTACCTGATTTGAAGAAGCCCCTGAACAAGCTAAGGTAAATAGGCAATGTTTTTGACAAATTATTTCAAGTTGTGCTTGCAGTTATTCCACGCTAAGTGCACACCAATGTCAGGGTGCAGTAGGTCAATATACACGGGTCTGCACGACGTAATCCCTCGTTGAGCAGATCAGTGTGTTGGCCTACGTGTACTCTCTCTATTGGAGTGCACTTACTTTCAAGCACATGGCTGTAACTATGCAGGAGCAGACAAGGAGCAAGGATGGGTCAAGGAGCACTTCATGGGTGGAAAGACGAAAATTCGTCCAAGTGTAAATCGACGAGAATCACCAGTGATTCTCGCCGATTCGTCGAGAATCAGTGGTTGATTCTCGCCGAACTCGATCCAGCCACTTCTAAGCGAGCACTTCTGCTTCTAAGTAAGAATCGAAGTGATTCTCGCCGATTCGGCGAGAATCACCAGTGATTCTCGTCGAATCGTCGAGAATCACTGGTTGATTCTCGCCGTCTTGACCTGGCCTAAAGCAGTGCGTGCAACCAAGGCAAATTCGACGAGAATCATCTTTGATTCTCGCCGAATCGTCGAGAATCACCTTTGATTCTCGGCGACTCGGCGAGATTCACTTTCGATTCTCACCGATTTTGACTTGGGCGATTTTCTGGAACTTCCTGAACCGGATTCTGCCGCTGTCAATGTTCTGGACCGGGATTTAGGGATTCTTCTTGTGGGTCCCACAACGGTCTTATTTAAGTTATCTACAGTATATATATACGGGTATTTTGAACAGTAGATACACAGAAAAAGAAGCCGAGCACGATCTAACCCTAAAATCGCGAAACTGCTCCGCCGCCTCCGTCGCCGCTCGCGCTAGTTGGTCGCCGCTGTAGATCGCGTTTCTTCCCGAACTCCGACGACAGAAGCTTAGCCAAGCTTAGAGTCTCACGCGTCTATCCAGAGATCCCTTGTCTCTCGATTTGTTGATCGGGAAAAACTTCCCCGTCCGAATCGATTGAGACGACCGATCCTCGTGTGACCGTTGGTAGACCTAGCTAGCTTCGCTACGAAGTTTGGATCTCTAAAGAACAGCAGCCGCTCATCGTCGTCGCCGCCGCTCCCGTGAACCTAGCCGCCGCCCTTCTTGCCGTCGCCGGTTTCGGGGAGATCCTCTCCAAGGGAGACCAAGGTTGTGGACTCTTTGTAGACTTCAAGATCACGTCGTCAACAAAGAGGGACACCGTAGTCTCCACACGTAGTTTGTATTTCTTGTACATTCTATTTTACTTTTGTTGTAAAGGAACGTTGGTTCCGAGTTGTAAGGGTTGGGTGCAACCCGGTTTGTGGGAGTGTTGACTCCTACGTGTGGAAGGGTTCCTTCCGATAGTGCAAGGATTGGATTTCAATCCTGTTGGAGAAGTGACCGAGTCGTCCCTGGTTGGAAGATAGGTCGAAGTGGGGAAAGTGGATGTACCCAAGTCGGGGAACCACTATAAATAGCTTGTGTACTCTGTTGTGCTGTGTTGTTTTATTTTCGTGTGCAGGTACAATTTAAATTCCGCAAAAGTGCTGCACGTCACCTATTCCCCCCCATAGGTGAACATAGTTGACACTAGGTGGACTTTCAAGTGGTATCAGAGTGAGGTTACTCATCAAAAAGGTTAACACCTTGAGTTGAATCCTGCCCCTAGTGTCAAGAAGAAGACAAACATCTCTATGGACGGGCTCAAGTACACAGGCAAGATCCCAGTGTGCACCAGGCTCAACTTTCCTATCTGAAAGGAAAGGATCAGGTTCTACATGGAAGCAGTTGATCCTCGACTCTTCATGATCGTGGAGGAGGGACCTTATGTCCCCACTAAGGCATCCACCATTGATCCTACCCAGAAAGTGCCAAAGAAACTTTCTGAAATGGACAAGGACGAGATGGTGCTAGTAGGACTTGACAAGAAGGCGCGAAACATTCTAGTCAGCGCGGTTGATGACTCAATGATGCAAAATTTCAGCAACTGCAGGACAGCACAGGAGATCTGGCAGTGCCTGATCATCCTAATGGAGGGCACGGATGAAGTGAGGGATGATCGGAGATCCCTCCTGAACTAGAAATATGAGGCCTTCAGACAAGGGCCTAAGGAAGAGATCGGAGTCACCTACAAGAACTTCCTCAAGATTGTCAACGCCCTCAAAGGATATGGAAGAGTGTTCACCAATGGTGAACTCAATGATAAATTCCTTAGGTCCCTTACTAAGGAATGAGACACCAAGATCTGCGCCATCCGAGAGTTTGGCAGACTAGCTGAAACAGACCCGCAAATCCTGTTTGGGAAGCTGATGTCCTATGAGCTTCAACTGAACACCAGGAAAGCAGAAGAAGAAACAGAGAAGGTTGCAGCCAAGGAAAAGACTGTGGCTCTAAAAGCCAGTCACTCCAGAAAAGGCAAGGGTGCGGTTTCATACCGTGCCAGGAAAAAGGATGAGGAGGAGGACTCCGAGCCATGCTCCTCCAGCTCAGAGCTGTCGGAGGAGGATTTCTCCCTCATCACTCGAGAGTTCAAGAAGTTCCTCAAGATGAGGAATTAAAGAAAGAGAGACGGCTCATCCTCCAGGCATCAGAAGAAAAATTATTCCTCTGACAGGTATGCTTCTAGACCGAACAAACATCGCTCCTCTGACATTATTTGCTTTGGATGCAATAAGCCAGGACACGTCGTGGCCGACTGCTATCAAGGCAAGAGAGAAAAAGGGAAAGAAGAGGAGCACAAATCTTCGAGAGATAAGAAGAAAGAGCGGAGCTACATCGCCAAAAGGCCAAAGACACTGAGTGAATCTGATTCCTCAGACTCAAGTGATGATGAGGAAGCCTACTTCGGGCTGGTGGGTCGCTCCGACTCAGAAGGAGAATGCCCCCCATTTACTAGGAAGGTAAAAGCTCACACTCCTCTCTCCGACTCCGACTCTGACCCTGAGTCTCAGGATGATGAACCTGAGGATAGCCCTTCGGCCCGTGAAGCAGAGCTCCTCGAGAAATATGAGCTTCTGCTCAACACTTTCGAGGAGTGCCGTAAGAGACTGAAGGCTGAGAAGAAGGAAGTGAAATTCCTTAAGGGTGAGTGTGTATCCCTAAGGGAAGAGGTCACTAGCTTGATTTCTCTCCGATAGGAGCACCTTGACCTGACTTCAAAGCATTCAGAGTCTTTGAAGCTCCTTGATCTTAAGCAGGAGGAAGTCGACAAGTTGGAAGAACAACTTGCGGCAGAAAGGAAGATCGTCAAGAGCTTCTCTATGCCAAAAACAGTTCTTCTAGTCGTTGATACCTTCTCTGCTCAGGCCAAAGGAGCTGGCTTGGGGCATGTAGGGGTATCTGTTTCCTCATCCAGGAGAAACAGGAACCAGAGGAAGAATAAGGCCGCCAAGAAGGCCTCTGCTGATGAAAAGGGCAAGGCTCCTCTTAGTCCTGTTGCGTTCAGAAAGCCTAGCTTTCCTTGCAACCCTCATGACTTTGAATCAACATTTGGCCATCACTTCCGGCTCTCGGTTGCAAAGCTAAAGAGCTGATATGATGGTTGGACCTTTTCCCGGAACTTCGGTGAGAGTGCCTTCAAGGCACTTTATGAGGAAATCCACATGGGAAATTATGGTCAATTCTCTAGCGGCCATAATGGAAAGCAGGCACCAACAGCCAAGCCTGTTATACAGAAGGTGACGAAGTCATGTGACTGCTGTCACCATGAGGCCTCCACCTCCAGATCCAAGGCCCCAGCTGTACCCACCGTTCCCAGGGTAAGGCAGGAGCCTAGGAAGAGGTACAACAGATTCGACTGTTGGTGCTGTGGCAAAGTCGGTCACTTTGCCGTGGATTGTTGGTTTAATCCAAGGTATCACGAGACTCCCTATGTTAGCAATGCGAGGCCGACCACTCGTAGGGTTAACCAACCGAGGGGGAGTATGCTAACCAGGAATCTAGGACCCAAGTTCGATTGGGTTCCTAAGGGAAATTAATTTTGTTTTGCAGGAATGTCCAAAGGCCACCAAAATGCCGATCTGGTATTTGGACAGTGGATGCTCCCGGCACATGACCGGGACAAGAAGCCTGCTGCGTGATTACACTCCAGTCGAGAATGGACCCAAAGTCATCTTTGGAGGGTCAGATCGAGGAGTCACCAGAGGTTACGGTATGATCTCCAACGGTATAATCTCCATCACCGACGTGGCTTATGTTGAAGGGTTAAACCATAACCTGATCAGTGTAAGTCAGTTATGTGACAAAGGTTATGACGTTAAGTTCTGCAAGGATAAATGTCTGATAATTTCACGTACCTCTTCTGAGACGGTATTATCAGGCATTAGGAGCAGAAATATCTTCTGCTTAGATTTTCTCAGTGTAGATTCATCTACCCCCGTATGCCTTGTGGCAACAGGCAGTGCATCTCTTTGTGATCAATGACACAAGAGATTGACACATATTAATTTCAAGACAATTAATATGCTGTTTTCTAAGAACTTAGTAAGGGATGCTCCCAGTATCAAGTGCATCAAAGATAGCCCCTGTCCTGCATGCCAGATGGGCAAACAGACTCGGGCTACCTTTAAGAGCATCGCAGACAAAGACTCTTCCCGATGTCTTTACCTTTTGCATATGGACTTGTTTGGTCCAATGCAAGTTCATAGCTTGGGAGGCAAGTCCTATACGCTAGTGATAGTTGATGATCATTCTCGGTTTACTTGGGTGTTCTTTTTGAAACGAAAGTCAGATACGTTTGACATCTTCACTAGTTTTGTCAAGCAGGTTCAGAACGAATTTAACTGCTCAGTGGTCAAAATCAGAAGTGACCATGGAACAAAATTCGAATCTGGTGCTATGACAGAATTTTGTGAAGAACAAGGTATCTTTCATGAGTTTTCCTCTCCGCGCACTCCTCAGCAAAATGGAGTTGCGGAGAGGAGAAACAGAACCCTCATTGAAGCCGGCACGACTATGTTGAAAGATGCTTCTCTCCCGGAATACTTCTGGGCAGAGGCTGTCAATACAGCTTGTCATGTACAAAACCGAGCATTGATCAACAAGCATCATCATAAGACGCCTTACGAGCTACTGAAAGGCAGGAAACCAACCATGTCCTACTTGAGGATTTTTGGTTGCAGATGCTATGTACTGAATAATGGGAAGTACCCGCGTACTAAATTTGGTGAAAAATACTTCGAAGGCATATTCATGGGTTATAGTTCCCACAGTCGGGCATATAGGGTCTTCAATAAGAAAACCCTTGTGGTAGAAGAATCAATAAATGTTGTATTTGATGAAGGAAGTTTGCTTAACAGCAATTCTTCCAGTGGTATTCTTGAAGATACAGGTGCACGACTTGAACAGCTGAGTCTGGATGAGACCGCTAAAGATGACACTCCTAAGTACGTCAAAGTTTCCACATCCACATCATCTGAAAATGCTGAAGATCAAAATGGAACAAATCTCTTAGAAGAAGGAGAAGCCCAAGAAGTAGTCGAAGCCCCAGATGCCAGACTTCTAGAGCTCCGGCACGTGAGGGATCATCCTAGAGATCAGATCATCGGAGATCCTCGTGTCGGTGTCAGAACTCGAAGAGGTACTATTAACGAAGTTTTGCATCTTAACTTCCTGTCACAGGTTGAGCCAAAGAAGTTCGACGAGGCGAACAAGGATGCGGCATGGATTCTGGCCATGCAAGATGAACTACATCAATTCGAACGTTGCAACGTTTGGACGCTAGTTCCCAGACCATACAAGCAGAATGTGATTGGCACCAAGTGGATCTTCAGAAACAAGCTGGATGAACATGGTGTCATCATAAAGAACAAGGCAAGGCTGGTGGCTCAGGGTTACAGACAGGAGGAGGAGATTGACTTCGACCAGACCTTCGCACCAGTAGCAAGGCTTGAGGCAATCAGATTGTTCCTGGCGTACGCTTCGCACGAAGGATTCACAGTTTATCAAATGCACGTGAAATCAGCATTCCTGAACGGAGACCTGAAAGAGGAAGTATACGTCGCTCAACCCCCAGGTTTTGTCGATCCTACTTTTCCCAATCATGTCTATTTTCTTAATAAAGCGTTATATGGGTTAAAACAAGCTCCACGAGCTTGGTATGAGACTTTATCTAGTTTTCTTCTTGAGAACAAGTTCTCTAGAGGTAAAATAGATAAAACATTGTTTCTCAGGGAAGTCAAAGGCAAGATTTTGCTGGTGCAAATCTATGTCGATGACATAATATTCGGCTCAACGGACAACAATCTTTGCAAAAAGTTTTCTAAACTTATGCAAGAAAAGTTTGAAATGAGCAGTATGGGAGAGCTCAAGTATTTCTTGGGACTTCAAGTGAAACAGTCTGAGGATGGAATCTTCATCTCTCAGACGAAGTTCACAAATGAACTCCTTAAGAAATTCGGTATGGAGAATGCAACCTCTATGAGGACTCCAATGGGCTCCACTATGTCTCTGGATAAGGATGAGAAAGGTAAACCTTTCGATGAAACCAAATACAGAAGCATCATTGGATCCCTGCTCTACCTTACTGCCAGTAGACCGGATATTATGTTCTCCACATGTGTCTGTGCCCGATATCAGGTGAACACTAAGGAATCTCACTATGTCGCTGCAAAGCGAATTCTTAGATACCTTAAAGGTACTCCTAATCTTGGCTTGTGGTACCCGAGAAACAATGATGTCGAGCTAATAGGCTTTTCAGATGTTGATTTTGTAGGGAGTAGGGATGACAGGAAAAGCACCTCCGGGACGTGTCAATTCCTCGGCAGGAGGCTTATCTCTTGGAACAGCAAGAAACAGAATTGTGTTGCAACCTCCACAGCAGAGTCTGAGTACATCTCGGCGGGCAGCTGTTGCGCACAACTCCTATGGATCAGAAACCAGTTAGCCGACTACGACCTTCAGTTCAAGGAAGTTCCCATGTACTGCGACTCCTCCAGTGCGATCGCAATTGCCAACAACCCGGTATCGCACAGCAGAACGAAGCATATTGAAGTGCGATACCACTTCATTCGGGAGCACGTGGAGAACAAGGACATTTCTCTCTGTTATGTCCCCACGGACAAGCAGATTGCTGACATATTCACAAAGCCCTTAGACGAGGCCAAGTTCAGTCTTTTCAAGACTGAACTGGGGATGCCAAATTATGAGCAATGAAGACTACAGAAGCTCCAGGCAGGCGCAAGAACTGAGGGGTAGCAAGGACCTCAAGTGTGAGCACAGATGCAAGAACTGAGGGGGAGCAAGGGATCAAATGCTACAGACCCCGATTTGTAGAAGCCGAAAAGGGGGAGATTACCCTCTCGGCTACGGCTAAGGTGGCTCCAAGATTGCTCTCAAGAAATTGGTACTGGTCATGAATAACTCAATTTCAAGTTTATGATTTTCATTCATATACGCTTTATTCACCTTAGCTTGTAGGGTTTAGGCTTCTTCAAATAGGGGGAGATTGTTGGGTATTATATCCACAACGTACCTGATTTGAAGAAGCCCCTGAACAAGCTAAGG
The DNA here is from genome assembly GCA_039583875.1 of Platanthera guangdongensis. NCBI lineage: Eukaryota > Viridiplantae > Streptophyta > Magnoliopsida > Asparagales > Orchidaceae > Platanthera > Platanthera guangdongensis. Next base: position 1,329,431 of record CM077163.1, read on the forward strand.
TAAATAGGCAATGTTTTTGACAAATTATTTCAAGTTGTGCTTGCAGTTATTCCACGCTAAGTGCACACCAATGTCAGGGTGCAGTAGGTCAATATACACGGGTCTGCACGACGTAATCCCTCGTTGAGCAGATCAGTGTGTTGGCCTACGTGTACTCTCTCTATTGGAGTGCACTTACTTTCAAGCACAGGGCTGTAACTATGCAGGAGCAGACAAGGAGCAAGGATGGGTCAAGGAGCACTTCATGGGTGGAAAGACGAAAATTCGTCCAAGTGTAAATCGACGAGAATCACCAAGTGATTCTCGCTGATTCGTCGAATCGTCGAATCGTCGAGAATCACTGGTTGATTCTCGCTGTCTCGACCTGGCCTAAAGCAGTGCGTGCAACCAAGGCAAATTCGACGAGAATCATCTTTGATTCTTGCCGAATCGTCGAGAATCACCTTTGATTCTCGGCGACTCGGCGAGATTCACTTTCGATTCTCACCGATTTTGACTTGGGCGATTTTCTGGAACTTCCTGAACCGGATTCTGCCGCTGTCAATGTTATGGACCGGGATTTAGGGATTCTTCTTGTGGGTCCCACAACGGTCTTATTCAAGTTGTCTACAGTATATATATACGAGTATTTTGAACAGTAGATACACAGAAAAAGAAGCCGAGTACGATCTAACCCTAAAATCGCGAAACTGCTCCGCCGCCTCCGTCGCCGCTCGCGCTAGTTGGTCGCCGCTGTAGATCGCGTTTCTTCCCGAACAAAAGTAAATAGTCGAAACAATAGAGGGTTAGCACAACATTTCATATATATATAGCTAGGAGCAACTATAAAAGAGTGCGGGATAGTAAAACTGGAAAAAGCAGCAGTAGTATAAATCAGTTATAACATGGCTCCACTAGCTCATCAGCACATCAGGTTTTCACATCATGAATCCTATCGCAGGCATTCACAGCCTCACACACACCGCAGACATTCATAGTCGCACACACAAACTGAAAGAACTAGTGCCTAATCACCTAGAGGGGGGTGAATAGGTGGACTTAATCTTTTTTAACTTTAAAGGCAGAAACACTGAATTATAAGACCTGTGTTTGCAATTCTCTACAGCAATTCAGCACAGATAACACAGCAATCACAGAATTAATCACACACAGAGTACACACAGATTTTTATAGTGGTTCCCCAAGGTCTGGGTACATCCACTTTCCCCCTTCGCCTATCTAGTAGTGTACCAGATTCGGCCTGACTTCTCCACTTCTCCTCAGACCCTCAGATCTTACAACTCAGAACCCCAAACAGGTTCCTACAACTCAGAGTGACCCCAATCCTACAACTCAGGCACAAAGTCCTACCACTCAGTCTTCACCAAGACCTACACTCTGGCTAAACAGCCCTACCTCAGCCTTCAATCAAGGCCTACACTCAGAGAATAGAATCTCCTACACTCAGGCACAAAAGCCCTACCTCAGCCTTTATAAAATAGGCTTACAGCTCAGATCACTTAGGATCCTACAAAAAATAAAGTTTATAAAGTATATAACCACAACTCTAAAAGAGAGAGATGAGTTGACTGGCTTCTTGATGAGTTCTTGGAAGAACTAGGCAGAGATCAACCTCTCTTGGCTTTTCTTCAAAGCTTCTTGAATTAGAACACAGTAGGGTTGTATCTCCTGAAGATGATCTTCAATCAACTTCTGTCTTGAAATTCAGATCTCAATCTGAATCTTACTTTGCAACCTGGTTCAACAGCTATTCTTCTTAGAAGGAGCTCTCTCTCTCCAACTTCTTAGATCTTCTGTAGAAGGTCTTCTTTGTGTTGTTAGATCTCTTGATTGATTGTTGTCAATCTGTCATTCCTCTCTTTCTGTCGAAGGAGAAAGGTCTTTAAATAGTCTTCCTCCAAGGTAACCGGCTGATCCGGTTTCTAACAACCTTCTGACAGCTCTGACAGTTGCAGTTGACCGGTTGAAATGGCAGCTGTCAAGTCATCCAGTCACTTCTTGAAATCTCTGTCACTGTCTGAAAGTGTCGAGACAGATAGTCTTTATGTGTCGACATAAATAGACTAAGTGTCGACACAAGTAGACAAAGTGTCGACACTAGCCTTCATGGTGTCGACACAACTCCTTGTGTTGTTGTAATAACTTCTCGATACTGCTTCTTCAGAAAGTGTCGACACTAATCTTGTGTGTCGACACAAGCCTTTTATTGAATGTGTCGACACTGGTTGAGTGTGTCGACACAAATACTTCTTCAATACTTAGTTGATTTCTGCTGTGTGTCGACACAACTCCTTTATGTCGACACATCTTCTTGTGTTGAGACTTTGCTAAGTGTCGACACATCTCCTTTGTGTCGACACATTCCTTCATATGTTGAAACTTTGTTGGGTGTCGACACATCTCCTTTGTGTCGACACATTCTTCATGTGTTGAAACTTTGCTGAGTGTCGACACATCTCCTTGTGTCGACATATTGTACTTAAACTTTGTTGAAGTTCGCTGCATGTCGATATAGCCTCCTGGTGTCGACACTTTTGATGTCGACAAAGTTTCTCTAGGTGTCGACACTGATTATGTAGACAATTCTTCACTGTGTGTAGACACTGTCTGTATGTGTCGACACTTTTCTTCTGGTGTCGACTCTGCCTTCCTGGTGTCGACACAATTACTCCAAGTGTCGACACAGCTTCTCTAGGTGTCGACACAAGCCTTTTTGAGTGTCGACACTTCTCCTCTAGGTGTCGACACATGGACTTAGAAACTTTTCCTGCAATCCTGCAGTTACTTAACCTACACAAATAACCTCAAAGTACATCAAATACACCTTGATGTATATCATTGAGTAGGGTGAGGCTTCTTCAAATCAGGTATATATATTCCAATTGAAAGAAATAGTGTCTAATCACCTAGAGGGGGGTGAATAGGTGAACTTAATCTTTTTTAACTTTAAAGGCAGAAACACTGAACAGTAATTGCAATTTAACAAGTATCACAGCACAACAAACATACAAGCATACATTCACAGAGTGCACACAGGATTTATAGTAGTTCACCAAGGTCTGGGTACATCCACTTTCCCCCTTCGCCTATCTAGTAGTGTACTAGATTCGGCCTAACTTCTCCACTTCTCCTCAGATCCTCAGATCTTACAACTCAGAACCCCAAACAGGTTCCTACAACTCAGAGTGATCCCACTCCTACAACTCAGGCACCAAGCCCTACCACTCAGTCTTCAACAAGACCTACACTCAGGCACAACAGCCCTACCTCAGCCTTCAACAAGGCCTACACTCAGAGAAATGATTCTCTTACACTCAGGCTCATAGGCCCTACCTCAGCCTTTATAGATTTAGTCTTACAACTCAGATCTATACAAGATCCTACAGAAATTAGAAAATACAAAGTATATAACCACAACTCTTGATAGAGAGAGATGAGTTGACTGGCTTCTTGATGAGTTCTTGGAAGAACTTGGCAGAGATCAACCTCCCTTGGCTTTCTTCAAAGCTTCTTGAATTAGAACATAGTAGGGTTGTATCTCTATGCAGATGATCTTTAAGCAACTACTGTCTTGAGATTCAGATCTCAATCTGAATTTAACTTAGCAGCCCGGTTCAGCAACTACACTTCTTAGAAGGAGCTCTCTCTCTCCAACTTCTTAGATCTTCACTTGAAGGTCTTCTTCTTGTTTTGTTGTTTTTCACTTCATTGATTTGATTCCCCCTGTTGAAGGAATAAGCCTTTATATAAGCTTTCCTCATGGTGATCGGCTGATCCGGTTTCTAACAACCTTCTGACAGCTCTGACAGTAGTAGTTGACCGGTTGAAATGGCAGCTGTCAAGTCATCCAGTCACTTCTTGAAATCCCTATCACTGTCTGAAAGTGTCGAGACAGATAGTCTTTATGTGTCGACACAAATAGACTAAGTGTCGACACAAGTAGACTAAGTGTCGACACTAGCCTTCATGGTGTCGACACAACTCCTTGTGTTGTTGTTTTTCGACACTGCTTCTTCAGAATGTGTCGACACTGATCATGTGTGTCGACACAAGTCTTCTTCTTTAATACTTAGTTGAATTCTGCTAAGTATCGACACAACTTCTTTGTGTCGACACATCTTCATGTGTTGAAACTTGCTAAGTGTCGACACATCTCCTTTGTGTCGACACATTCTTCATGTGTTGAGACTTTGCTGAGTGTCGACACATCTCCTTTGTGTCGACACATTCTTCATGTGTTGAGACTTTACTGAGTGTCGACACATCTCCTTTATGTCGACACATTCTTCATGTGTTGAGACTTTGCTGAGTGTCGACACATCTCCTTTGGGTCGACACATTCTTCATGTGTTGAGACTTTGCTGAGTGTCGACACATCTCCTTTGTGTCGACACTTATACTTAAACTTTGTTGAAGTTTGCTGAGTGTCGACACAGCCTCCTAGTGTCGACACATTCTGCCGTCGACAAAGTTTCTCTGAGTGTCGACACTGCTTCTAAGTGTCGACACTGATTATGTAGATAATTCTTCATTGTGTGTCGACACAACCTGTATGTGTCGACACTTTTCTTCTGGTGTCGACTCTGCCTTCCTGGTGTCGACACAATTACTCCAAGTGTTGACACAGCTCCTCTAGGTGTCGACACAAGCCTTCTTAAGTGTCGACACTTTTCTTCTAGGTGTCGACACATGGACTTGGAAACTTTTATGTTTTCCCTGCAATTACTTAACCTGCACAAATAAACTCAAAGCACATCAAATACATCTTGATGTATATCATTGAGTAGGGTGAGGCTTCTTCAAATCAGGTACATATATTCCAATGTACCCAACACAAACCCTATGTCGATATAGTTTGGACCGCTTCTGTTCTAGCAGGGTAGCGAGCCCCGCGAGCCTCACCGATGTGGCCGTCAGTAACAGTGGTCAGTCCTGCCACTTGTAGGGGTGGTGATACCATACGACCCCAGGCCCCAGCGTACAACCTTGTGTACTCTTGGATGTTAGCGACATCCGGCGAATCGTTTTGGCCGACCAACGAAGGAAAACCCGACGGGGAATAATATAATATTTGGTCACCCAAGGTACTCATCTCCCTGTCGCCTTGAGTCGTCGACCTTCCCGCACCGGTATGAATGGTCTGCGAGAGGGACTGACCCGCCACTATTTCACTGCAAGTAATTTACAAACAATCAAACAAAAGACAATCATAATATACACCGGGTCTACGTCGGTCTGCCCTACTAGGCTTTAGACTTTGGGCATCGACACTTAGCTCTACTTTCAATAAGGAGCGTGAGAGCGCATTATTTGGGGCTAGACCTAAAAGACTACTTCAACTCCGGTTAAACCCAACTAAGGCTCAACTTTAACAACGACTGCTCGTCAGAGCAGGACCCGAGATTATAATAGTAAATTGCAATGAGGATAAGTGCGGTGATTATGCTGCTTATTTAAAGTGTTGGAATGAAATGTGACCAGTACGAGACTGGAGTAGTACTGCATAGAAAGTAATGAAATACGCTTGACCAGTATAGACTGGAGTAGTACTACATAAAAAGTACTAAAATAAGCTTGATCAGTACGAGACTGGAGATGTACTGAATTAAAAGTACTAAAATAAGTTTGATCAGCACGAGACTGGAGTGGTACTGAAATAAGCTTGACCAGTACGAGACTGGAGTTGTACTGAATTGAAAGTACTAAAACAAGTTTGACTGGTACGAGACTGGAGTGGTACTGAAATAATCTTAGTCAGTACGAGACTGGAGATGTATTGAATTACTTATTTGATTATAAAGGGGGTGGTCGCGTGTTCTAATTTCCACCTTCGAGGGAAAATGAGCGGAATACGTTCCGAGCGCGACCCTAGGCTTCCAAATTTTAGGAAAAATATCAAAATCTATCCTCATGACCCCAAATTTTGATACAACCCTTAGGAGGGTCTAAAATGAGTCTTATAAATTTTTTATAATTTTCCAAAGTATTTTGGGCTTTTAATTTAGCCAAATAAATTTTATTTTGGCTTTTTAAAATACTAAATATACTCCAAAAAATCTCAACTTTTTGTGGAGGAAGCTCTCATCATGTGGAACATTTTTCATGTTAGCCATTTTTCTCTTAGAGGCATAGATTTGGCCCAAAAAATCCAAAAATTCTGCCCCTTGATTTTGGTCTGCCTATAGCAGATCAACATGATCCTGTGGCTGATATTGAGTCGCAGAACGCGTTTCGTCCCTCTGTCCCCACAGCGGATCGGTCAGGGATCCGCTATGGGGGGCGCTGATGCTGAGGCGGAGGCAGGGATTAAGAAAATCCTAGCCGTTCATCTCTTTTCATGAGATGAACGGCGGTGATCCCTCCCCGCCGGAGAAGGAGGCGGTGGCTCACTGCCATCGTCGGCCGACCACTATCGAACACAGCTGCCACCCCCGATCGACTCGTCGGGGGCTGGCGAGTAACTAGACGGTGGTCTGACGGCCTTCCGCCATCGGAAACGCCCATCTCGAGAGCTCGGGGTGGCGGAGTTCTACTCCCAGCACCATCGCATCACCCCGCCTCTCGGGTGGCTAGGCACTCACCGCACCACCCCCGGCAGACGCGCCAGGGGTCGGGTTTCTTGCCGACGGTGGCCTGGCAGCCATGCCCCGCCGGTCGCCGCCGCCAGCTCTAAACAGTGTGTCGCTCTGTTTTGCGGGTGCCGCCGGAGCCGCATTTTCTGGCGGCACCGCCGCTCTCCGCCGCTGGGCGTCGCCTCCCCCAGTGGTCTAGCACTCCCCCAGCACCACCACCAGCGCTGGGGGAGGGGCTTTCCTCCTTGGGCGCCACCCGGCCTGGAGAATGGCTCGGGTGGCGCCGGTGGCACTCCGGCCGCCAGGAGGGACATACGGGTCGTCCAAAATAGGGAAGGGGGAGGGAGGAGGTCTCCACCTGGGTCTGGTGGGCTCGGGAGGGGCCGGCCTGGTCGGTCATGCCAAGTTGGCGGCGGTGGATGGGGAGGGTTCCCTTGGCTTGCCTTTTCCGGCCACCTGGGCTACAACAGGCGTTTGGGCAAGGGGGGAGAGGTTGCTCAAAGAGTTTGAGGTGGAAGAGGGGGAGGGGGACTTTTATTGGCTTGGGGGGAGGGGCTCTCCTCCCCTAAACAATGTGGGATTAATCCCTCCTTAGGGAGGGATTAATCCCCAACCTCCAGTTGTCCAAGGACAGCTGGAGGCCCCAACATTTCCCCCATGTGGGGAAAAAGCAAAGTCCTTATGGGCTTGGGCTTTTCTTAGGGTGGGAAAGAGAGAGAGAGAGAGAGAGAGAGAGAGAGAGAGAGAGTGTGTGTGTGTGTGTGTGTGTGTGTGTGTGTGTGTGTGAATGGGCCACCACTTATAGTGGGTTGTTTGCTGGTTGGGGGGGCAAAGTGGGTGAGGGGAAAGACCTTAGGTGGTCAAGAAGAAGGGTGGGCCCCCCATTTGGAAAGGATTCCAAAAAGTGGGTTTTTTTTTTTTGGGGGGGGGGGTTAGACCAAGTCAATCCTAGGGTGGGTCCCCCTTGCTAGTCAAAGTCAAAGTGAGTCGAAGTTATCGGGGTCGGGTCAAAGTTTGGGTGTCGTGTCACAATTGGTGTGCGCACGCTTTTCGGTACACGACTATGCTTGATTTGAACACGAGTTGACCAATTATTGTCGAAATTGACTCGGACGACTTCCGTTGACTTCGTATTGACCACACGAGTCCAACACCACTGACTGGGATTGAATCAGAGTCCGTTTGGCAAAAGTCCAAATTTGTGCATCGTAGCGCGCTAAAACGGCCAAAGTGTCTAAATCTGTCGTTAGATCTCGGATTGCGATGCGACGGGTCCCGATGCACCCTTCTAGGTTATATAAGGTCATAGGAATCGACAGAACCCAATTCCGAGTTCTCTAGCTCGGTATCCAAAATCTCACTCTCGTTGTGTTTTACGAGGAATGGTCACATCCACTATATGACCTCGGGGTCCAACTGAACGAGTTCTGATGCACTTGTATCGACTATACGAGATCACAGGAACTGACAGAACTCAATTCAGAGTTCTCTAGCTCTATTTCCTGCCTAGAGTTATCTCCCACCGGGTCATGGGTAGGGTTCGGGCCACTTTTATTGGGCCCACTAGGGCTCTGGTGGCCCAATAAAAGTCTGGATGTTACAGCCGGAACTCGCCCCGACCTTGTTTTAGGGGGCGAGTGTGCCGACACCCGCCCCGACACCTCTTTAGGGGGCGGGGGCGGCTGGAGGCCAGCACCCGCCACGACCCCTCTTCAGGGGACGGGTGCGGAGGGAGGTCGGCACTTGCCCTAGCCTGTTTTAGGGGACGGGTGCGATAGGAGGTCGGCACCCGCCCAGACCCCTCTTTAGGGGAGGGTGCGGCGGGAGGTCGACACCCGCCCAGGCCCCGCTTTAGGGGGCGGGTGCGGCGAGAGGTCGACACCTGCCTCGGTCCCTTGAGGGCTCTCGGCCGGCTTGAGCAGCTCGCCCAACTTGAGGTTCTCGTCCGGCTTGAGCAGCTCGCCCGACCTGAGGGTCTTGCCCGGCTCGAGGGTCTGCTATTTTGCCCCTGGTGGGCTGCGAATAGCTGTTCAAAATAGCGGAGTTTGGTTGTTGGCAGACCAGCCCAGGGTATTTCAGTAATTTTAGAGCAACGAGATTGCTCTATTAGCAGACTACCCCCCAAAAATCTATAAATAGACCATTGGGGTGCCTTGGAGAGGGATCATTTTTCACGAATCTTCATCTTCTTCCTTCATCTTCTAAGTCACCTAGCTCAGCATTGGCTAGGGAGGGGAGATCTCAAAGATCTTTCGGATGTGAGGTGAGACCCCCACGCTGGAGCCAAGGGTTATTTTCCAAATTCAGGTCTCTCACCAATGGACGGTTTGAGAGAAGTAGGTGTGAGCTGCACCCCTAGATCCGAACTCTAGGCGGAACCGAATCTCTGTTTCAACATGTTGGGCGGACTGTAAGGTGTTTCCGACGTTCATGTGGATACCTCTATGGGCGCGGATACTATTTCACATTTGGACTCAAATGCCAGTCATTTTTCTCGAAATCTAATTTTTGAAACATGTATTAACTCTAATCTTGATTTAGTGTGTTTAACATGGATCATGTCGAAGGTTTTCTATATTTTGCGCTGCGAATTTGATGCCCTTGAAACCCAAGAGCTGTTTCATTCTCTTCATCCATGAAGAAGATGAAATCAATGACATTGTTTACACGAAACCATTGGTACTCAATGAGAACTTGTAGTTGTTTTGATCTTACGGCTCACATAGGGCTGCTCTAAAACCAATGAAACCATCCACATAGGACATTTTTCGAGTTAGAGGAAGAAGGCATGTTTTCCATTTCAAACCTTCATATTGGACACCTTCATTTAGTCTATCATTGCAAGAAGGAGATATTGAGACCCAGTCTATGCCATCTTTAAGGGCACATTTTGAATCATTTTTTCTTTTCATTACCCTAAATCATCTCTAAGGGCACATTTTGAATCATTAATAAAAGTAAGAAATTTGAGAAATCAATATTCATATACAAGAATGCTACACACACAAGTATTCATAGTGTTGCACAAATAACATCTAACTTCTTTTGTCAAAGTTCGTCTCAGCAAAAGACAATTGTTATTACCACCTTCAAGAGCCGAGGAATTTAGTCGGAAGAACACGTGCACTTTATTAAGAATGAATCAAAAATTGGCGCATTTCAATTTTCTACATTCCTCTTCCTTGTGTACACAATCCTTATTCATGTATCTTTCATATTGTGCATGAATTAGTATTCTTGTCAATGATTTATTTAGATTATAGTTCATGAGGGATGAGTTATTAGTTCGTTCACGATAATCTCGTTAGTGTCGGTCACCACTCACATTTTTTGCGTTTGGCAGGTAGGCTCCCGTTGATGGAGGCAATTCGTGCATTGAATCTTAGGCTTCATTTGGTTTAGCGGCGGCGGGTCGATCCGACGGGTAGAAACGGAGTGTTCGAATCGGAGGGGAAGGTGGCTACTTCAAACAGAGCTTTTTGAGACATTTCTCAAGGCAGGCGGGTGGAAACGGAGCAAACGGCGTCGGAGATTCATTTGTTTAACCTCTTTCCGGCGGCGTTTGCCCAAAACGGAGCAGCGAAACACCCAAACAAATATAGTCTTAATCTGAACACCTCATTCTATAACCTTTTAGGGTCTGTTTGGAACGGTGGTGGCGGTGAGAAAAGTTCTATTCCCACCGCCACCACAGTTTTTTTACGGTTTGTTTGTGCAGCGGTGATAAAAGGACTTTTCAAAAAAAGTATTTTTAAAGGGTTTTCAAAAAATTGGAGACACCGTACTTTTCATAAAGAGCTTATTAAAAAATAAACTTTTCATAAAAGTCAGCCAGGGATGACATTATTCTCCACATCAGCGCATTTTGCACCCGGGCACGCATTTTTCGTCCGGACGTGCATCTTTCGCGCAATGCTTTTTTTTGCACAGGCGAGCATTTTTTCGAGCGAGCATTTTTCTCCCGGGCGTGCATTTTCGCCCGGGCCCGCATTTTTTCGCCAGGGCACAAATTTTTTGCCCGGGCGGGCATTTTTTCACCCGAACGTGCATTTTTTGTTGGGCGCGCATTTTTTGGCACGACACGCATTTTCGGCCGCAGGCGCAATTTTCAGTCGGGTGCGCCTTTTTTGCCTGGGCGCGCATTTTTCGCCTGTCGATGGATTTTTCGCTTGTGCATGCATTTTAAGCCTGTGCTTGCATTTTTGAAAAAATTGCGTGCACACGCGAAAAATTGCGTGCCCAAGCGAAAAAATGCGCGCATGTGCAAAAAATGCCCGTCCGGAAAGAAAAATGTGTGTCTGAGCGAAAAATGTGTGCACGGCCAAAAAAATACACGCTTGGGCGAAAAAAGCTCGCGCTAGTGAAAAATGCGCGCACGGACGAAAATGCGCGCATGAACGAAAATGTGCGCACGGACGAAAATGCGCGCACGGGTGAAAATGCTCACCCTGGCGAAAAATGCGCGCCCGGACGAAAAATGCGTACCCGAACGAAAAATGCGCGCCCGAGACGAAAAATACACGTACAGACGAAAAATGCGCACTCAGACGAAAAATGTGTGTCATATCGAAAAAATGCCACCGAGACGAAAAATACATGCCCAAGCGAAAAATTGCTTGTCGGGATGAAAATGGGCGTCTGAGGGCATTAATAAGCCACATCCTATTATTAATTTGTTCCAAACAAAAAAGTAATTTTTTTTAAAAAAATGTACTAAAATGAAGATTTTTCAAATAGTAATATTTTTTTTTAAAATAGCTTATTGATCCACTCTAATGTCATCATTGGTTTCTCACCACCACTTTTTTCAAAGCCACCATCATCCCAAACAAGCCCTTTGTCCCTCTCCGCCTTTTTTTACTTTTGTTGTAAGCGAAATAGTAGGCACAACGCAAATTAAGGAGCAAAACAACTTCTCAAATATATCAAACAAAAAATTACAAAACTATAGAACACAACTCAACTCCGCGCTGTGAGTTACAACTCAACACTTGAGAGCTGCGGTCTGCCACCTTTGCTTTGCACTATCCTATCTGCCAATAGGAGACCACCACCTGTGCTTTGATTTATTTCTGTTGGCAGAATTCAAATCGCCGGCTCCTTTGCTTTCGCATAATTACCATACAAGGCTTCCTTAATCTCACGCCTATTTGTAAATATTGCAGGCAAATAGGAGCTCTCCACGTGGCCGTGATTCACAGTCATTTCCTATATATATATATATATATATATATATATATATATATATATATATATATATATATATATATATATATATATATATATATATATATATTAGTTGTCATTAACTGTCAACTTTAATCTTTCTGCCAATAGCTTCTTGATAAGTTTTCTTCTTTCATCTTCAACCACTGGCGGATCAGCGGTCACCCTGTTTTCATCATCACCCTCATATTTGAACATCTATCTTCATTCCTTCTGTCCAGGCTCTCTCTCTCTCTGGCGTCGTCCTCTGAAGGTAATAAATTTAAATTTACGCATTTACAAATAATATTAGTTGTCATTAACTGTGAACTTTTGTATTTCTGTCAACAACTTCTTGATAAGTTTTCTTCTTCCATCTTCAGCCACCAGCAGATCGGCGGTCTCCCTGTTTTCATCATCACTGTAACGCCCCCGGTTTTTCCGTGTTTTGTTTGATCTTTGGCGGGCGTTACGATGGCGTATTTCCGGCTCTTTGCCGTTGTAGAGCGTGGTCTTAGCTCTTAGGGTTCCTTGTGTAGCCTGTTTGTAGCCTGTTAGCAAGATTCCCCAGCTAGCCGGGGTCCGTTTGATGACTCGGTTGGGCCTCTTAGGGAATGCTTGTGTTTTTGACTTCGGGTGGTGATATCCCGGGTTTTGTTCGTCGAATGCTAATTGCGACTTCGCAGTTGTGTTCGTAGCGTAGGTTTTTAGCTGCGATGTGAATTTCGTCATTTTTCGAGATGTTTCGGGTCTCGCGTCGTTTTGATATCGAGTGTAAGTAATTAATATGTATTGATTGTTTATTATTAAAACTGGTGCCTATATATATAGCCTTAGGTTAGAAATTAGGGCTCGGTTCAGTGCTTTTGTTTCATTTTTCCCTTTGGAAGGAGTCGCCGCCTGTACGAGAGGAAGAGAACCGCCGGACTACCCTAGCCTTCGGACGCCGATTCCTGGAGATTTAGCGGTCGAAATTCGATTTCGAGAGTGGATTTGGACTGCCCTCGCCTGGATCTGCATTCTTTCTGTTCCTCGGCTTGGTGCTCTGCGGCTAGATCCGAGAGTGGGGGAAGTCGCCAACCAAGTTTTTCTGGTATTGAGGTAAGTGATGTTCCCTCATCCTTGTCAAAGTTGATCTTTGTCTTCTTCTTGATTAAATTTTATCTCTCTCCTGCTTAGATCTTAGGTGTACGCTAGGGTTCGTTCCCGATCATACCGTGGTTAGTGTAGAGAAGTTCCAGTTAAATCTCAGTTTTCCTGAGAGATTGTGTCTATTAGGGACGGATTTTGATTCGGTTCAGGTCGAGTAGTTGCTATTGCTGATGGATGATGAAATTCTAGAGAGAGGCCTCGTTCTCGTTTTAGTTGTTTGCTGGGTTTGGCGCCTGTAGCCAGTCGGGGTGTCGACACCTTTGTGTCGACACCGGCCAGTCGTGGTGTAGACACTTGGTGTCGACACCAGCAGCGGTAGTGTCGACACCTTGTGTCGACATCGGCCGCAGTGGTGTCGACACTTGGTGTCGACACTTGGTGTCGACACCAGCAGCGGTAGTGTCGACACCTTGTGTCGACACCGGCCGCAGTGGTGTCGACACTTGGTGTCGACACCAGCAGCGGGAGTGTCGACACCTTGTGTCGACACCGACCGCAGTGGTGTCGACACTTGGTGTCGACACCAACAGCGGTAGTGTCGACACATTGTGTCGACACCGGCCTGTCGTGGTGTCGACACATCGTGTCGACACTGGGTGCTGCGCTGGTTTTGGGGTCAGGTAAGACTCGGGGTTGGTTCGGGTTAGGCGTGCAAGGCCGCGTCGGTTGGGCCCGACGTTTTTGTCTTGGGTTCGTGTGTTTCTTAGGATTGTTAGTGTGACTTTTCCCTAGGGGGGGCATTGGGTGTTCAGCTAGTTTCTGCATGCCGACTCTTGGGTTGTGGCAGGTGGTGGAGTTTTGGTGACCTCTGGAGGGGTGAATTTTGATGTGGAGAGCTGTGATCACTACCTTTTGCCCCGATTCTGGGATGGCGTGTGTGGGACCCTAAAGCTGCCACTGTTGACCCCTTAGCCCTTTTTGGATCTGATTTTGCTTATGTATTCAGATTCATGTTTTGACCACTGTCATTTACCCACGTGTTTGGACTGTTAGTCTCTTTCCTGTTTATGCTTTCTTTTCTTTTGGCATATATGTATATGTCTTATTGTTGTTGCAGACTCTTTTGGTAGGGCATAATGATTTTATTGCTCGCACTTGGTGTGCTCTGCTGTGCTTTGGACAGTACTCTCTTCTTACTGTCACCCCTTTTCTTTTGCTTATAGCAGTTTGTTGCCGGGTTGGTAAACTCTTCTTCTTATTTGCTCATTAATCTATTGCTCTATTTACCTTTTGATTATTTTCTTGCTGAGTTGTTCTTTTCTTGAATGCCTCAGGTCCAGGTTGTAGCCAGTTCAGCGGCTAGTTCTTTTGGAGGGGCTTGTTGGAGGCCTCTTGGGTAGCTGAGATAACTGATCCCTGTTTTTTGTGAGGTAGTTCTTTACCTTTCTGTATAGACATACATACTCACCAGTGGGTTCGTGTCAGGTTATTGGCGCCCACTGGTGGCTTCTTGCGATGCTGGGTATGAACTTAAACTGCTGTTTTTGCCTATTTGTGGTTGGTTACCTGCTTCTGGGAAGGATTTATGCTAGTTTGCATGTTAGATATTTTAAAATCTAAAAGCATTATTATATGTACCTCATGCATAACATGTTTCTAAAACAAAGACACTATTTTTCCTCAGCGTAAAACATTATCTTTCATACATACTATATTCACCTTAGAGTCGTGCATACCATGAGTCGTCCCCCAGGGACACTTATGCTCATTTAGGGTGTCAACTTAATTGAACCAAAGTATTTTCTACTGCGTATAAATATAATTTTAATTGTGGACTAGCTGATCCACCGTGCCGAGTGATACGACCATTCAACATAACTGATTTTCTTTCACGTTAATCAACGATTTTCCTTAAAATCTAAGGTCTGGAGTTTTGCCTGAGCGTGTGCAGTTATCCCCTGCACGACGTGGCATCACGACACGTGTTTTCTCTTACTCTGGTACGATTTTATCGTTGAGAAAATGCGGGTTGTGACAATCACCCTCATATTTGAACATCTAAATTCATTCCTTCTCTCCAGGCTCTCTCTCTCCCTCTCACTCTCTCTCTCTCTCTCAGACGTCGTCCTCTGAAGGCAATAAATTTAAATTTACACATTTATAAATAATATTAGTTGTCATTAACTGTGAACTTTTGTCTTTTTGCAAACAGTTTCTTGATAAGTTTTCTTCTTCCATCTTCAGCCACCGACAGATCGGTGGTCTTCCTGTTTTCATCATCACCCTCATATTTGAACATCTATCTTCATTCCTTCTCTCCAAGCTCTCTCTCTCTCTCTCCCTTTCTCTCAGGCGTCATCCTCTGAAGGTAATAAATTTAAATTTACACATTTATAAATAATATTAGTTGTCATTAACTATGAATTTTTATCTTCCTGCCAACAACTTCTTGATAAATTTTCTTCTTCCATCTTTAGCCACCGGTAGATCGGCGGTCTCCCTATTTTCATCATTACCCTCATATTTGAACATCTATCTTCATTCCTTCTCTCCAGGTTCTCTCTCTCTCTCAGGCGTCGTCCTCTGAAGGTAATAAATTTAAATTTACACATTTATAAATAATATTAGTTGTCATTAACTGTGAACTTTTGTCTTTCTGCCAACAGCTTTTTGATAAGATTTCTTCTTCCATCTTCAGCCACCGACAGATCGGCGGTCTCCTTGTTTTCATCATCACCCTCATATTTGAACATCTATCTTCATTCCTTCTCTTCAGGCTCTCTCTTTCTCTCTCATGTGTCGTCCTCTGAAGGTAATAAATTTAAATTTATACATTTATAAATAATATTAGTTGTTATTAACTGTGAACTTTTGTCTTTCTGTCAATAACTTCTTGATAAGTTTTCTTATTCCATCTTCAGCCACTGGCAGATCGGCGGTCTCCATGTTTTCATCATCACCTTCATATTTGAACATCTATCTTCATTCCTTCTCTCCAGACTCTCTCTCTCTCTCTCTCAGTCATCGTCCTCTGAAGGTAATAAATTTAAATTTAAACATTTATAAATAATGTTAGTTGTCATTAACTGTGAACTTTTGCCTTTCTGCCAACAGCTTCTTAATAAGTTTTTTTCTTCAATCTTCAGCCACCGACAGATCGACGGTCTCTCTGTTTTCATCATCACCATCATATTTAAACATCTATCTTCATTCCTTCTCTTCAGGCTCTCTCTCTCTCTCTCAGGCGCTGTCCTTTGAAGGTAATAAATTTAAATTTATACATTTATAAATAATATTAGTTGTCATTAACTGTGAACTTTTATCTTTCTGCCAGCAGCTTCTTGATAAGTTTTCTTCTTCCATCTTCAGCCACCGGCAGATCGGCGGTCTCCCTGTTTTCATCATCACCCTTATATTTGAACATCTATCTTCATTCCTTCACTTCAGGCTCTCTCTCTCAAGCGTCGTCCTCTAAAAGTAATAAATTTAAATTTACACATTTATAAATAATATTAGTTGTCATTAACTGTGAACTTTTGTCTTTCTACCAACAACTTTTTAATAAGTTTTCTTCTTCCATCTTCAGTCACTGGCAGATCGACGGTCTCCCTGTTTTAATCATCACCCTCATATTTGGACATCTATCTTCATTCCTTCTCTCCAAGCTCTTTCTCTCTTTCAGGCGTCGTCCTCTGAAGGTAATAAATTTAAATTTACGCATTTATAAATAATATTAGTTGTCATTAACTGTGAATTTTTGTCTTTCTGCCAACAACTTCTTGATAAATTTTCTTCTTCCATTTTCAGCCACCGACAGATCGGCGGTCTCCCTGTTTTCCCAATCACCCTCATATTTGAACATCTATCTTCATTCCTTCTCTCCAAGCTCTCTCTCTCTCTCTCAGGCATCGTCCTCTGAAGATAATAAATTTAAATTTACACATTTATAAATAATATTAGTTGTCATTAACTGTGAACTTTTGTCTTTCTGCCAATAGTTTCTTGATAAGTTTTCTTCTTCCATCTTCATCCACCGGCAGATTGACGGTCTCCATGTTTTCATCATCACTCTCATATTTGAACATCTATCTTCATTCCTTCTCTCCAGGCTCTCTCTCTCTCTCTCGCAGACGTCGTCCTCTGAAGGTAATAAATTTAAATTTATACATTTATAAATAATATTACTTGGCATTAACTGTGAACTTCTGTCTTTCTGACAACAGCTTCTTGATAAGTTTTCTTCTTCCATCTTCAGCCACCGGTAGATCGGCAGTCTCCAGGTTTTCATCATCACCCTCATATTTGAACATCTATCTTCATTCCTTCTCTCCAGGCTCTCTCTCTATCAAACGTCGTCCTCTGAAGGTAATAAATTTAAATTTACACATTTATAAATAATATTAGTTGTCATTAACTGTGAACTTTTGTATTTCTGCCAACAACTTTTTGATAAGTTTTCTTCTTCCATCTTCAGCCACCGGCAGATCGGCGGTCTCCCTGTTTTCATCATTACCCTCATATTTGAACATCTATCTTCATTCCTTCCCAGGCTCTCTCTCTGTCAGACGTCGTCCTCTGAAGGTAATAAATTTAAATTTACACATTTATAAATAATATTAGTTATCATTAACTGTGAACTTTTATCTTTCTGTCAACAATTTCTTGATAAGTTTTCTTCTTCCATCTTCAGCCACCGGCAGATCGGCGGTCTCCCTGTTTTCATCATCACCCTCATATTTGAACATATATCTTCACTCTTTCTCTCCAGACTCTCTCTCTCTCTCTCAGGCGTCGTCCTCTGAAGGTAATAAATTTAATTTAACACATTTATAAATAATCATATTAATTAATGAAAACAGATGAAAGAAAATTATATTACAACAAGAAAAACCTTAATTAGTAATGAGCAAAATTTGTTGCTAATTAGATAAATTCGTTGCTAATTTTAATTAGCAAGGAATTTAGAAACGAAAAAAATTTATCACTAATATAGTCCTAGCTAAATTTAGCAAGAAATTTATTTCTTTTTATTTAGCAAGGAATTCTTTTGATGCTAATGTTTTGTATTTTATATAATTATTTGGTTAAATTTAAATAATATTTATATACAAAAAATATTTATCCGGTTATTTATTTATACATACAGATATTTATTTATTTATTTATAGTTTATTACATATAATTATTTATATGTATCGTTATTTCTATATATTATATATATTTACATATTTATGTATATTTTATATTTTTTATTTATTTATATTTTTATATGTATATATTTATTTATTTCTCGTTGCAGCAAGATGGGGATATCGCACGGGAGTGTGACGAGCTCGACGGGGAGATCGTGCGGGAGAGTGACGATCTTGGCAGGGGAGCAATATCAGGATGAGAATGGAGATATAAAGAGCTTCTTTAATTTGTTTAAATACTTATAATTTATATTTTTTTATTAAAAATGAGATAAAAATATTTGGAGGGGATTGAATCTTTCTCTCCATAAATATTTAATCTAAAATAATTAGTATAGAAATTTTGAAAGGAAATATTTCATTTCTATTTAGCAACAAATATTTTACAACAAAATAATGCATTGCTATTTTTTGCAACGAATTTTTTCGTTACTATTTTTGTAGGTAAAAACAAATATCATATACCTAGCTAAATTCGATGCTAATTAGCAACAAATTATTTAGTCTTCCTAATTTTCGTTGCTAAATGAAGTTTTTTTTGTAGTGTACAAAATTTATGAAATATATTCATATTTGATTATTTTACACGTTCATATGAAAACTGATTAAAGAAAATCTTGTATGTTAATTTAGGCTCTGTTTGAGACAGCTTATGATGATGAATAAGTCGTTGATTGAAATTTGATGTTTGCACAAAGATTTTATAAAAACAATGATGAATAAGTAGTTGACTGTTTAGATAGTTTGTACATAAATGTTTATCTAAAATTTCATTCATTCATAAGTGTCCGATCGTTTGGACATGTTTTATTTCACTCGGGCGTGATTTTTTTGTCCTAACGCATTTTGTTCGCGTGGTCGCGATTTTTTTCGCCCGAGCTTGATTTTTTTCGCCCGATTTCGATTTTTTGCTCCCGGGCAGTTTTTTTTCGCCCGAGTGCAATTTTTTCGCCCAGGCGAATTTTTTCGTCCGTTCGCACTTTTTTTCGACCGAGTGGTTTTTTTGCTCGAGCGCTATTTTTTTGCCCTAGCGCATTTTTCCTCCCAGTAGAACTTTTTTCGGCCAGTCACAATTTTTCTCGCCCGGGTGGTTTTTTCGTTCATGCACGATTTTTTTCGCCGCGTCCCGTTTTTTAATCCGAGCGCGTTTTTTGCCCAGACGTGTTATTTGTTCGGTGGGACACATATTTTTCGTCAGGGCCCAATTTTTTGGCTCCTGCGCTATTTTTTTGAAAGAGCGCGTTTTTTCTCTCGATAAGTTTTCTTCCAACAACTTTTTGATAAGTTTTCTTCTTCCATCTTCAGCCACCGGCAGATCGGCGGTCTCCCTGTTTTCATCATCACCCTCATATTTGAACATCTATCTTCATTCCTTCTCAGGCTCTCTCTCTCTGTCAGGCGTCGTCCTTTGAAGGTAATAAATTTAAATTTACACATTTATAAATAATATTAGTTATCATTAACTGTGAACTTTTGTCTTTCTGCCAACAACTTCTTGATTAGTTTTCATCTTCCATCTTCAGCCACCGGCAGATCGGCGGTCTCCCTGTTTTCATCATCACCCTCATATTTGAACATCTATCTTCATTCCTTCTCTCCAGACTCTCTCTCTCTCTCAGGCGTCGTCCTCTGAAGGTAATAAATTTAATTTGACACATTTATAAATAATCATATTAATTAATGAAAACGGATGAAAGAAAATTATATTACAACAAGAAAAACCTTAATTAGTAATGAACAAAATTCGTTCCTAATTAGATAAATTCGTTGCTAATTTTAATTAGCAATGAATTTAAAAACGAAAAAAATTTGTCGCTAATATAGTACTAGCTAAATTTATGCTAATGTTTTGTATTTTATATAATTATTTGGTTTAATTTAAATAATATTTATATACAAAAAAATATTTATTAATATGCATTTGTTGAGAATCAAGCCCGAGACCTCTCATATATAATTATAAATTTATATTATTTATATATCCGGTTATTTATTTATACATACAGATATTTATTTATTTATAGTTTATTACATATAATTATTTATATGTATCGTTATTTCTATATATTATATATATTTACATATTTATGTATATTTTATATTTTTTTATTTATTTATATTTTTATATATATATATATTTATTTATTTCTCGTTACAGCAAGATAGGGATATCGCACGGGAGTGTGACGAGTTCGACGGGGAGATCATGCAGGAGAGTGACGATCTTGACAGGGGAGCAATATCAGATGAGAATGAAGATATAAATAGCTTCTTTAATTTGTTTAAATACTTATAATATATATATTTTTATTAAAAATGAGATAAAAATATTTGGAGGGGATTGAATCTTTCTCTCCATAAATATTTAATCTAAAATAATTAGTATAGAAATTTTGAAAGGAAATATTTCGTTTCTATTTAGCAACAAATATTTTGCAACAAAATAATTCGTTGCTATTTTTGCAATGAATTTTTTCGTTACTATTTTTGTAGGTAAAAACAAATATCATATACCTACCTAAATTCGATGCTAATTAGCAACAAATTATTTAGTCTTCCTATTTTTTGTTGCTAAATAAAGTTTTTCTTGTAGTGTACAAAGGTATGAAATATATTCATATTTGATTATTTTACACTTTCATATGAAAAGTGATTAAAGAAAATCTTGTATGTTAATTTAGGCTCTGTTTGAGACAGCTTATGATGATGAATAAGCCGTTGATTGAAATTTGATGTTTGCACAGAGATTTTATAAAAAACAATGATGAATAAGTAGTTGACTGTTTAAATAGTTTGTACATAAGTGCTTATCTAAAATTTCATTCATTCATAAGTGTCCGATCGTTTGGACATGTTTTATTTCACCCGGGCGTGATTTTTTCGTCCTAACGCATTTTGTTCGCGTGGTCGCCATTATTTTCACCCGAGCTTGATTTTTTTCGCCCGATTTCGATTTTTTGCTCCCGGGCGGTTTTTTTTTTCGCCCGAGTGCGATTTTTTCGCCCAGGCGAATTTTTTCGTCCGTTCGCACTTTTTTTCGACCGAGTGGTATTTTTGCTCGAGCGCTATTTTTTTGCCCAAGCGCATTTTCCTCCCAGTAGAGCTTTTTTCGCCCGGTCACAATTTTCTCGCCCGGGTGGTTTTTTCGTCCATGCACGATTTTTTTCGCCCCGTCCCGTTTTTTAATCCGAACGCGTTTTTTGCCCAGACGCGTTATTTGTTCGGTGGGACACATATTTTTCGTCAGGGCGCAATTTTTTGGCTCCTGCGCTATTTTTTTGAAAGGACGCATTTTTTCTCTCGAGCACGATTTTTTCACCTCGATCAGTGCAATTTCTTCGCCCCAACATATTTTTTTCGCTGCGGGGTGATTTTTTTTCCAAGAGAAAAAGAAAAAAAAGAGCTCGAGTAAAAAAATCCTGTCTGCGCGAAAAAAGCATGCCCGGGTAAAAAATACGCGTTCAAGCGAAAAAAATGCACACGCGTGAAAAAAATTTCGCCGGGGCAAAAAAATTGCTCCCCACAGCGCCTGGAATAAAAAATCGCTTATGGGGGAAAAATCGCTTCCGGCGAAAAATCGCGTCCTGGCGAAAAAAATCGCTTCTGGGTAATAAAAAACCCGCCCAGGCGAAAAAAACGAGCCACGACGAAAAAAAAAACTGTTTGGGTGAAACAGAGTTTACAAAACGAAATTTTCTACATGTCTCACACACACAGATACATCACACAAGCACAACACCACACATGCACACACAACACAAAAAACACATACATTGAGGTAGAAAACAATGGAAGAAAACGAAGAAAACAAATTTTTCCAATCAATTAATCAGTTATATGTGGAGGTAGAAATCAAATTTTTTTCATCAATTTGCAGAGCAAAGGAGGTAGAAGACTGCTCTCTTTCCAAGAGTGAGTATGCAAAACACACAAGAAAAATTCTCGCAAAAAAATATGGAGCCCCTTTTTGACCTTCCTGAATCCCACAAAACCTGATATTGGAGATAAAAGGAGATCTGCTCCTTCTGCAACTCAACAAAGTTATGAATCAAACTCCTCCAAAACCTGAACCGGGAGAAAACTAATGGCTATATGTTTCTTCCTCCTTAAGCTCGGTAAGAACATCAAACTCCTCCTTAAGCTCGGCAATAACTAGCAATGCACCTTGAAATGGCTGAGACAAACTCTGGCGAAATCAGGGAGATGCTCCGTGAACAAGGTTTCTGAAGCGGGATCTCCTTCTTCGATCTGCCCGACATCAGGGAGAACTACAAGGAGCGGTGCGATCAGAATTTCCCATGGCGGGAGCGGTGCGATCAGAATCCCGGCGGACTAGCGGTGCTCGGATGAAAAAACTCTGCTGCGTAGGATAAAAAATCGCATTCCTACAAAAAAGCACGGCTTTTGTTGTCCACCACAAGAAAAAGGTGCGGTCAGGAGCTATAAGCCGGACCCAAATAGCTTAAAACGGCGGAATCTGGAAACCGGAGTTTTTAAAACAAGCCGCGCCAAACACAGCTTTTGCACAAAAGAGTGGTGTGTTTCAACCGCACCGCAACTGATCAGCTGAACCAAACGCCACCTTACTCGTGCATGGGTCCTTTTTAGCTTTTCTGAGGGGCGTTTTGATAATTGCGTCATCTGAAAATTCAGACTAACAAATGGGAATGCACGATTCTGGTCATATAAATCACCAGTTTTCAAAAAATGATGAACATATACCGCCGGCGGCGGCTAAGTCCAAACCGACTTGACTCAAAACAACTTTAGAGGAACTCAACAACAATTACTCCACAAGCATAACCAAGAGATCATGGGTCCGGTCGGACCGGATTAGATCAGTTCGGACCGGGTTAGATGGTTCGTTTATGCAGTTTCCCAACTCCACCAGGATTCGAACCGGGATCAGATTGGAGATTTGCAGCAGAAGACGAATCGCCGAGAAAGGATCGCCGGAGATACTCTCGATGGCAAGCTTCTGGCGAGCGGTCCTGGGATCGTCGACGGAGCCGGACGTCTCCGCCGACGGCGTGGAGTTCTGGTCGGATCCGGAGCGCGGCGGATGGCTCACGAAGCAGGGCGAATACATCAAGACCTGGCGCAAGCGGTGGTTCGTCCTGAAGCAGGGAAAGCTTTTCTGGTTCAAAGATTCCTGCATCACCCGCACCTCCGTTCCCCGCGGCATCATCCCCGTATCCTCATGCCTCACCGTGAAGGGCGCCGACGATGTCCTCAATCGACAATTTGCCTTTGAGCTCTCCACTCCTCGCGACACGATGTACTTCATCGCCGATTCTGAGAAGGAGAAGGAGGAGTGGATCAATTCCATTGGAAGATCCATCGTCCAGCACTCCCGCTCCATCACCGACCGAGAAATCGTCGACTATGACAGCGCCCGCCAACAGAAGCGTCCCGCCGGCGGTAATCAAAATTAGATTTACGATGGATCAATCTCATTTATCTGCTAGATGAGCCTCCACTCTGATTATTGTTTTGTGGTTGTTTGAATTGCTTTTCGAGTTACTTGTTCTTAATTTTGTGCCCTACTCTGCCTGGTTTTCCACTTTGTTCTTAATCTGAAATACTCTGTTTGTAAGTTGATGTGTATATATATGTATCATGTTTTACTGGATATTCTCTTGAATCATCGTTTTGTAATTTGCTTAATAAATATTTGCACATGAGCAAGTCATGAGACTTATCAAATTGCTTAGTTCATCACTTCCTCTTACATGACATGATTTACTATTTGGTTTGTTTAATGATAAATTATTTACCAGGCATTCTATGATTAGGATAAAGCTGAATTTGATATTTTTAACTCAAAATAATATTTATGTAAGAGTAGGGCTGAGTATAAGAATCAAAACTCGCTTTAAAATTCCACGAACTTTCACTCGACTCAAAATTGGTTTGAGATGATCAAGTCAATATGGCTCGAATCAAATTTAGAGGTGATTTAGAGCCTAGTTTGCTTTGCTCAAAATTAAATGCGAGGCGACTCAAAATTCTAATAGCCTTTGATTTGATCAGCCACTTGCGATCTATCGGCTGCCCCGCCACCATGCCATCTACTCACCCAACTCATAAACTTGAACAATTCTATCTCTTCATCTTGTTCTAAATCTAACTCTCTTGATCTCTCCGTTGTCATTTCTTCATCTTTTTCGTCTACATCTCTGCTTGCCGGCCCTAATAAAGGCCCAACCTCTCGGTTCCTTATTCCTCGACCTTGCATTTGTGACACAAGACACGACTATATGAATCCATGTTGACTATGCTAACTTAGTTATTTGTGAATGTTGGCAGCGGAACTGAAATAATAACTGATTAGACTCTATTGTGAGAACTTAAATGTGCAAATCATGCAAAATTATTTGACATTTGAAAGGATCAAGTAACAAGCTTTAAGCTTACACTATAAGTACAATTGATCACGAACATTTAAATGAAGGCATAAATAAAAGTTGCAGTCAACTTGAGCATAATGAAAGTAACTATTGAGCGAGTAGAAAAAACAAACAAATAGTACATAGTAGAATATCCCTAAATATGCGAGAATGTTGATGTAATGTAAAAGAAATGACAACTAAGAAAAAACTCATTCGATACTAGAGATGGTGTGGAACGCAAAGTGGATGCATAGAAAGTGGTGTCCAACTGCAACAATAGGGTTGGGAGGAATCTTTGCGGTGTAGAAGGGGCCTCGGGACATAGAGGGAGATGTTTAGGAAATTTCGGAGACTAAATACTAAAATGCAAGGAAATATACTAAATATTAAAAAACACATGTCTAGTATAATAAAATATAAAATCCGTACGCCTGGAGGACTAAGTGATAAAATGCGTACATGTAGATGGTTAAATGCTAAAGCTCATACATCCTAGGAGTAATCACTATTCATTTCACACATACATCCTAAAATACTAAAAGCTACATGCACACGATCTAGAGGTTAATGCTAAATAAAGACATAAGATGTACGCATTTGTCGAAAGGATAAACATTAAGTACAAGTTGATGGAGATCACAAATCGAGGGTGGAACGACACTTACCAGAGCCCACATGCGTCTACATACGTAGGAGGCGTAGATAGGATTGTCAGATAGATGATCCAAGCCGATTGTTGTGTTCACCGTTCAGTGTGACGACGACATATTATTATGTATTTTTATTTCATATATAAGTAGTGGCTCTATGTTCCATATGACCTTTGCCGTAGTAGTGACGTCTTTGTTTATAAAAGGGATTTATGGGTGATTTTCAAGCATCGCAGAATTTGGACAAATATTTAGATTCTTGTACTCACTCCATGGTGCCTATTTCGTGGAAGTCTATGTGCTGAAGCCTAGAATACCCTCCTTCCATTTGGCCTATCACCACCCCCACCACCTCCACCACCTGCCACTTCAACCACCACTACTAGGCGACCCACCGGCGGAAACCCTTCCCCATGAACCCTTTTAGAGGAGAGAGTAAGAAATGGCAAGGGATGCTCTGGAATTGTTGGGGGTTGGTTGAAAATAGAAGACAGATATACTGGAAGTTGTTTCAGAGGAGGAAGGTCGGGCAGAGGAGAGGCCACAATCAAGAGGTGAATATACCGCCTGGAAATAAGTCCCAAATGCTGGAGGGCATCATCTAAGTCGTAGGTGGCGTCGGTCGGCGGGGCGAGTTCCGCCGAGGGCGTATGGGGAAGGAGCGGGAGAGGCTTTGTGAGAGAGAGGTTATCGGGTTGAACAACTGGAAAACAAAGAGTTATTACCCTCCTTTTTGATGCTCTGATTTTTATTGATCATTTGATTATTTTGCATAAAATATTACTAATAGTTTGTGTGCATATTTGAAAAACTATAACTCCGTTGATTTTAACACCAAGAGTTATCTTTTTCCACTAGAGAATGGTTTCATGCATCTTTCATGTAAGCTTTTTTCATTTAGCCGCCTATAATTTTCTAATGTTTAATGAAAAAAGCTGTCAAAGTAGGAGAAATAGACTCTTCTTCGATGCTTTAAGCAGAACAATCATCTTCTTCCTCTCGGAGCAGAACAATCATCTTCTGCCTCTCGGAGCAGAATAATCGTCTTCTTCCTTTGATGCTGGAATGTGTCGATTTTTCGTAGCATAACACGTCATCTCAATGAAGAAAGCTTGGTGATAGCCTATGGAAGAAGAAACACATCATCACCCAGTCAACATCTCATTTTAAGGTGCTTAATCCTCTCTGAAGGTGTACCCCTCCGTTGTCAGTTCCTTCTTGAAGGTATTCCTCTCCATTGTCAGTTCCTTCTTGAAGCTGTTCCCCTCCGTTGTCAGTTCCTTCTTGAAGGTGTTCCATCCTCCCTGAATCTATGACGCATCATCTCTACTCCATCGGCAGCCAATGAAGAACAAAGGGTAATTTTGGCTTTTGAGATCTGATAGCTGGTAGGTAGCAGGTTTTGTTAAATGAATGCTTTATTCTACTTACTTTCCATCAGACTTGCCAATTATTCGACTATTCTAGTCTTCAAATGTGAACTTATCATTTGTTTCAACTTTTGATTTCGATTTCTCTATTTTTTCTATTTGACAAAAAACTTTTAGATTTACTAATTGTTTTGGGCTCTTTCAAATATGAGTTTTCAATTTTTTTCTTTGTTCCAAACCTCTTTTATGTAACTAGAACGTCCTTAGTGGTTAGTAAAAAAAATTGGATCCTTTATACATAATGTAACAATAGTTTGCAATTTGCACTCAGTCATGAATGATTTGCATTTAATTATTTTATTGCACTCCTTTAACATTTTAATGAATTTTTTATCATTTATCATTTGTTTTTTAAGTGGCACCCGAGTTAGACATAAATCCTAGTTCCGCTACTGCCATCGAGAGTCATCGTTACAGCTGTTTACCTCTCATACTTTTAGGAACTTTGTAGAGTTACAACAAATTTGCTGCCCAACCTTGAATAAACCTCATTACACGTTTTTGGACTTGATTACTTGTGTAAGTTCTAGTTTGAAGTCGATATTATTTTTTGTTGTTTATTGGCGAACTATCATATTATTTGGGATATTATTTCGTATAAGTTTACTCAATTCTTATTTCACTGAAAGGTTTATTTGCCGATCATTTAATTAAAACACTTTCGCTCTAAATTAACTTGATCGGGCTAATTTCTCCAACCTGTACTCTCTAGTGTGAATGCTTGTGGATTATATTAATAATTTTAGCACTTATTGCGATTATTTTCTATATTATTGAGTGTGCATCACATCATTCCAGATTCATATGACACTCTATGAACACTGTCATGGTCCCATATTACTTGATATTCATTTATTTTTATGTATGCTCTAATTTATGTTTGTGTCAATGCATATCTCATCTTTTAATTATCATGTCCTGGTATGATCTGCATTACTTTGAATATACTCGAAACCTGCCATGACTTTGTGGAATCTTCCAAACCAAGCTCTGGGAGATTGTTTCAGGCCATATAACGTCTTTAGCTTGCACATTTTCCCTTCTGATCCACTAGGAGAGAGGCCGGGTGGTAGAGTCATGTAAACCTCTTCTTCGAGGTCACCATGAAGGAACGCATTCTTCACATCCAGTTGGCTGAGATCACATCTCTTGCAGGTCGCACACGACAGGAGAACCCTTATATAATTCATCTTGGCGACCGGGGCGAAGGTTTCCTGATAATCAATTCCCGTTGTCTGAGTGTACCCTCTTGCAACCGACCTTGCCTTGTATATCTCCACGATACTCAAGGTGTTCTGTTTGACAGAAAATACTCATTTGCATCCCGCAACCTTCTTCCCTTTAGGCAGTTGTACCAGGTCCCATGTGCGATTTTTGTTAAGGGCATGCATTTCTTCAAGTATAGACCACTTCCACCTGTCATCAAAAAGTGCATCCTGCCACGATGGTGGGATAGAAGTAGAATACAATGAAGAGACAAAGGCTCTATGGGAAGTCGTTAGAGACGAGTAAGAGACAAACTGAGATAAGAGATGTTGAGTAGAGGTACCTTTCCTTGAAGTAATGGATCCTTACGAAGGGTCAGATGGTTGCTCT
This sequence comes from Platanthera guangdongensis, assembly GCA_039583875.1. Taxonomy (NCBI): domain Eukaryota; kingdom Viridiplantae; phylum Streptophyta; class Magnoliopsida; order Asparagales; family Orchidaceae; genus Platanthera; species Platanthera guangdongensis. The sequence goes on from CM077163.1 coordinate 1,357,560, forward strand.
GGAATCCTGATAGGGGCCCGTGTGTTTGTTCCCTTAATACGACGAGAATAAACCCGCAGGGGTTTAAGAACAGGTGCCATAGCAGTTGGCACAAGGGCACTAGGGGACAAAGGCGAGGAGAGTGATATATCGGAGGGATGGGTAACAGAGTGGTAGACAGAGAGTCAATGTGCGTGAGGGAACTACTTCCTTCATAGAAGGATTCCCCCCCTGAAGTGAGAACCCATAATATCTCTCAAATTCACAGAAGGTGACGTCCATAGTCACAAAGACCTTGCGAACTGGGTCAAAACATTTATAACCTTTCTGGGTAGGAGAATAGTCAATGAACACACACTTGTGCGCTTGAGCATCAAGTTTTGTCGTTTGATGAATATGGCGAAACAAACACAACCAAAGACACGAGGTTGCGGATTGTTAGGCAACACCTGAAAAGTGTGTAGGGGAGTGTTAAACCTGAGGACACGGGAGGGCATACGGTTGATAAGGTAGGCGGCAGTGGGAACATCATCCCCCCAATAGTATTTAGGAAGGTGCATATGGAGGAGACACCGAACAACTTACAAGAGGTGGTGATTCTTACGTTCGGCCACCCCATTTTGAGAAGGGGAGTAAACACACGAGGTTTGATGTATAATACCATGATCAGCTAAGTAGTGTTCGAATTGAGAATCGATGAACTCACGATCATTATCAGTGCGCAGAACCTTAATAGGGTGTCAAACTGCGTAGAAACCATGTTGTGAAACCGCTTAAACAAGGTAAAAACTTCATTTTTTGCTTTCATGAGGTAAACCCAAGTAGTGCGGGAGCAACAATCGATGAAAATTACAAACCAGAAATAGAGGCATTGGGGCAAGGCCCCCAAATATCAATGTGTATGATATGAAATGGTGCAGAATTGGGAGATGAAACGTGATTAAAAGAAGTACGATGATGTTTACCGAGTTCACAACCATCACAATGAAAATTATCAAGTAATACAGATGAGAAAGTAGGAAATAAACGTTTCATAGATAAGGTAGAAGGATATCCCAGTCAACAATGTCAGGACTCCAAAGTAGCGGCCTGATCCACATGAAGAGCCTGGGGAGAAGAGACAGGAGTGGAAGAATCAAACACGTAGATACCATCCACCAGATTACCAGAGTCAATCACTGTTCTCGTCTCCAGTCCTGAAAAATGCAAGACGAAGGGAAGAAAGTCATAGAACAGTTCATGGAGTTGGTCAAATGACTAATAAAAAGAAGATTGCAAGTAAATTTGGGTACATGAAGGACAAAGATAAGAGAAAGAAAGGAGCAGGGGATGGAGCCCTTCCCACTAGTCGGAGAGAGGAACCATCTGCAATGCTCACATTGTCCCGACCAGACAAAGGAAGGTAAGACACGAAATCTGTAGCAGAGCCGGTCATATTATCCGTTGCTCTAGAGTCAATAATCCAGTGTGTAGAAGGGCGAGAAGACGCAACATGAGCACCTGAAGGTCCCTGATGAGCATACGAAGACAAGGATGTAGAAGGTTCAGGAGACTGTCCCTGCATCAGCCGTATGATAGGCTTTACTGTAATAGTCACATAGCAAATGATCCTTGTCAGTGGACTTGGACCTGGAATCACGAGAAGCCCGACTCCCAAACTGAACAGCCGGGGCAAAATCGTCTGAAGAAGGGTCTGGTGTCCACGTCTGTCACTTATCGAATTCTTGTTGAACAAGACTGAAAACCTCTGGAAGGGAGGGCAAAGGAGAGCACCCAAAAATCTGCACATTGATTTGATCGAAGTCCCGATGCAAACCATAAAGGAACTCAAAGACTCTGTTCCTGTATTCCCGAGCGCGAACAAGGATCTCATCCTCAGGAGACACAAGAGTGCGAGAGTCAAAATGATCATGCTCCTTATAAAGCTGAGTAAATTCATGGTAGTAGGCAGATGAAGGGCAATCACTATGACGAAGGAGAAAGATCTTCCTTTGCAGCTGGAAAATCTGGGTTGCATTGCCCCGACAGGAGTAAGCGGTCTTGACCCTCCGCCAAATATCTGCTGCAGTATCCAAAAACAGATAATTCTGGGCGTTGGAAATCAATCATGGAATTAGTCAGCCACGACATGACGAGAGATTCTCCGACTCCCATTGCAACCAGTCAGGAGAATCCGGAGCAGGGGTCAGAGTAGTACCCACAACATAGCCAAACAACCTTCTTCTCTTCATGGCAAGAGTAATAGCCCGAGACCACAGGAGGTAATTGGAAACGTCCAAACTCATTGTCGCGATTTGAGGACTATCGTGGTCTTGAGCAGGACAAGAGGAGCCACTGAACATCACAACACCAGAGGGAACCCTAGTAGCGGAAGTCATGGTAGAAGAGTCAACAGTCCCCGACATGGTGATCCAAGAATACAAATCAAGGATCCACGGGAAGACAATACAAACACCTAGAGAGAAACTAGGTCTGCCTCATAGAAAGAGGGACGATCCCATGGATATGTAGGAGGCCTGAAGAGAGATGGACACCAAAAATGACATTAATCTATCACCTCATTTCCGGTGTCAAAGAAAAAACTGGGTAGCAGCCTACGCCTGCCTGGAAGAGCCTGTGAAGAAGACTGGAGCGCTACGACGGAAAAAAGGAGCCCAAAGTCTGTGACTGGATGGAAAAAACGGAGCCTGAAGGTTGCGCCTGGACTGGGCTGGAAGAACCGGAGGATGGGAGGAGCCCTGCGACTGGCGGTGGGAGACGCGGTTGGAGAAGGGCGCGACGTCTGCGATGGGAGGAGGGTGCGGCGACTGCGACGGGAGGAAGGCGCGACCGGAGAAGGGCGCGCCGACTGCGGCTTGCGGAAGTTGTGACGGGAACGAGGGGCTAGGAACCCCGCAGGCTCGGCGACGAACGAAGGCGGGGAAACCCAAGGCTCGATGACGATTTGTCGGCGGAAGTGGAAGAGAACGGGGCGGAAAACCCCATGTCTCTGATACCATGTTGGAAGAGAAAATTAAGTGATTATTATTCTTCCACACGGGGCTATATAAATGATTACAACATTACAACATGACATATAGTTGCGGATGATATGGGACTTAACAAACAAAAAAGAATACAACGGAAACCCAACATAACTCAACATTGTGGATGTCCTTAATGACTTTCTTAGTGGGTTTATCTTTGTCATTTCTACACTTCGTCAATAATCACCCTTATTCATAGGATTGCCTCCCCTTGCAATTTCACCAAATTTTGACCGAACTCTTTGTCCAAATTCTCCTTTAAAATCTTCTCCAAAATCCTTGCCAACAGATTGAATAATTTTCTATCCTCCATCATTTCGGTGGAGCAAGGGGCATTCATTGAAGGTAGGAATATCTCAGATAAGGGGTTCATCAATCTCGACATGAAAAAAAAGCTTTCGATCGTCTTGATTGGTCATTTTTATTTCACGTTCAATTTGAATTTGGATTCAACTTCCCGTTTATCAAACTTTTGAAAACGCTTATATGTCACATAAAGCATAGCTTATTGGTCATTGAAAAAAAATTGTGGTCTCTCTGACTCCACACTTGCTCTTAAGCAAGGGGTCCTTTTATCCCCTTTACTTTTTATTTTCGTTGAAGAAGCACTTAGCAGAGGGATTTCTCAACTCCATAATAAAATAAAATATTGTTCTATGAACGATAATGAAGGTGAGTTTTCAAATGCACTTATGAACAAAATTACGGTCAACATGAAATTAATTTGTTCCTTGAACATCTTCACTAAATAAGGTGGTGAATTATTTTAAATAATTGGACATTTCAATTCCGATTCCTAAGGCTCAATTTTGTCCAACCAAACGGATCTTGAGAGTTTTCCTTGCCCATTAAAAAAAGGAGGGAAGGTGTATAAGATTTCTCCATCGGCATTGTGTTAGAAAAACATTATTGCAATCCTTCAAGAGAGGTGCTTGGAATGTGTATGTGGTTTTTCCCAAACCACATACAAGTTTGAATGCATAGTTTTGCTCTTTAGTTGTTGTTTGAAAGTTATTTATAGTTTACACTATTCCTTATCAAGGCAGTCTCACATCAACAGATGAATAGGTATGAAATTGTTGAATTTTATTTTGATAGACCCAATTCCCTACTCTGCTTTAGTGTTTGTAAAATGTTTATCACTCACCATAACACAGTATTGACGGAAAGACACATGTGTTGGATACACCATGGTATAGTTTAGTTTGTTTTTTAACAAGTAGTGTATTGCAGGAGCTAAAAATTTAAAGTTAAACATGTAACCATGCATAGTGATATTTGGACACATTTAAATTAGAAAATGCATGACGGATAACACAAAAGATCGCTCCTTAATGCATAGGTTTTGATCTGTTGAATATAGTAATACACGGAAAAGAAAATAGGAGACAAGACATGGCGTTGTAATAATACAAGGAAATTAGATATTATATTAACAAAAAGACAAAAACCTCCGCATTTTGCATAAGAATGGTAATATTGTTGATGGTTTAAATAATGGCTATACAACCCCAAACTCCATTTAACTGTATCAAATAAAGTGATGAAATAATATTAACTAAGGTAGTACTAGTAATATTGTTGATGGCTAAAAGCATAGACTTTGGTGTTTGATACAAGGTTAGAAAATACACCACTAATACAAGTAAGAGTCCCGAAAGATTAGGGGTCTGTTTGGCACGGCGATGGCGGTCATGATATGTACCGTCGTTTTGTGAACGCACGGCCTCTCCTAAGGAGCTTCATCCATTTTTATGTTCAAAATTAGTTTTTTTCCTTTGGCAGCGGTCATAACCGTTGTCATATCAAACACATCTTATGACGGTGGCATTTTGTCCCAACTAACCGGAGCAAAAATGCCACGTCGAACGGACCCTAGGTAGGGAAAGGGATAGATCCTAGGTAGGTAACATGGATTTAAGATGATTGTTTATGTTTAATACTTAAGGTAGCACTTGACGTGAAGGAATGAAAAATAAGAAGTCATACCAAACAATTCATATGATGTTATTGACCATGAAGATGAAAAAATAATATGAGAATTAGTAATTCATTTCTGAACAATCAAGTAAATAACTTTATTGCTAAACTACTTATACAAGTAAGAGTCCTGAAAGATTAGGGGTCGGTCTGGCACGGCGATGGCAATTGTGATATGAACCGTCGTTTGTGAACGCCCAACCTCTCCTAAGGAGCTTCATCCATTTTTATGTTCAAAATTAGTTTTTTTTTCTTGGCAGCGGTCATAACCGTTGTCATATCAAACACATATCTTATGACGGTGGCATTTTGTCCAAACTAATCAAAACAAAAACTCCACGTCGAACGGACCCTAGGTAGGGAAAGGGATAGATCCTATGTTGCGATGTCGGGGGAGGGTAGGCGGCGGTGGGGAAAACGGTGTGTGTGTGTGTGAGAGAGAGGGAGAGAGAGAAGGGAGAGAGGATTAGGGTTAGAGATTAGAGGAACGGAAAGACATACATTCATCCAAGATAAGAATTACATGGTCCGCTTGCCCTCTTATAGTGGCGAGGAGCGAATACAAAAGGAAATACAAAAATACTAAAAACATCTCAAGCAAATAAAGCAACATATTTAATATTTAAATATCCCCCGCGTCGACCCCACCTGGGTCGGCCTCGTCGGTCCAAGCCGCTCCCGACGCGCCCGGTTCGTCTTCATCGGTTCGCGCCGCGTACGCCCCGCATATCGATAACAATGACGTCGTCTGCTGTCTTTCTTCTGGACCAACGAAGGTTGGGGTGGTGGCAGTCCCATCAGAGGCTGGATGACATCAGTGAGTGCGGTCGAAAGCTCCTTGTGGTTCGTCGGGAAAGGAAGAGGCACAACGGATGTTCCCGTGAGGTCCCCCAGCTTCGTGGAGAGGCTGACGTCCGTGGTCCGCTGGATCGTGCAGAGGGAGCTTTGAGAGCGTAGGGGGTGGAGTTGCCGTTGAGGCGACATGGCTGGCCCTTCTGCCGGAACTGCATGAACATAGCCTGCCAATTAACACACACATCGCCTATGATGGCGAGCCAAGACACTCCAAGAATGGCGTCTAGACCACCTAAGCCAAATATGTAGAATTCTGCGGTTACGGTTCAGGTCCCCACCGAGAGGGAGATGATAGTGCAACGGCCCAGAGACGGACGGTGGCGCCCATCGCCCAAATGGACCGCAACATCCGGGGAGGGAACTAAGGGCAGATGGAGTTGCTGCACCAGGTGCTCTATGATGAGGTTGTGGCTTACGCCGCTGTCCACCATGATGATGATCGGGCGATCCCGTAGTGTGCCCGAGAGCTGCATGTTTTGTTGGCTAGGGATCCCGCCCGTCGAGGTGCAAGATAGCTCCACCCGATGGAACAAAACTGTGGTGGAGTCGAGAGGTGTGTCCTTCGGTGAGAGCTCCAGAGCCTCAAAGTTGGCCAAGGTAACCTCAAGGTCGACGTCGCCGATGATGACACAAAACTCCTTGACCACGCAAACGTGGGTAGGAGAATTGGGCTGATGGTAGCGGAGACACAACCCTTTTCTACTGAGGTCGTCCAACTCGCGGTTGGAGAGTCGCTTAGTAGGGTCCGGTCGGCTTGGCTGAGCGGCTGGAGGAGGCCGAGGGGCTAGTGTCTCTGGAGTAGCGGTCTGCCATGGTTGGCTTCTCGGTGGAGATCCGCCTGGTGGTGGTGGTGGTCGAGGAGACAAATCCGCCTCCACGAGGCGTGCCATGTCGAGGGCCTCTGAAATCGTCCGGGGATGGTGAGTGCAGAGTCGGGAGCGGATGTGGGGCAAGAGGCCCTGCATGAATAAGTCGAGATAATGATCCGACGGTAAGCCCGGAACATGGGTGACGAGTGCCACAAACTCATTGATGTGTTCATCCAACGCACCGACTTGACGTACCCCACACAGGCGTTCGATGGCGGAGCCGGAGTAACGAATGTCGTAGCGGCGGATCATCTCCTGCTTGATCTCTGGCCAGGAGATGGTTGGATTGGACTGCCGTAGCGGGCCCAATGTAAGGCGGAGCCGTCGAGTCCCACGACGGCGGTGGAGACCTTGTCTTGCTCGGGAGTGTGGTGGAGGTCAAAGTATTGCTCCGCCTTTGCGATCCACCCAATTGGGTCCACACCGACGAAGGTGGGGAGGTCCAAGGCAAGGGATGGACAGCCAAAGGAAAACGGGGGGGGGGGGGGGGGGCGGTCTCCCCGTTGTGCGGGAGAGGTGGCGCTCCGAGGATGGACGCGCCGTTGGCTGGGCATGCGGATCGGCCGGCGGACGAAGCAGCGGAAGGTTGTAATGCATCAAGTTTTGCGTGGATGGCGAGCAAGGAGGCCACGATGGACTCCTGGGTGCTGACATGGCGTAAGAGGGCCTTGTCGGCATCCTCTGATGGTGCCTCAGCGGTGGAACGGGTGTTTGGCGCCATGGCAACGGCGGAAGGTCTGCAGCGGTTGGAGGGCTGCAGCGGTGCGGTGTGGGGAAATCCGCGGTGCGGCGCTGGAGTGTGGTGTTGCGGTGCGGCTGGCTGGAGTGCGGAACGACGGCGGGAGGGCGGTGCTAGGCGCGGGACTGAGCGGCGGTGCGGCGCCGGGAAAAAACATTGTGCGGCGCTAGACGGCGGTCGGGAGCTGGCGTCTAGTGGCGGATGCGTACTTGGATCACAGAACTGAACTGGATCGCGGGTGCGGAAATCGGCCGAGGTCGCCGAACTGCGTGAGGCTGAGGCGTCGTGGTCCGGGCGGGATCGCGGATGCGGAAGTCGGGCGGGATCGCGGATGCGAAAGTCGGGCGGAATCACAGAGTTTTGCGGCAGATGTGCTGTGGTCCGTGCGGTATCGCGGAAGCGGAAACCAGACGGAACCGCAGAAACGACAATAGATCGTTAGCAAGGGATGCAACTGGCGGCCTGCGGCAGGTGGTCCGGCGTGTCGGACCAAATTGTTGCGATGTCGGGGGAGGGTAGGCAGTGGTGGGGAAAACGGTGTGTGAGAGAGAGGGAGAGAGAGAAGGGAGAGGGGATTAAGGTTAGAGATTAGAGAAAGGGAAAGACATACATTCATCCAAGATAAGAATTACATGGCCCGCTTGCCCTCTTATAATGACGAGGAGCGAATACAAAAGGAAATATGCAAAATAGGAAATACATAAAATACTAATAACACCTCAAGCAAATAAAACAACATATTTAATATTTAAATATCCCCTACACCGACCCCGCCTAAGTCGTCCTCGTCGGTCCAAGCCGCTCCCGACGCGCCCGGTTCGTCTTCATCGGTTCGTGCCGCGTCCGCCCCGCATATCTGTAACAGTCACTATCTCCATATTTCTTTCCAAGAAGGATCATAGCTTAAGGCTTCGTTTGACACGACTTATTTGCTCTGGTGAGTTTGGTCATAGACGCCATTACCATAAAATGTATGTTTGACAAGACAAAGGTTATGAATGCTACCAAGAAAATAAACTAGCTTTGCGCATAAAATACATGAATTATTTAGGTGAGGTCGGGAGTTTACGAACGACGGTTCTATTGGAGATTGAACCAAAAAGCTTGGACCGATAGACTGAAATAAATAATGGCTTTAATGTATCTGTTTCCAAAGTGACACTTAAGCTTTGGAAATCAGAATTATCTTTATAAGCCTTTAATGAAATGATGCATTGTATTCCACCGTGAAATGAACCTATATAAGAAGAAGAGTTGTCAGTGGTGTGATGTAATGAATTTTGAAATCTTGATGAATGAATGTTAAGCTTTTCTTCCCGTTATTTTCCACTTTCATTTGTTCTTTGTTTCTGTAAGAATGAAGATGAATGTCTAGAGATTATTTGCCATCAGTGGTATCAGAGCCACGGGTTAGAGTTAATTTCTTGCAAGAAAACCTTGGTTGAAGTCTCTACCCAATGAGCTCATAATCTACAACACCCCCCGCTTCGTTTGCCCATCACACTGCCCCCATTTTCAATGGGGAGCTATATGATCATTGGGCAGTAAAAATGGAGATGCTGATGGATTCTCAAGACCTCTGGGAGATTGTTCAACGTGGCCCCAAGTCTAATGAAAAAACAAAGGAGAAGTCGGAATACCCAAGGCAGAAAAACAAAAGAATTCCTTGGCACAGCTCACCATCCAGCAAGCTGTCACTCCAGCCATCTTCCCACACATCATTGGAGCAAAACTGCAAAAACGTCTTGGGACACCCTAAAGGAGATCTACCAAGGTGATCAAAAGGTAATCTCCATTAGGAAGGTGAATTTAAAAAGGCAGTATGATGCACATATTATGAATGAAGGTGAAACCATCTTTGAATTTATGCCCCAGTTAACCAACTTATCCAACCCACTTAGCACTTTGGGGTCTCCTGTTCCAGAGAATGAGATAGTCCTGAAAATACTTACAAGCCTACCAAAATCTTATTACCACATTGCAGCTGCTATAGAGGAGATCAATGACCTCAGTACTCTTCCAGCAGCAGCCCTCATTGGATAGATTCAGTCACATGAAAAAAGACTGAAACGACATCTACCCAATGTGGCGCAAGTTTTTCAAACAAAAATGGATCGTGGCAAACAAAATCCAAATGCCAAGTATTCTGGTGCAGCAAGCAAGAAAATCAACAATCGTGGGCCTACCTGGAAAAAGCACACCAACCCATCACAACACCAAAAGAACATGGGTATGCCCACTGAAAACAGGCAGCCTACTGGAGTATATTGCACCTTATGTAAAAAGTCTAATCATGACAATGCCAAGTGCTTTTATAAGTGCAAAAGGTGCAAAAATCCTACACATTTTGACCGAGACTGCTGGTACAAAGACAAGGAGGAAGCTAAATTCAGTGAAGATGTAAAGCCAACTGAAGAAAAGCTCTTCCTTACCTGCAGCAAAGAGCCTGATGAGCCGCAATATTCATCTAAGTGGTACATCGACTCCAGCTGCTCAAGTCACATGACAAATGATAGAAGTTTGTTCACTGAACTAGACGAGAACTCTAAGTCTATGGTTATCCCAGCCTCCCAGGTGATGAAAATTCAAAGCAAATTGAAGGAAAAGATAGTATAAGGGTTCAAGCTCGAGATGGAAAGAACAAAACTGTTTCAGATGTGCAGTTTGTTCCTTCTTTGTCTCAGAATTTGCTCAGTGTTGGCCAATTGATGAAAAATGGCTACATCGTCTTATTCAAGACTAATACCTGCACAATAACAGATGATGCAAACGTGGAGGTTTCCTCAGCCAAGATGTCAGAGAATAGAGTGTTCTCTATTTCTCTTGGATCTCCAATTCAGGAGGCCTATTCAACAGTGAACCCCCATCAAATCTCATCTTTCACCTGACATCACAGGCTGGGCCATCTGAACTTCAACTCAATTAAAGAAGTATTTGAGAAGAACCTTGCTGACGACATACCTGAGCTACAAATTCATCATAGCCTGTGTGATGTGTGTGCACAAAGCAAATATCACAGACAACCATTTCAGTTGTCTCATAACAGACGATCAAAGCCTCTGGAGTTGCTACATTGTGACCTTTGGGGGCCTGCCACCACTGCAACCCTTGGAGACGAGCGGTATTTCTTCCTTATTGTAAACTGTTGAGCTATTATATTGTAATTAGTTAATGTTGTAAGGACATTATTGTAAATGTGCAGTTATATAAAGGAGGGGTCTCTCCATGAGAGAGATAACCCTAATTAATTCCAAACTGTGGCGTGAGCGGCAGGAAGCGGCGGTTTGGATCGGCTGCTCTCGACGATGTCCCTGTGTCGTCGCTTTGGTCCCGACGACCACAGAGGGGGTTGCAGAAGTGTCTGCGGCTTCTCAATGATTCAACACGAGCGTCTGCAGAGAACGACGACTGGCGTCGACAGCAGGGTCTGCGTGGACGGCAGGCTTCTCTGAACATTTTCAGCGACGACGACTGCTGGATCTGCGGGATCTGCGTGGACGCAGCGGAGTGAGATAAGGGCAGTCAACATTAAAGATGGGAACGCCAGTGACTAGTCAAGATTTGAAAGAGATCCTGGAGGGAGTGGCCAGGGTTTTTCAGGCCAAACTAGAGGAGAATTCTAGTAGGTCAACTGGTGTTGCACCAGAGTCGGTGCAGATGATGCAGAAGATAAAGTTGTTGCCTAATGGTGTTAAGCTTGAGGGGACAATAAATTATCTGAGTTGGTCTAGGAGGGCTTTGTTGAACCTTCGAATCAGAGGATTGGAAGGGTTTGTGAAAGGGGAGTGCACTGAGCCGGTGGAAAAAGCAAGTGTCGAGTGGAGAACATGGAGCAACACTAATTCTCTAGTGACATCTTGGTTGCTGACTTCTGTGTCTTCAACTATAGCTGGGATGGTGGAGTCTCTCAAGTGCCGCTGATGTCTGGAAAACATTGGAGGGGATGTACTCTTGGGCCGGGAGTGTGATGATGATGATGGAAGTGGAGGAGAAGATTGATGCCACCACATAGGGGGAGAAGACGGTTCATCGATATGCAGCGGAGCTACGTCATTTATGGGCTGATTTGGATCACTATGATCCCTTATCACTGCAAAACCCGACAGATGTTCTACTTGGTAGGCAGTATCTTGAGCGCAGGCGGGTGGCTCGTTTCCTCAAGGGCCTGAATCCAAAGTTTGAGGGAAGGAGATCCGCAATGTGTCACCTGCCATCTCTTCCCTCATTGGATGAGGCTATTGCATCGATGGAGCAAGAGAAGATCAGACAGAAAGTGATGACAGGCGAGACCTCACCTGTTGTTCGCTCGGGATTGGTGGTACCTGATGCTTACTTCAGAGATGATAGAGAGTGCTACAATTGTGGAAAGAAAGGGCACCTCAACTACAATTGTCCTCAACCCCGCAATACTGGTGGTAGCCGAGGAGGTAGAGGACAAAGAGGTGGTCGTTCAGGTCGAGGAGGTAGGGGACGTGGAGGCCGAGGAGTTGCTTACCTAGCTGTGGCAGAGGAGTCCCAGACTACTGCGGCGATGATTGAACAGGCTGAGAGTTCCAAGGGCAAGGTGCAAGTCACTAGGGATCTGGATAACACTACCTGTTTTGGTAACTTTGATGGTTATGCTCAATCATTTACAGGTACTCAAGTTCAGGCACTTGCATCTACTAAAACTCATATTGATTGGATCATAGACTCAGGTGCATCTAGACATATTACAGGAGCATCGAGTGAGTTTGCATTATATTATCCAAGTAAGCATATACATCCTGAGACAGTTCAAACTGCTGATGGGACATCCCAACCCATCAGAGGTACTGGCTCGGTCCATTGCACTTCATCTGTTATCCTATCATCTGTATTGCATGTTCCTTCGTTTCCTTTTAACTTACTCTCTGTTAGCTCACTAATTGATCAGTTGAATTGCACTGTTTTGTTTGATCGGGATATGTGTGTCTTTCAGGAGAAGGAAACAGGGAGGAGGATTGGGACTGGCATCAGACGTGATGGGCTTTGGTACTTGGACAGAGAGACTGCAATGATTGTTGCTACTGTTAGTGGAGGACCAGAGGGAGAAGCAATGCTTGTTGTTACTGTTAGTGGAGGACCAGAGGGAGAAGCAATGCTTCAACACTGCCGATTAGGGCATTTATCTTTTGACAGCTTGAATAGGCTAGAACCTGAGATGATGAAGAAAGTTAGTAGAAAAGATTTATTTTGTAATGCATGTGAACTTGAAAAACATACTCGTTCTACTTATAAAATGATTGGTCTTCGAAGTTTTGAGTCATTTGCTCTTGTTCATTCTGATGTTTGGGGACCATGTCCTATTATTTCTGTTAGTGGTTTTAGATGGTTTGTAACCTTTATTGATTGTTATTCACGTATGACCTGGATATATATGATGAAACAAAAATCTGAAGTTTATAAATGTTTTCAAGACTTCGTGGCTTATGTGAGAACTCAGTTTGGAGTGCAGGTGAAGATTCTTCGAACAGATAATGAGACTGAGTATGTCAACAAGGAGTTTGCGGCTCTCATTTCTAGTCAGGGAATTCTACATCAAACCACCTGTCCAGACACTCCTGCTCAGAATGGAGTGGCTGAACGCAAAAATAGACATCTACTGGAAGTGGCACGCTCTTTGATGTTGACAATGAATGTGTCAAAGTTTTTGTGGAGTGAGGCGGTCATGACAACATCTTATTTGATCAACAGGATGCCATGAAGAGTATTAGGGATGAAGACCCCATGTGAGATGCTCTTGGGCTCGAATGTGTTTGTTGTTCCACCTAAAGTGTTTGGGTGCACATGTTATGTGAGGGATCACAGAGTAATGACGAGTAAGTTGGACCCGCAAGCAGTTAAATGTATCTTCGTTGGCTACTCATCAAGTCAAAAAGGATACAAGTGTTGGTGTCCCACTGAAAGATGGTTATTTGTCAGTATGGATGTGATTTTTCGGGAATTTGAACCTTTTTATGGGGAGAATACAGAGTTGAGCTCATTGTTTGGGGATGTCTCTACTGATGCTAGTAGAGAGGGGGAGAATGAGAATGAGAATGACTCGACTAATGTTAGTAGAGAGGGGGAGAATGAGCATAAGAATGACATTGTGGTTGGAATGATCCCATGTCCTATTGGTGATGGTGACTCGCCGAACAACCGTGGTGACTCAATAGTTGGCAAGCAAGGTCATGGGGATTTGAGAGTATACACAAGGAGACAGAAACAGCAGCATGAGCAGGCTCCCGTGATCGTGCCAGTACCCACGAATGCTGATGTCCCAAGTTCCTCCTCCCCCGTGTCACCTTCACTTGATTTGAGCGGTAACAATTGCTTTCCTGATACTTCTAATGATAATGCTTTGCCCCGCAGAATCTCTCGAGTCAATGCTGGAATACCTCCAGCTAGGCTTGGTAGTTGGGAGAATGTCATTGTGAATTACATATCATATGCATCCATTCCACTTGCATATAAGTCATTCATTGCATCATTGCATTCTGTGCCTGTACCTAACACCTGGCAGGTAGCTAAACAAGATCCTAGGTGGTTGAGTGTCATGCTGGAGGAACTGCAGGCCTTGAAGAAGAATGACACTTGGGAGCTGGTACCTTTGTCGGCTGGAAAACGTGTTGTCGGATGTAAATGAGTGTATACTGTTAAGCAAACTCCAGAGGGCAAAATTGACAGATACAAGGCCAGGTTGGTTGCTAAAGGTTATAGTCAAACGTACGGCATCGACTATGATGAGACATTTTCTCCAGTAGCGAAAATGAGCACTGTTAGAATGTTGGTGTCGTGTGCTGCTAACTTTAATTGGCCACTACACCAACTAGATGTCAAGAATGTTTTTTTGCATGGAGATCTCCAAGAGGAGGTGTATATGGAGATTCCACCGGGTTTTGCTAATGCTCAAGTAGCTGGGAAGGTATGCAAGTTGAAGAAGTCTTTGTATGGGCTAAAACAGTCTCCAAGGGCATGGTTCGATAGGTTTAGACTGGCAGTTTGTGGTATGGGATACAAGCAGTGCAATGGAGACCATACAGTTTTTTACAAGCACTCCAAAACATGTATCACTATCCTGGCTGTTTATGTTGATGATATTGTAATCACCGGAGATGATGCCGAGGAAATCCTACGGTTGAAGAGGTCGCTAGGAGAGGCATTTGAAGTTAAGGATCTGGGGCAGTTGAAGTACTTCCTTGGGATTGAAATTGCGAGGTCGCGAAAAGGTATAGTGCTTTCTCAGCGGAAGTATGCTCTGGATCTTCTCTCAGAGACAGGGATGTTGGGGTGCAGAGTTGCATCTACTCCTATCGAGCTGAATCATAAGATGTGTGTCGAGGGTGGTGACCCGGTATGCAAAGAGCAATATCAGATATCAGTTGGACGGCTTATATATTTATGTCATACAAGACCTGATATCACTCACGCAGTGAGTGTGGTGAGTAGATATATGCATGATCCCAGAGAGCACCATATGGAGGCAGTTCAAAGAATTCTCAGGTATATTAAAGGAAGCCCAGGAAAGGGATTATGGTTTAGAAGTTCCGGCCATCCGAGAATTGAAGGCTATTGTGATGCTGATTGGGCGGGCTGTATGGATGATCGTAGGTCTACTACAGGCTACTGTGTTTTTGTTGGAGGCAATCTCATATCTTGGCGTAGCAAAAAGCAAGATGTGGTGGCTAGGTCTACAATTGAGGCCGAGTATAGGGCTATGGCAGTTAGTCTGTGCGAATTGATGTGGGTGAGAAACATATTATCTGAGCTGCGCTTGTTTAGAGGAGACTCGCTGCAACTCTGGTGTGACAACAAATCGGCAATCAATATAGCCAATAATCATGTTCAACATGATCGCACCAAACATGTGGAGATTGATCGGTTCTTTATCAAGGAGCAACTAAATAGAGAAGTTTTTACTCTGAACTATGTGAAATTACAAGAGCAGTTTGCTGATTGTTTAACGAAAGGTTTAGCTTCAAGAGAGTATGAGATATTTTGTAACAAGATGGGAATGATTGATATCTATCGCCCATCTTGAGGGGGAGTGTTGAGCTATTATATTGTAATTAGTTAATGTTGTAAGGACATTATTGTAAATGTGTAGTTATATAAAGGAGGGGTCTCTCCATGAGAGAGATAATCCTAATTAATTCCAAACTCCTACATAAACGACTTTTCAAGGTACATGTGGATTTACTTCCTTGAACAAAAATCTGAAACCTTTTCCTGTTTTATTGATTTTAAGAGGGAAATTGAAAACAAACTTGAGAAAAAGATTAAAACTATAAGAAGTGATAATGGGGGTGAGTTCACCTCACATGCCTTTAAACATTTTTGCAAAATCAGTGGTATTAGGCATGAATTTACAGCTCCCGGGACACCCCAACAGAATGGGGTGGTAGAGAGAAGAAATAAGACCATACTAGAGATGGCTCGGTCTATGCTTCTCCATAAAAAACTGTCAAAAATTTTGTGGGGGGAGGCGGTAGGCAGTAGGCACTTTTGTGTACATTCTGAACAAAGTGCCCACTAAATCCTTAAAGGATTCAACACCTTATGAATGTTCGAACAGCAAAAGGCCTCACATTGGACATTTTATAACCTTTGGGTGTATCAGTTTTACTCATATATTAAAAAATAAACGAGACAAGTTGGACCAGAAAAGTGAAAGGTGCATTTTTGTTGGGTACAATGAGGTGAGCAAAGCATATAGACTGTACAATCCAATCAAACATGAACTAATCATCACAAGAGATGTAATGTTTCATGAAGATGAAATGTGGACTTGGGGCTCAGACAATGAAACAGTCACTGCACCTATTATCCCGGTTGAATTCATAAAGAATTCCCTCCATGAGATACTTGATGACTCAAATCCACAGGAAGCACAAGTGCTATCCAATCCAGATTCTCCTGAGTCAACATTGCCCCGTCGAACTAGATCCATTCAAGAGATTTATGAAGCCGTAGATTGTGTATTTTTTCCACTCCACACCAACTAGTTTTTCAGAAGCTTTAGAGGTAAATGAATGGAAGAATGCAATGAATGAAGAAATGAGATTAGTAGAGAAAAACAATATCCGATCCATTGTTCAAGCCCCTAAAAATCAGACTATCATCTGGTTGAAGTGGGCATACAAACTAAAGCAAGATGAGAAAGGGAATGTAGTTAAGCACAAGGCCAGGATAATAGCCAAGGGCTACTCACAAAAGTTTGGAAAGGATTATGAAGAAACTTTTGCTCACGTGGCCCGTATAGACTCTATAAGACTCATACTGGCCATAGCTACTAACAAAGACTTCCCTGTTTATCACCTCGATGTAAAATCCGTTTTTCTAAATGGAGAATTGCAGGAGAATGTTTATGTGGAACAGCCACAGGGATATCATAAGAAAGGAAAGGAACATCTCATGTACAAGCTAGATAAAGCCCTGTACGGTCTAAAACAGGCCCCTCGTGTGCGTTATTCCAACATCACAACCTGCTTTAATGAGGAAGGGTTGACTGCAAGTCAGCATGAGCCGCCTCTGTTCATCAGTCAGAAAATCAATAGTTAATCGTCTGTGTCTACGTTGATGACGTCCTTATTACTGGTGGATTAGTCCATGTTATAAATGAATTCAAGGAGAAGATGAAGAAAAGGTATGAAATGACTAATCTTGGCAACTTAAACATGCTCCTTGGCTTGCAGGTGAAGAAATATCCAGGCGGCTATTTTCTTTTGCAAGAGTGGTATGCAACAGAGCTGTTGAAAAAATTCAAAATGTGGGAGTGTAACCCCTCTCTAATTCCCATGTGCACCAGCTTAAAGCTGAGTAAATCCAAAGAAGGAGACAAGATCGAGGATGAACACACCTACAGGAGCTTGATTGGGTCATTGATATACCTGACAAATTCAAGACATGACTTGGAATACTCTGTAAATCTTCTCTCAAGATTTGTTAGCTCACCCACTAAACAACACATGTTAGCTGCAATGCGAATTCTTAGGTATGTGAAGGGTACATTAACCCATGGGATTCTCTTAAACAAGGATCTCGACCCAGGCCTCGTAGGTTTTTGTGATGCTGACTGGGGAGGCTCTCCTGATGATAGAAGAAGCACAGAGGGGTATACCTTTTTCTACGGGACATGCCTTATCTCCTGAAAATCAAGGAAACAACAATCTGTAGCCTTGTCAACGAGGGAGGCCGAGTATATGGCCATCAATTCTGCTCTATGTGAAGGGATATGGTTGCAAAAGATGGTAGAAGAATTTACAAAAGAAAAGAAGCCTATTCTCTTGAAGTTCGACAACACCTCTGCAATAGCTCTGTCTAAAAACTCAGTTTTTCATAATCGGAGCAAACATATTGAAATAAAGTATCATTTCATAAGGGAGAAGCTGGAATAAGGGGCTGTAAAGATCGAGTACTGCCTTACTGAGCTACAAGTCGCTCATGTCTTTACAAAAGCTCTCAGCAAGCCGCGATTTGAGGAACTGAAAAAAGCCCTAAAGGTCAGCACCCCACCCGGTTCGGGGGGGGGGGGCATTGGAGATTGAACCAAAGAGCGTGGACCAGTAGACTGAAATAAATAACGGGTTTAATGTATCTGTTTCCTAAGTGACACTTAAGCTTTGAAAATCAGAATTATCTTTATAAGCCTTTAATGAAATGATGCTTTGTATTCCACCGTGAAATGAACCTATATAAGAAGAAGAGTTGTCATTAGTGTAATGTAATGAATTTTGAAATCCTGATTAATGAATGTTAAGCTTTTTTCCCTTTCTTTTCCACTTTCATTTGTTCTTCGTTTCTGTAAGAATGAAGATGAATGTCTAGAGATTATTTGCCATGACCACCGCTGTCACTGCGCCAAACGAAACCTAAATCTTTGTCGATCTTCACCGGCACGAAACATTTTTCTCGCCAAAGGGGATCATAGCCTCAATCTTTCTCCGTCTTCCCTGGCACGAAACACCTGGCACGAAACACGGACAACCTTTGTTCAGTTTACTTAGTAGCATGAATTGCTCGAGGTCATAATATGGTACAGGTATTTCTACTGATATTTATGAGCTTCTGGCTTTATAATATAGCCGTTACAAGTTTCCATAATTTGCTGCACCACTAGATTTTTCTTTGTTTGCATTTCTATGCTGATGATCTTATGTAGATCGTCCATTTGAGCTAGAGGTTCACTTTTCGTGTTCTTCCTGTATCGAGTAGTGGTTGCCATTGTGGCGAGCGCTTGAGTACGGACGAGAGCACCAAATTGTTATAGTTTACTTAGTAACATGAATTGCCTGAGGAGGAAGACCAGCGTGAGAGACGAAATTTAGAAAGGAAAGAAGAAAAACTAAGTTTTTCATTAGGGTCCGTACGTTTGCGATGTTTTGAGTTTTTAGAAAAACAAATTTTGGCGTTCGTTTGACTATATTTTTCGCCGTTTTGGTTTTGAGCTGAAAACGGGATGCTTTCATTTCTTCTAAAATTATCTCGCCTCAAAACAGACCCGGTGAGGTCTGTTTTGGTTGGTTTTGAGAATAGAAGAGCTCCCCATTTCTGGACCGGGATCCTCTCCATTTCACGCGAAATGGAGGGCATCCATTTCACGGCTATGATTACATCTCCTAAATCGGACGGCGGGCAGGAGAGAGCGGCTGAACTGGCGAGTGGGCCCCGCGAGTGCAGTTATGTTACTTCCCGCCGTCCGATTTGGGAAATGCAATCATAGCCGCGAAATGGACCGCTCCATTTCGTGTGAAATGGAGAGGATCCCAGTCCCCCATTTCTGTGATGGTGGTGAGTGATCTTCTCCTACACCTTGGGGCAGTCATAGGTCACAGTTCTACTCCAACTCGTCTTCAAGCTTGTCCGCCTGATAGCTCCATCGAGAAGGTCGCCGGAGCTGAGGTGCTGGTTCCGTCAGCAGCCTTTGACGCATCTCATGCTCCGGCAGCGGCGACGAAAGAGATCACAGCAACCTTCAACAGGAAAGCAAGAAGTTGCGATTTAGGGTTACGCAATCTGTCATGCTGGAGATCTTTCTCTTTCTCCCTCACCTTCACGAAAACGGAATAGATCGCAGCAGCCCTCAGATTTTATGCACGCAGTTGCGATTTAGGGTTCCTTTTGTTTCATCTTACCCTCAATTGTTACTTGATTTAGCTTGATTTGATGAATTTAGTTTGAAATAAGTGCTGTATTTTGATCTGCATGCTGCTATCTTCGGTCAGTGATTCGCTGAAGAGGCTGCGGCGTTCTCTTCATCCGTTCCCGCCTCCCGCCGGTTATTGTCGGAGTTGCTGTCCGCCACCCCTTTCAGAACACAGGTTTAGAAAGAGGGTTTTGGAGAAGAAGCTGTGAATGCACAAACAAACATAAGTTTTTGTTCTGGCCCAAAACGAAACTGAAAACTATGCTGCAAACGAATATAAGTTTTTGTTTTGGCTCAAAACGAAGACGTGTAATTTTTTGTTTTGGACCAAAACGAAAACCTACAATAAAAACGTGCAAACGAATGGACCCTTAATCATTTTTTTTATAAATTGTTACAGGTATTTCTACTTATATTTATACTCTTCCGGATATAGCTGTTACAACTATTTAGAATTACATGTTGTATATCGCAACTCACTCTGTTCGCTTTTTCTCTTCTTCTTCTTCTTCCTCCCTCTTCGTAGTCTTCCATGCTGCAGCCAATTATCCAACCCTGAAATTAGCACCGGGTCATTTGGAGACGACTGCACCGGACGTATAAAAGAGGTGACCCGTAGGGGTTAACAACGGTTACTGTAGAGCCTAAATGCAAGAGGTAAGCGTTCCTCAGATTGTGTCTGAAATACGAAACCCCGCTCGCCCTCTTTTTCATATGCCTGAAAGCCGGGCAAAAAAGGGCTACGTCTATTCTGAGAGTCATTTAGGATCTCCCGCTGTTGGTAGTATGGCATCAATTCCACGCGGCTGCGTACGAGCGTACCATTAGCTTCTTAGTCACTTCATTTTGCGACTCAGGAAGATCCGGATTTAGGTACCGGTTACGGGGGTTCCCTGCCGGGGCCGCGGGTCCCTTCACTCTGACTAGAAATTGTGAGAGAAATACTGGCTCCTAGAATGAAGGTGGGGAAGACTTGCATATCGTCAGGAAGAAGAGTGCATGAAAAGGTCTGTTGCTTGCCCGAAGGTCTGCCCGAAGAGGGTCGCTACGAGCAAGGTCATCGAATTGTTCGGTTTTGTCCCATGAGAGAAACTTTTTCGTGTTTTCTGGGTCCCGTGGTTGCTCTCTTGCTAGAGTAGGTATACGCGGATTCGGGTTGCCTAAGTAAAGTAGAAGGCATGGAACTAGTTATTCCATTGCGATATTGTCTTCCTACTATCTATAGAATAGAAGGATCAGCGCACGTGTGATGAACTGGACTTCTTGCTTGATCTGATATCATATCATCCCTTGGATCAGTGTTGTAACAACATCCTGGCCGTTCGTAATAACCTTATCCCCGAGTTCCCTGTTGTTCGAACCTCTCCGGTCGCAGGAGGCATTCTACCGCAACTTTTTTCGATCCTCCAGGGGCCGACGATCCCCACAGTTGATACACGAAGATCCACAAGTCTGATGCGATACGAAGGGAGCCCGAGATGCTCCCCTCATGAATTCATGGTCTGTCCCAAACAGATCGCACAGGGCCGCGACCCACATACCCCCAACTAATTTGTCACGAGTCTTTGCCTACGGCCGATTATCTTTTGATCTAGTGCGAACTAGGAGCAAGCTCTTCCTCACGCTTTATTTGATGTGTGCTGAATTCATTTTATTTATGTCACTTTTATTAATTACGATCTTGCTATTGAAAGCCATGACACACGACTTCTGCACTCGGTCGTAAGCCGACATTGATGTGGGTGATCTGCGCTCCTAACTTTAATCTTGGGCTTCGTTTGGCACTGTGATGACGGTCATAAAGATCACCTAACAAACGTTACGGAGCCTTATTATAGTGAGCTCCCACATGCGCAATGTGCGATAACAATGATACTCAATCATTGATCGAGCATTATTACGGCCGCACACTGCCTGCGTGAAGAAGTGGGGAACAATGTTTGCATTCATATGATTTTTTTTTTTTACTTATTATGAAGCTCTCGTGTTTCGTAAGATCGCCGGCATCAAAAGCGAATGAGATTATTTCAATGGTCATAATTAGAGGCCTCGGCCAACGACTTCCTTGTTGCCAGGTTTCGGTGATGATTGGAGTTCGTGCGTGTCTCCGCCGGATGCGAAGAATACAACTACGTCCATCACGGATTTGTAGCGCTAGCTACGCCTGTAACTGCGATATATTATTGAACGGGATCTCTTCAGAATTGGATAGTATCTAGTTCATCATCTCATGACCTGAATTAAAAGATCGCAAAACTCTGCTCGTCAACTCAGCTCGCCGTCTCGTGTTCGCCGTCGGATCTGGGAGAGGAAAACAGGACCATAAACTAGATACTATCCAATTCATTTGAACTGGAGAGGATGTCATTCTGATTCATATATTATAAACCCCACATCATACAACTTATACAAATAAAGCCAAAGCTAGTAAAAATAACTCAGAGTGCCATCAAAACAAAGCCAAAGCTAATAAACATCAACAACACTAGCAATAATGTCCTCATAACTACAAACTCTAAAGATTTATACATTGTTCAACATATATTAATACATTTTTTTTTCATGAACAATACAAAATCCAGGGCGAATTAAGGCTCCGTTTGGCATCACACAGTGGTGGCGATCATAAACGTACGAGTTACTGAACGAGATCGTCATTCGTACGTAATCGAGATTGAAGTGTAACCTGACAAACATCATGCCGTATTTTTGTGAACGTATTGAACATAAAAGTGGAAGAAAACGTTCTAACAAACATATATAGGTGGACGTTAACGAATGACAATTTAGGCTGCGTTTGGAGCGGCTTATCGCAGCTTATTTGCTCGGTGAGGTTGGACAAAAACGTCATTGTCATAGAACGTATATTTGATATCATAAATGTTACAAAAAAGAAACTAGTTTGAGGCATGAGATTTTGATATGACAATAACATTTTTGTCCAACCTCACCGGAGCAAATAAGTCACGATAAGTCGCGTCAAATGCGTAGCCTTAATCCCCATGTTCATAACCACCACCACCGTACCAAACGGAGCCTAAAATTGGAGGGTGTTCCTATCGAAATTGAACCTCCAATTCGGAGATCCCAATTTCGTGGCCATAAATATTGCAAAAATAGAAACATAAATATGCGGAACACTTGTCTCTTGTCAATCACTTGGGAGTTGTTCATTTGCCACACACAGCTTTATTGTCTATGTGCAGCAAAAGGCGAAGTCTTATTACCGTCCGGAACAAACACACGAACGCGGTCCGCGACCAATGAAAACAAGTGAAAACGGGGCTCACGGTGCATAGTTTACTGTGCACTGCAGAACCCACAAAACAGAACAAGCCCTATCTCCAACAAAAGAATGGAACTAGACGAGCAAAATTCTCGCTGATGGCAACCAGGTCTTTTAATTTTTTTCCATATTACCAAAGTATCTCTCCCAGAGGAAGGAGCGCGGGTAGCGCAGGAGCCATCCGATGGGTTTAAAAAACAGGTTCTGTTTGTTTGTTTTTTTGTTTTTTTATTATTGTAAATCACAAACGTTAGATTTAAGGATGGACGGCTTGGATCTCACCTGCTCCCAAAGGAGGGAACGCTACCCGTACAGAACAATTACTACCATAGAGAGAGCCCCCATTACTTCACAACATTAAGGTCTTTAATTCAACATAACCAAATGCCTAGGTTCAACACAGCCACGTTGTAACGCCCCGATCTACTGTGGGTGTGCTAGGGTCTGTAGACCAATGATCCCAACCTCTCTCCACGAATCTGATTGACCGCAACCGCTAATTCTAATGGCCGGTCAATATCTAGGAGATCTGGGGTTCAATCCCCAGCCAACCTATCATTGGAATTAGTGATCTACAGACATGCAACGCACCCACAGTAGACCGAGGCGTTACACAAGTAACATCCAGCACAACAACTAAACTAAAACTCAGCAAAATAACATAGAAAGGGTCCAAGGCTCTACAAAAGTAACTTTTAATTTAGGAACTTGCACTTCATCCCTTATCCAACTGAAAAGTAACACCAAGGCTAGCATACTCACAATGCTAACTTCATATCTCATGATTTCATCATTAAGGAATTGCCAAACACTCATCATAAATTTATATTAACTAAAAACACAAGTTATTATTGACATATACATACATAAACTTTTAGGCTCTATTTGTTTAGGCGTTTCGCAACTCCGTTTTGAGCAAACGCCGACGGAAGGAGGGTAAACAAATGAATCTCCGGCGGCATTTGCTCCGTTTCCACCCGCCCGCCTTGAGAAACGCCCCAAAAAGCTCCGTTTGGAGCAGCCACCTCCCCCTCAGGTTCGAACTCTCCGTTTCCACCCACCGGATCGACCTGCCACCGCTAAAACAAATGAAGCCTTAATTGAGAACATAAAGGCCACCCATAGATATTTCAGTATATATCAACCTTTAATCCTTTACAGTAAACACAGATCCTTCATTGAAAGGTATCAAATTCCAATAAAAACCATTATCATCAACACAACAACTATGCCATTTAATTGGATAAGAACCCTCTGATAGTTGGGACACATTCAGCAAGCAGCTTGAGAACCCCAGACCCATTTTGTTCAGCGCAAAACACACGCAAGTTGTCGACACGCTGGCATCGTCGACGATATGACGATTTTCTCCATCTGTTGCCTCGCCATTGGTTTTCAGATGCAGTAAAAGAATCTCACTTAACCACAGCGTTTCATCAGCCATAGGAGCTGGGTTTGTGCATTGTGCTGGTGCAAAACTTCTTCCAGCTACATTGGACAAGCGGTCAGATGCTCTCACAGCAAGAACACAGTAGACTTTAGCCACGCTAGATGCATTTTTTAGTTGAATGCAAAGATTTAATGGTAACTGGAAACCAGGCCTAACAAATAGTTCATCTCTCTTTTCAGATTTGGCATGGAAAATGAAAAGCTCTGAGCCAACACAAGGGCTGTGAAATGAAAAACACGTTAATACATGAAGAATAAAGAAATTCAGAGTTTTAAATACCTCATTCTTAAGTTGGATATATGAAATTCTTAAACTCCAATTTTAACCTTGTAGAAGGAAATATGTAAAGGCACATTTAGTCTCTTAGCTAGGAAGTTTAGTCCTACATCTTGAATGGGACATTCTCTCCTCTTCCTCCTTCTATATATTTGAACTCATACATGTATTTTTTTAAGTTTTTTACATGGAATATATGAGAATTTCTCCATTTAGTAATTCTTCTACATGGTATCAAAGCTCGAAGGTCCTTCCTACGGGTAGTTTTTTTTTCCTGACCGCCGCGTGCTCTCTTCCCGCACAAGCTTGCGGTCTCCTCTTTTTTATCTGTCATTTCCCTCTCTCGTGGCTTTCACTTTCTTCTTCTATTCTCTTGCCGCGGATAGCTCTCCTCTAACCGCATCCCCTTATCATTGACAAATTTTGGCTACTCCCCAGCCTCACTCTGTTGATCCCCTCCTTTATTTATACTTTTTTTCTATCTGCCTGGTCCCGCCTTCTTACCACTCGTGGTTTGCTCTCCTTTTCCCGCAGTGAGCTCGGCTTGATCCTCTCCCGTTTTTCCCTTACCGCGCTTCTTCTCTTCGGGCTTGGCTGCTACTGCGACATCTCTAAGCCGCACGGCGTCTCTGTGCTGCTGCTGTTTGCTTGTTACTTCTGCCGTTTCTATCAGTCCGCCGCGACATCCCTTTGTCGGTGTGAGCTCTGGCCGCGTGTTCTTCTTTGCCACTGCTCTTCTCTGGCCGCGTATTCTCTACCCGCCTCCCCCCCCCCCCGACTCGCCTTGTGTTGTGCTTGCCGCCTGTCTTGCTCGCCAGATCGCAATTGTTGATTGTGATCGTTGGTGTGTCTTGCATCCCTCGCCGTTGTTTTCTCAAGGCCGCCGTCCGCAGCTGTCGTTTTCTCACCGCCGCTGCCACAGCCGCCATTCTCTGCTCGCCAAGCCGCCCTTTTCTGCTTTGCAGGTCGTCGTTCTCAGCTCGCTAGGCCGCCGTTCTCAGGCCGCCACCGTTATTCCTCAGGCAGTGGGCAGCAGTTCTTCCTCAGGCCGTCGTTCCTTTGGTCGTCGCCTTGTCTCAAGCTGTTGTACCTTCTCTTGTTGTTCTCTGGCCGCCGTGGTCGCCGGCGCCTCTCTATTCGCTAGACCACTGTAATTTCTCTGGTCGCCTGGTCCTCCACGTGCTCGCGCCTTGCTGCCCCTGCTTCTTGTGCAGTTTGCCTTGCCGCCTGCCCTCTTGCTGCTTGCCACAGCTCTCTGCTGCAATTCCTAACTGCCACCCTTATCGCTTGATAAATTGTTGTTGCTGCCCTCTGCGCCCCGACCTCGCTCATTGCCACCCCTCTGTCCATGGCCGCGCATTCTACTCCGAACAACATTCAAACTGACATTGATGGCTTGCGCATCCAAATCCAGCAACTTCAAGGGATGATCAACCATTCTCCGGGCTCTATTGTGTCAATTTCTGATAGTGCTTTCTCCGGTCTTGCTAATAGTTCGTCCTGGATCTTGGATTCAGGCGCCTCCCACCACATTACCTCCTGGAAACCATCACACTACTTGGATTATGCGTACCCAAAGTTCATTACTGTTGCAAGTGGGGACACTATTCCTATCTCTAGCTCGGACAACATTAAAATTACTCCATCCATCACTCTTCGTTCAGCTCTTCATGTTTCGGGCTCTCCTTTCAACCTTTTCTCTATTAGTCGTCTCACTCAAGACCTTGATTGCTACGTAACATTCTCTTCAACCTCTTGTGTTGTACATGATCGCAAGATGTAGTCTATCATTGGAAAAGGACATCTGTCGAATAGTCTCTATATCTTTGACCCCTCCCCTCCAACGATTTTCTCCTCTATCAGTTCTGTTGAATGGCATCGGCGTCTTGCTCACACTCTGTTAAACATACTCTGAAAAGCTCTTCCTGATGTTTCTCTCCAAGATTTCACGTGTGAGTCTTGTATCTATGACAAACTTCATCAGTCTACGTTCTCACGTCATCCTACTCGGATTCCTGCTCCCCTTGATCTAATTCACTCTGATATTTGGGGACCCTACAAACTCGCCAGTGTTTTTTTGCTATCGTTACTTTGTTACCTTTGTCGATGATTACTCTCGGGTAACATGATTGTATCTCCTCCATGATCGCTCTGAACTGTCTGGTGTATTTTATGTCTTTATTAGTGAAACTCGCAACCAGTTCTCTACTACAATTAAAACTCTCTGCACCGACAATGCACGTGAATACACTAGTCATGTGTTTACTAACTTGCGTGCTGAGTTTGGGATCATACATCAAACCTCGTGTGCTTATACCCCTAACAAAATGGCGTTGCTGAACGCAAGAATCGTCACCTCCTTGAGGTCGCCCGCTCTTTTATGTTTCAAATGAATGTTCCCAAATAATATTGGAATTTCGCGGTCTCTACCGTCTGTTCTCTTATTAATTGCATGTCTTCCTTCCTCTATTCTCAACTTTGCGATTCCCTTCAACCTTCTTTTTCCCTCCACACCTCCTTTTTCAGTCACCTCTCGCGTGTTTTGTTGCGTGTGCTATGTCTATAATCTTGGTCCGTCCACAAATAAGCTTGCTCCACGTACCACAAAAATATATGTTTGTTAGTTACTCTCGTATTCAGAAGCGCTATGTCTGCTTCTCTCCTAAGGATCATAAGGTTGTTACTTCTGCTGATGTCACATTTATCGAAGACCAGTCCTATTATTCTCAACCAATTAATTTTCTACTTCCACCACTTCTTCCGCGTCCTGATGTCCCCGTTACTTCCAACCTTCCACCTCTCCTTCCCACACCACTCCCACCAAACCCGTCTCTCCTTCCCACGCCACTCTCACCCAGACCACTCTCATTTGTGTGTATACTTGTCGTCCTTCTTCGTCTACTACCCTATGGGAGATGCCCTCCTCTTATGATATTTTGTAGCTTGCTGATCCGATAACCAGTTCTACTACACACCAGATGGTGAATCATGTCTCCTTCCACCGCCTCTCTCTGGAACTTCGCCAATTTGCTCTTTCGTTATCCTCTATTACCATCTCTACTTCCATGCAGGAGGCTCTCCAACATCCGGTATGACGGACGGCTATGGACGAGGAAATGTCTGCTCTTTGGGCTAACCACACTTGGGATCTTGTCCCTCTTCCTTCTGGACAGACTTATGTGGGTTATAAGTGAGTGTTTGTCATCAAACATGGTCCGGATGGCACAATTCAATGTTTGAAAGCTCGTCTGTTAGTTCGTGGTTTTACTTAACAATAAGGTCTAGATTATGATGAGACATTTTCTCCAGTCGTCAAACTCAATACTGTTCGTGTATTGATTTCTCTCGTTGTTCATCGACACTGGCTGTTGCACCAATTGGATATCAAAAATATTTTTCTTAATGGCGATTTGCAGGAGATCGTCTATATGCGACAACCTCACGAGTTTGACACCACGGGAGTCTCTTGTATGTTGTCTGAATATGTCACTTTATGGTCTCAAACAGTCGCCTCGGGCATGGTTTGACAAATTCAGTCAGACTGTTAGTGTTGTTGGGTTCACTCGAAGTGCAGCCGACTTCTCGTTATCGTTCAACAGACACAATGATTCTCTTGGTGTATGTTGATGATATTCTGATTACGGGAGACGATCTTACAGGAATACATATAATCAAACAACATCTAGCGACTGTGTTCCAAACAAAGGACCTGGAAAGCCTTCGTTACTTTCTTGGTCTCGACGTAGCTCAGCGACCTGATGGGCTTGTGTTATCTCAAAAAAAGTACTGTCTTGACTTGCATCATGATGCAGGTTACTCTGGATGCAAGTATGTCGACACTCTCATGGATATCAATCACAAGCTTTGCGCTCATGCCTCAGACTCTGATCTGCTCCTTTCGAACCCAGAGTACTATCGTCGTCTTGTGTGAAAGATGATATATCTCACTGTTACAAGACCTGATATATCATTTGTCGTTGGATTTTTCAGTCGATTCATGCATGAGCCACGTATCTCTCATCTCCAGGCAGTTGAGTGCATTCTTTGATACTTGAAGAATGTTCCTACATAAGGACTTGTATGCAAGCCCTCTTTGTCTCCCTTACCTCTGAGTGTATATTTTGATGCTGATTATGCTGGTTCTTTAGATGATCATCGTTCCACAAGTGGATACTGCACTTATTTTGGAGGACATCTCATTACACGGCGTAGCAAGAAACAGTCTGCAGTTGCTCGCTCATCTGCTGAGGCCGAGTATCGTTCAATGACAGTTGTTGTGTCTGAGCTTACATGGCTTGAGGGACTCCTTGATGATTGAGGAGTCAAGCTTTCCTCACCGGCCACCCTATTTTGCGACAATCAAGCTGCCATACACATTGCCAAGAATCCTGTTTTCCATGAACGAATGAAACACATTGAAGTTGATTGTCATTTTATTCAGGAGAAGGCTCAATTGAAAAAAAAGAGTTAATGCATGTTCCCGATGCTGAGCAAGTTGCTGACATCCTCACCAAGGCCTTACCTCGACCTCTGTACTATCAGTTCTTGTTCAAGCTTGGTGCCTATGATTTGTAGGCTCCATCTTGCGGGGGAGAGTTGAAGGAAATATGTAAAGGACCATTAGTAAAGGCCCATTTAGTCTCTTAGCTAGGAAGTTTAGTCCCACATCATGAATGAGACATTCTCTCCTCTTCCTCCTCCTATATATTCGTACTCATACATGCATTTTTAAAGTTTTTTTACATGGAATATATGAGAATTTCTCCATTCAGTATTTTTTAAGTTTTAAATACCTCATTCTTAAGTTGGATATATGAAATTCTTAAACTCCAATTTTAACCTAAAACCATGAAATTTCACTAGAACAATATTCCGATAAAATTAACACAAAAACTTATCATTATATACTGTTAACAATTGTTAGTTGTGATTATGGAAGTGGAAGAAAATGATTGGGGTTCTGTGGAGGTAAATATGAAGAACTAGAAGTTACATACATAAAAAAGTATATATTGGGTCGCAGGCATGTAAAAAATCTCATAAGAAAATCTTGTATGAAGTATACAAAAAACAAGAGTTGCAATTTCATTCACTCACCCCACTTTAAAAAAGTATTTGGGAGTCACAAGTGGGATCTCCATGAATTTCCTAATAAAATGGCAAAGATGTTGCGATCCCAGTTGAGAAATTGCAAAAAGAACTTCCACATCTTCAGCTACTTCTAAATCGGTCTGAACAGAAACAATGGCGTCTACAGCAGATTGAATAAGCGATACAAAAGCATTGTCAAATAGGCCAGGATTATGCATATTTGTTCTGGAGTATAATCCATTTCTGATTTCATCTTTAACCAATATAAACTGAACTAGTTTTCTTGCGGTTGTGTAATCAATATCCCACAAGCGCTCTGCTAGACCATGTGCAACCTTTAAATTTGACAAAAGGTCGACTTTATTTATACTTGAGGACACAATATTTCTGAGAGAAGGTGAGCTTAATGCATTGGTAGCAAAAGAAGTACAGAAGGCGAGTGCGGAACAAGTACAACTGAGCCTTAAGATGCTTCTGAAACTCACTGCATCGATATCCATAAAAGATGTAGCCAGAATATCATAGCATTTAGCTAAATTATTAAATTTGAAAGATACCTTAGAAAACGCACATAAAAGTGCATGCATGTCTTGTATAAGTTTTGTTGCATTTCCAGGATAAGATATACTTCCTTCTTTAAATTTATCCTCATCAAGTGTATTAAAATTTAGAAGCCCAAAAGTTTCCACCACAAGTTCAAGAAACTTACCTCTGAGAGTTAAGAACCATTTCTGAAAGAAGAAGTTACCACTGACATTAGCAGAGGCTTCCAGAATTTTCTCAGAAGACCAAATTCTGCTGCAAACTCTAGAAAGATTTCCTCTAAAAGCATTCCCATCAAATTTATCACGAAAACATGCATCTGTTTCTCTATTGTGGCGAAAAGACTGATCACTATCACTTGTGGAGTGGAAATTTTTAATCAGCTCAGAACTTACTTTAGGAAAAAGTAGCAGTTTGATTTCACTTTCACCACCAGTAAATAGCATCAGAGCTTTAATCCAATAACTGTAATATCCTGAGTTTGCAGCATCCATCAACTTACGAAAAGAAAAGGTTGCAGAAAACCAGAGACCTTTTAAACAAAAATACTTTCCAGCTCTATAAACTTCCCAGAAGCTGCCCTTTTTCAGCATCTTTTTGGTGAAATCAAGTGCAAGATACTCCTGGGGAAGCCAGCAAATACTGTAATGGCAGAATAATTCATCGCCGCCTTTTGCTTTATTCTCTTCACCGTCTTTGAAACAATAACACATGTCAAATGAGTGTATTATAAGAGAAAATACTTCACATGAATTGTAACAAGAATATCCACACTGCTTAATGCAATTAACGACATCCTTCAGTATATGAAGCACTTCACTGGTTATCGAGGAAGTTTCAAGAAAGATGTTCATGCAAACAGTTGCAAACCTGCACAAGTACAATATAAGCGCTGAAGCAATAGTATTTCTCTCTGCATTGGAATTAACGGGCCGGATGATATGATCATCCTTTTCACCAGATGTTTCTCTCTGTGAAACTGCCTCAGAAACTATGCATAGGTCAAAGTTGTTAAGTATACTGACCATAGAATAAATAATATAACTTAATCTACTGAGCGCAACCAAAGCTGATGAAGGATGATCTTTAGCAAGACGTAAAATAAGATCGAGCAAGAACTTCAATTCTTTCTTTAACACAAATGGTTCATCACTTCCAAACTTTTGATTCTCGATATATTTCAACTCCTTGTGAAAACTGCAAATTATTTCCTTCACAAGGAAGTTAACACTATCCATGATCAATAAAGAAACATTGCTGACGAGTAATGCTGGACTACTTCCACTAAAATTCAGGGGTATATAGGGTGAACTACCTTGGAGTTGGGCAGTGTTGGAGAGATGGTCTGCAGAAGAACACAAATGCTCTTTTCCAGCTTCCTTCATGGAACACAATATATCAACAAGAAAGGTAACGGCGAGTCCTTTTTTTCTTTTGGGAGCATCCACATTTTTTACAACTTCAATCAACTTTAATAACTCAGGCATGTCTAAGATTGGGAAGCTTAATAGTTTATAAGAGAATATCTGTGGAGTAAAAAAAAATTACATGCCAGTAGAAATAGTATATTAAAATAAAGTGAAAATAATACAATTTCAAGAATATCACCCTTCGCAGAATTTGCAAAGCTAAGCATTGAAGCTCAGGAAGAAACTCAATATCATCAAAGATACTGAATAGTGCAGTAATAATACTCTTGCTGACAAGAAAGTGGCAAGAAACTCCACCAAGCAGAACATATAGACATCTTAAAGCTCTTTCCTTCAATAGAGTGGGATATTCACGGCTTAGGAATACTTGCAGCAAGTCCACCTGCTTAAAAACATGATAAAATATCAATTTATTTGCAGAAAGGATAAAAATGAAATGAATGAATGCAGAACACTCATTCCACATCAGAAACTTGTCATCATCATTAAGACAATTCCTTGGAGTATCTAGATCATTATGTATTTTTATTTCGTAGGGACATTATGGTAATGTGTAAGTGAGTCCCCTACCATATAAGGAGGAGGCTTCGGACTATTAGGGATCTTTTGATCATTAGCGATGGGATCTCTCGTTTTGAGAGAGGCTTCAAGGATGAACCAGCCTCCTGAGATTTGGCACAAGTATCCCTCGTGATATATATATAAGGTTTTAATTCGACTGCAATCTAAACTTCTGTGTTTGTAACATTGGTCCGACCTCTGTTTCCGCCCGCTCTCAGCTGTCAGATTTAAGATCACTTGCAGTTACGTTGTTTCATTCGGCTATTTCTGCGCCAGGCTTCAGCATCGTCAATCCCTGCTTGGCAACCCGCGAGTGTCCAACCCAGTGCCGATCTCTACGCCTTATACCTGCCTTTGTTCAGTTGCGAACAGGCATGTCCTGCATTGTTTGCCTCTCCATCGGTGAGCTCAATAAGTTCCTGCAACCGCGACCAACACCTTTGCGTCCTTCTCTGCCACGACTCCTCAACTTATTGTAGATTCGGCTTCCTCACCTGGCTCCAACTGAAAAGTCACATGCGACGACAGATCCAACACACAACCCATTCAGATCGACGGATTCTCCCAATGTTGTGCCCTTCACCTCGTGCCTTGCATTTGGACATACTTCCGCACACAGTTTACCCCAACTTGTAGCTCCTAATTCGTGCCCTCCTCTGCAGCCTCCTGTGAATCTCTCCTTATGTCAAAGCCCCGTCACTCAATGGAATCACATGTGGAGGCACTGGAACACGCCCTCAACACCATCAACTCTCAACTTGACACCCAAAAAGAGAAATTTTTGTGGATTATGACACTGCTACTCAACCTCCAAACTGTCCAGCACTCCGACCCCACCGCTGCCTCTGCCTTGGGATCCCCAGGTACAATGTCCCCCGAAGAACCTGCCTTGGCGTGTGAGAGGAACTGTTGACAGCAATTATGAGAAGATCATTTTGTGAGAGAACTCACATAGTATCAACGTTGGATGTGTCTGAACTCTAGAAGAAGATTGTGGGAGGGATCGTCACGCACAAAGAGTACGCTGACAATGGAAGAGTGTTCGACAAGAATCAATGAGATGATCAATGAAGAAGATCGGTGATGGGGATCGGCCGCACGATCGTGTTTGATGGAGGAGATAGAGTCACCACTCGGCGGAACCCATATTTGCATTTTGGCGTAGATGCGTTGATCGGATCGGCGATCCGAGACCACGAGCTCGTTCGGATCATCGTTTTTCATTTTTTGTATATTATTTTATTTTTTGGTATGTAGTTGGTGTTTTTGGATACCGGGCGTAACGAATGATCGTAGTCGTTTACGTCAAGTGCCCAACCTCCCCCTCTCGTTAAAAATAGAGGCGAATGTTCAAATTTTCAGTCATCGTGGAGTTTGTGAGTGATTCCAGATTCAAGCAATCATTCGTGGTGCGACGCCGCGAATCCTAGGGTGTGAAACCTCGGTTTACTTTTCATTTTCTCGTTTCCTATCCAGTTAATTTCTTATTTCCCGTAACCCATCACTATTCTCCTTTTTATACCCACGATCTCTTCATCTAGGAAGAAGAAAACCACCAAAGTTCCTGTACACCTTCTTTCACAGCAAAGTGACTGTTCATCATCTTTCAAGCATGAAAACCGCCCCTAATGTTTTTCATTTCCCCTCTGTAACCGCAGAAGTTCCACGCGTTCTCACTGTGTAAACTGCAGATCCCTCGCCTTCGTACATTTCCTCCCATCCCGCTAACGGAAGCTGCTCGCCTTTGTCCCATCTCCAATGCTGGACAGAACCGCTACCTCTTGTCCTAAGCTTGCTCCAATCGATGAATTCTTGTAGCCTATTCCCCGTCGAACGAAGCTTCCCGTCACTGGCTTGATCTCGTCTCCCGTCGATCACCCTTCTACAGCAAACCAACTTCCTCTCCCGTCGACCACCCTTCTATAGCAAACCAACTTCCTCTCCCGTCGACCACCACTCCACAACAAGCCTTCCCTCTCCTGCTCAACATCACCTGCAATCGCAAACGACTCCTCAACCACTGTCGTACCTCCTCCAACAAGCCTCAACAACAGCCTTTCCCCCATTCCAGCGCTAGCTGCTGCTTCTTTTTTCTGCAACCTGCGGCATTTCAGTTACTGCTACAGTAGGCACATTTCCCTTCAGATCCAACAATCAGAATCATTTCTCTCCATATCCAGTCTAAAGCAGCGATTCGTGCCTAGCCTTAGGAAGCCAAAGCCCTGTGAAAAGTGAAGGCCGCCCACTATCATTTCCCGTTGTCGGTTCCTCTCCCTCGTGAGTATCTTTGTATTGTGTTATTTATTTCTATATTAAATATTGAAGGATATTATATGTTAGTTTGGGTATCGTAATCGGCTAATCGCTAGTGTTATTGTTTCATCTCTTTTAATCCTATAAAACTTATTTGTGCAAGTTGTAGTGGAAAACACCACCTGTAAAAAGAGCATGATTGTTTACTTACACGCGCGAAAATTATTGTGCACATTGTGTTGATTTGCTAGCCGGTTATAATTATCGTTGCAATAATTTGATTTTGGAAAATTAATTGAAAACTTGCATGCAACATTTAAATTGGGCTTGATCGCATTCATTCCGCACTCTCACTTATGGTTGCATTAGCGTGTCGGTACATTCATTTTCACATTGGACCGTCCTGGAAATCGGGATCGAAGGGTGAGGTGAGGTCGTGCGGGTCTGGATGGCGGGATGCAAGCATACAATCAATTTCCTGACACGGTAAAATTCCAGTAGCTAGGATTGGGTCAGCGACCGATTTTAACGGTGAGCAACACGGTAAGACGGACCAATGTTACGTAGACAAAATTTACATTGCACTTAAACTTGAAAACCAAATAGAAATCATGAGGGATACTTGTGTCTAACTCCATGAGATTGGTTCATTCTTAAAAGCCCTCTCCAAAATGAGAGATCCAAAATCCCAAATGACCAAAAGAAGCCTAAGACACTCAAGTCCCATCATTATATATAGTGAGAGATACCCAATTACATATTATCATACTACCCATCAAAATACATAATGACAATACAAAATAAATGTTGTCATCACTGCGTAACAATAGAACTCGTTGCAGCCAAGACAAACATAAATGAAAGCATACGAATTGAAAAAAAATTCACTTAAATTTGCATCAATAGAACACGCCCCTAAATCACAGTGCTAATCACTTCAAAAACACAAACAAATTACACCTAATTGTAGTTGTTGCCTAAAGTGTTTTGTAAGGATAATGATGCAATTACTCTCAGCTGATTGCAAACTTCAATGAAAACGGTAGATGGAGTATAAAAGCTTTCCAGTGATAAATAAAGGACATGGTTGTGAGAGAATTATTTCAACACCTAATTCAAATACTTTTTTGTTCTATGAGAAATAATGGAAAATTCACAATTGATGTGTTTAAGACTTTAAGTAACAAACAAATACCTGTTCAGGGAATAGCAAAGATGTCTCTGAAGCCAACTTTGAAAGTGATGACAACAACTCAGCTTTGACATCATCCATTGCTAAATCCACTAGCAGTCGTCTACCAGCCTGTAATGTAAAGCAGATAACAATGTGACGAATAAGAATTTTCTAAACAATGCTCTTTGAACAAATTTTCGGCATACACACAGAATACATGCTTGATGCAATCTTTTAATGTTTATAAAATTGTAGTATTATAAATATAAAATACCTTGTATGCATTGTTCCTAATAACTAATGAGCAGCGCAGGTTAGCCAAAGCTTGAACTGCCGCAAGCCTCACATCACGGGATCTTGATATTGAAGAAATAATACCAATCAATATTTTCAGAACAATGCAGGCGAAATCCTCAGACAATATCGAAAAGCAACCAGCAGCAAATAATGATGCCTTTACCTGTACATAATAGTACATATTCCCCAAGTAAATATTAATGTGTAGTACTTTAAGGAACAAAATTAAGCTAACATGCAAATTAACACAGCAAACATTCAAAGCTTAAATATTTTATAACCGTAAATAACATAACTTTTAGATGTTTTTTACAATTTTTTGCTCAGGTAACTTTAGATTAGGCCATTTTATTTTTAAAACACTACAAAGTAATTGCAGCCAATTTCACTGCACTTCAAGGCTTTACGTAACTCTTTGAATGATTTATTGTCACTTAAGACTAAGACTTCATTTGGAGCGGCGTTTTGTAGCGGTGCGTTTTATCAAAACGCAACCGGGCGGCTCGGATCCATTTGTTTTCCGCCTCCCATTCGAATCGCACGCGTTTCACTCCTTCAGGATTTCCGCGTGCTGCAACCGCCAACCCCGACCTCCAGTTAGCCTCGTTTTCAGAAATTATTATTAACCACGCCGGAACTCAGGCCTCACCGGCTCACCTCCACATCGAACCATGACCATCATCGCCAACCCCTAATACTATCCTCGCCGGAACTATCGGAGAAGATGAATCGCAACGCTTTCGATCTCAGGTTGTCGCCGCCACAAGACGATCAACCACCGCCAAGACACGGGCGATCCCGCGAACCCGCCGCCTCCGCCTCCTCCGAGCTCCAGCTCCTCCTCCATCTGGAGGTCATCGCCACCGCCGCCTGTCTGGAGGTTAATAAAAATAAAAACTTAAGAAATACAAAAATTTTACTAAAAAAATATTTTATTAAAATATAATATATAAAATTAATTGTATAATTATGTATATATATCTGTATAGATATGTATGTATATATATATATATATATATATATATATATATATATATATATTTTATAATATTTTCTAATTTTAAATAATTACAAAAATACATGATAGCTGTGGGGGGCACGGGGTGTAACACCCTAAATGTTTCACGCACGCAATTTAATTTATTTTCCCCGATGATAAAAAGGGCAGTACGATATTTTTTTTCTCGAGATTTATTTTTTGGCGCATTTTCCATTTCATTTGATTTTATTTTTGGGGGTGTCAATAACAATTGTTAAGATTATATTAATATTAAGTGGGTTGGCCTTGTGTTTATGGGCTCGCTATTTCTTTGGGCAGATTTAATTATGTGGGCAGGCTGTGGGCTTGCTGCCTTTGCTGGCTGATTTGGTTGTTGTACAACCCCGTATTCGCGAAGAGTGGACCCAAATAAGGCAAACCCGTTTTTAAGCTTTTTGGAGATTTTGAACTCTCGGTGGCCAATTTTGGCTCTGGCTTGGAACATACTATTAGGGGGAGGAAGAATTGGCTCCCCCCGATGGCCCCTCTGTTGGGAGGGCGGGTGCGGCAAGTTGGCTAGCACCCGCCCCGGCCGGTTGAGTCTGTGGAAGGGGCAGGCGAGGCGGCCAGCGGCCTGCTCGCGGGCGAGGCGGCCAGCGGCCTGCTCGCGGGCGAGGCGGCCGCAGCCTGGCGCTCGCCCGAGCGGCCTGCTCGCGGCCTGGCGCTCGCCCGAGCGGCCTGCTCGCGGGCGAGGCGGCCGCAGCCTGGCGCTCGCCCGAGCGGCCTGCTCGCGGCCTGGCGCTCGCCCGAGCGGCCTGCTCGCGGGCGAGGCGGCCGCGGCCTGGCGCTCGCCCGAGCGGCCTGCTCGCGGGCGAGGCGGCCGCAGCCTGGCGCTCGCCCGAGCGGCCTGCTCGCGGGCGAGGCGGCCAGCGGCCTGGCGCTCGCCCGAGCGGCCTGCTCGCGGGCGAGGCGGCCGCGGCCTCGCGCTCGCCCGAGCGGCCTGCTCGCGGACGAGGCGGCCGCCTGCTCGGGCGAGCCTGGCGCTCGCCCGAGCGGCCTGCTCGCGGGCGAGGCGGCCGCGGCCTGGCGCTCGCCCGAGCGGCCTGCTCGCGGGCGAGGCGGCCGCGGCCTGGCGCTCGCCCGAGCGGCCTGCTCGCGGGCGAGGCGGTCGCGGCCTGGCGCTCGCCCGAGCGGCCTGCTCGCGGGCGAGGCGGCCGCAGCCTGGCGCTCGCCCGAGCGGCCTGCTCGCGGGCGAGGCGGCCGCGGCCTGGCGCTCGCCCGAGCGGCCTGCTCGCGGGCGAGGCGGCCAGCGGCCTGGCGCTCGCCCGAGCGGCCTGCTCGCGGCCTGGCGCTCGCCCGGGCGGCCTGCTCGCGGCCTGACCGGCGGCCTGGGGCCGTCTCGGGTGCTTGGGGGCGGGGTGTTGGCGGCGTGCTTTTACCGCTGTGCCCTTGGAGGCGTTTTAAAACCGCTATGCCCCCCGGCGTGGGCGTTTCCTATTGGCCCAAGGCCTTTTGGGCGTAGGGGTATTTTGGTCATTTCTGGCCCAGGACCCTTGGAAAAACTATAAATAGACCCCCTTGGGTGCCTTGGAGGGGGACTTCATCTTCTTCTTCTTGCTTGCTCCTCCCTTGGCTTCTTCTTGGTAGAGTTGAGAGAGCTCCTCCAAGGCACCCTAGCTCGAGCATTGGCTAGGGAGGGGA
Organism: Platanthera guangdongensis; assembly: GCA_039583875.1. Classification (NCBI taxonomy): domain Eukaryota; kingdom Viridiplantae; phylum Streptophyta; class Magnoliopsida; order Asparagales; family Orchidaceae; genus Platanthera; species Platanthera guangdongensis. The sequence goes on from CM077163.1 coordinate 1,396,197, forward strand.
AGTGCTCAGGTAGCCTTCCGGGTGTGAGGTGGGACCTCCGCGCTAGAGCCGAGGGTCTGTTCCTAGTTTCCCAAGTCTTCGGTCTGTGACATTCTCTTGAGTGTAGTAGGTGTGAGGTCACCCCTTCCCCAAGGGTCGAACTCCACAGAGACCAAGTTTTTGGTTTCAACATTTTGGTGCGGTGAGCGTGGAGAGTGACCAGCACAGAAGATCTCGAGAGGGTGTCATGACAGGAGGTCAGGGAGGTAGTGACGATCTCGGCGAGCTCCCCACCCCAGGACCCTTTGTGGGGAGGCAAGAGTTCATGGCCTCCATCCAGGGCATCATGGAGATGCTGCGAAGCATTGCTCCTCAGGGTGGCAGCTCCACCCCGACCCCCCAGGAGCTAGCTCCCCCCCTCGACGAGTCGACTCACAGGGGCCTATGCGAGATGACCCCAGCGGGAGGAGAAGGAAGTGTCCCAGGAAGAAGGCCCGGGAAGGAGAGGATGGGCGATGGGGTCGAGCGAGACCTCACCGGCCGAGAGCTGTTCTCTAGCCCGGCGAGTGCCAACCTCCCAGGCGAGCAGGTTGCGCGAGTGGAGGTGGCGAGACCACCCCTTAGGGGGTCACCCTTCAGCGAGCTAATCATCTCAGCTCCCGTTCCCGAGGGGTTCAGAGAGCCAGACATGGCTTACTATTCCGGGAAGGATGACCCTGTTCAGCATCTGCAGTGGTCCGAGGATGCCGTCTCCATCAGGCCGATGACGGATGCCTTCAAGTGTCGTCTCTTTGCGATCACGCTGAAGGAGAAGGCAAGAGACTGGTTCCATCAACTCCCTCCGAGGTCGATCTATGGGTTCGAGGACTTGAGCCGAAGCTTCCAGCTCCGCTTCTCCACCTCCAAGAAGCGGAAGAGGAGTCCTGAATCCATCTTCTTGATAAGGCAGGGGGCCGAGGAGTCGCTGGCCCGCTACGTTGACAGGTTCCAAGAGGAGATCCTGGAGGTCCAGGAGATGCCAGGGTATGCTCTCCAGATGGCCTTCACCGTTGGGCTGAAGGAGGGCTTCTTCAAGATGAGCTTGACCAGGAAGGCCCCCCTTTCCTTCGAGGAGCTGATGGAAAGGGCGGCAGAGGAGATAGTCATGGAGGCGGCCAACCCGGCGTTTGTCAAGAAATTGGCAAAGCTGACAGAGACAGAGGAAAAGGAGCAGGGTGGCTCAAGGCATCAGGAAGGAAGAAGGAGAGAGGATCACAGAGCTCAGGGGTTCCAAGGACAGGAGGGTCCGGAACCAGGCTGGAGGCAGCAGGGAGGACCTGCCCAAGGTCCAGGAAGAGCTCTCATCCAAGGAGGGGGGAACTATCATGGGGGCCAAGGGAGGTATAACTTCCAGAGGCAAGCCCCAAGGCAGCTCTTGCCCCCGCCGCAGCAAGCCTTGGCGATAGGAGGGGGAAGAGGTAACAGGCGAGAGCGTCCAGCCCGCCGAAAGAGGGGAGGAGCGCTACCGTACTGTGACTTCCACCAGGTGGAGGGGCACGCCACAGCTACCTGCCCCGAGTTCTTGGAAGTGAGGGGCGCGAGAGGCCCTGCGCAGCCGCAGCTGCCGGTGCGGGTAGAAGAGGTTCTACCCGGAGAAGGGGGTGATGATATATGCGAGGACCGGGTCGACGTGGGAACCCGAGGTAGCATAGGAGTGATCCACGGTGGAGTGGGGTTGAGGCCACTCGGAAGGCTAGCCTCCATGTCATGTACCGGAGAAGCGTCGCCTCAACCTCCCAGACCCCGCCCCCAGAGGAGAAGATCACCTTCTCGGTGAAGGACCTGCCAGATCATGAGGATCCGTTCTGCGATGCACTGGTCATCCAGACGGCCATCGAAGGCTACACCGTCTCCCGGATCTTGGTTGACAACGGAAGCTCCGTCAACGTCATTTTCAAGAAGGCGTTTGATGAGATGAAAGTAGAGCCAAGGAGGGTGTTGGCCTCGGATGGACCCCTGTTCGGATTCTCAGGGGAGAGGAAGGAGGTCGAGGGTGGAGTGGGACTCCAAGTAAAATTGGGAGGAGTCTCGAGGAACTGCCGGTTCGTCATTGTTGACGCTCCAAGCAGCTACAGCGCCATCTTCGGAAGACCCCTCATCAGCGCCTTCCGTTGTGTGCCGTCTTCATTCCACCAATGCCTCAAGTTCAGCTCAGGAGGGATCCAGGTCAGAGTCAAGGGAGACTCCAGGATGGCAAGGCAATGCTATGTCACGGCCGTCAACACCATCTCTTGGTTGGCCAAGGCAGAGGAGATGGAGAAGATCATGGAGAGCCTAAGCAGGATGGAAGTGTCCGGCGAGCAGGAAGCGGATGGCGACCACCAGGCCCAGACCCCCTGAAGAAGCCTCGTCCCGGTAGAGTCCTGTATTCTCCTTATGTTGTACTGAGTCCAGCCCCCGACCAGCTGAGTCGGGGGGTCATGTAACTCATCTTTTTCCCCGTTTGAGGATGTAGGATTTGGTGTGGTTTGATTGTGTAGCCTAAGTCCTTTGCTCCGATGATGATTCCGCCGCCAGGCTCCTACTAGCTGGCTGAGTAGGTTGATCTCTCGTGGTAGCCCAAGTCCTTTGCTCCGATGATGATTCCGCCGCCAGGCTCCCACTAGCTGGCTGGGTAGGTTGATCTCTCGTGGTAGCCCAAGACCTTAGCTCCGATGATGATTCCGCCACCAGGCTCCCACTAGCTGGCTGGGTAGGTTGATCTCTCGTGGTAGCCCAAGTCCTTAGCTCCGATGATGATTCCGCCGCCAGGCTCCCACTAGCTGGCTGGGTAGGTTGATCTCTCGTGGTAGCCCAAGACCTTAGCTCCGATGATGATTCCGCCACCAGGCTCCCACTAGCTGGCTGGGTAGGTTGATCTCTCGTGGTAGCCCAAGTCCTTAGCTCCGATGATGATTCCGCCGCCAGGCTCCCACTAGCTGGCTGAGTAGATTGATCTCTCGTGGTAGCCCAAGTCCTTTGCTCCGATGATGATTCCGCCGCCAGGCTCCCACTAGCTGGCTGGGTAGGTTGATCTCTCGTGGTAGCCCAAGACCTTAGCTCCGATGATGATTCCGCCGCCAGGCTCCCGCTAGCTGGCTGGGTAGGTTGATCTCTCGTGGTAGCCCAAGACCTTAGCTCCGATGATGATTCCGCCACCAGGCTCCCACTAGCTGGCTGAGTAGGTTGATCTCTCGTGGTAGCCCAAGTCCTTTGCTCCGATGATGATTCCGCCGCCAGGCTCCCACTAGCTGGCTGGGTAGGTTGATCTCTCGTGGTAGCCCAAGACCTTAGCTCCGATGATGATTCCGCCGCCAGGCTCCCGCTAGCTGGCTGGGTAGGTTGATCTCTCGTGGTAGCCCAAGACCTTAGCTCCGATGATGATTCCGCCACCAGGCTCCCACTAGCTGGCTGGGTAGGTTGATCTCTCGTGGTAGCCCAAGTCCTTAGCTCCGATGACGATTCCGCCGCCAGGCTCCCACTAGCTGGCTGGGTAGGTTGATCTCTCGTGGTAGCCCAAGTCCTTAGCTCCGATGATGATTCCGCCGCCAGGCTCCCACTAGCTGGCTGAGTAGGTTGATCTCTCGTGGTAGCCCAAGTCCTTTGCTCCGATGATGATTCCGCCGCCAGGCTCCCACTAGCTGGCTGGGTAGGTTGATCTCTCGTGGTAGCCCAAGACCTTAGCTCCGATGATGATTCCGCCGCCAAGCTCCCGCTAGCTGGCTGGGTAGGTTGATCTCTCGTGGTAGCCCAAGACCTTAGCTCCGATGATGATTCCGCCACCAGGCTCCCACTAGCTGGCTGGGTAGGTTGATCTCTCGTGGTAGCCCAAGTCCTTAGCTCCGATGATGATTCCGCCGCCAGGCTCCCACTAGCTGGCTGGGTAGGTTGATCTCTCGTGGTAGCCCAAGTCCTTAGCTCCGATGACGATTCCGCCGTCAGGCTCCCACTAGCTGGCTGGGTAGGTTGATCTCTCGTGGTAGCCCAAGTCCTTAGCTCCGATGACGATTCCGCCGCCAGGCTCCCACTAGCTGGCTGGGTAGGTTGATCTCTCGTGGTAGCCCAAGACCTTAGCTCCGATGATGATTCCGCCCCCAGGCTCCCACTAGCTGGCTGGGTAGGTTGATCTCTCGTGGTAGCCCAAGTCCTTAGCTCCGATGATGATTCCGCCGTCAGGCTCCCACTAGCTGGCTGGGTAGGTTGATCTCTCGTGGTAGCCCAAGACCTTAGCTCCGATGATGATTCCGCCGCCAGGCTTCCGCTAGCTGGCTGGGTAGGTTGATCTCTCGTGGTAGCCCAAGACCTTAGCTCCGATGATGATTCCGCCACCAGGCTCCCACTAGCTGGCTGGGTAGGTTGATCTCTCGTGGTAGCCCAAGTCCTTAGCTCCGATGACGATTCCGCCGCCAGGCTCCCACTAGCTGGCTGGGTAGGTTGATCTCTCGTGGTAGCCCAAGTCCTTAGCTCCGATGATGATTCCGCCGCCAGGCTCCCACTAGCTGGCTGAGTAGGTTGATCTCTCGTGGTAGCCCAAGTCCTTTGCTCCGATGATGATTCCGCCGCCAGGCTCCCACTAGCTGGCTGGGTAGGTTGATCTCTCGTGGTAGCCCAAGACCTTAGCTCCGATGATGATTCCGCCGCCAGGCTCCCGCTAGCTGGCTGGGTAGGTTGATCTCTCGTGGTAGCCCAAGACCTTAGCTCCGATGATGATTCCGCCACCAGGCTCCCACTAGCTGGCTGGGTAGGTTGATCTCTCGTGGTAGCCCAAGTCCTTAGCTCCGATGATGATTCCGCCGCCAGGCTCCCACTAGCTGGCTGGGTAGGTTGATCTCTCGTGGTAGCCCAAGTCCTTAGCTCCGATGATGATTCCGCCGTCAGGCTCCCACTAGCTGGCTGGGTAGGTTGATCTCTCGTGGTAGCCCAAGTCCTTAGCTCCGATGACGATTCCGCCGCCAGGCTCCCACTAGCTGGCTGGGTAGGTTGATCTCTCGTGGTAGCCCAAGTCCTTAGCTCTGATGATGATTCCGCCGCCAGGCTCCCACTAGCTGGCTGGGTAGGTTGATCTCTCGTGGTAGCCCAAGTCCTTTGCTCCGATGATGATTCCGCCGCCAGGCTCCCACTAGCTGGCTGGGTAGGTTGATCTCTCGTGGTAGCCCAAGCCCTTCGCTCCGAGATGGTCCCGCTGCCAGGCTCCCACTAGCTGGCAGGGTCGGTGGTACCTCTCGTGGAGAGTAAGTGCTTGCACCCCGAGGTCGTCTCGCCACCTAGGCTCCCATAGCTGGCATGGCAGGTTGACCCCGAGGGGAAGTTACACTCCGCGAATACGTTGGGTTGGATGTTTCTTTCCGAGCTTGTGCCAACCTCGAAAAGAGCGGGGATTGTGTACAACCCCGTATTCGCGAAGAGTGGACCCAAAATAAGGCAAACCCGTTTTTAAGCTTTTTGGAGATTTTGAACTCTCGGTGGCCAATTTTGGCTCTGGCTTGGAACATACTATTAGGGGGAGGAAGAATTGGCTCCCCCCGATGGCCCCTCTGTTGGGAGGGCGGGTGCGGCAAGTTGGCTAGCACCCGCCCCGGCCGGTTGAGTCTGTGGAAGGGGCAGGCGAGGCGGCCAGCGGCCTGCTCGCGGGCGAGGCGGCCAGCGGCCTGCTCGCGGGCGAGGCGGCCGCAGCCTGGCGCTCGCACGAGCGGCCTGCTCGCGGCCTGGCGCTCGCCCGAGCGGCCTGCTCGCGGGCGAGGCGGCCGCGGCCTGGCGCTCGCCCGAGCGGCCTGCTCGCGGGCGAGGCGGCCGCAGCCTGGCGCTCGCCCGAGCGGCCTGCTCGCGGCCTGGCGCTCGCCCGAGCGGCCTGCTCGCGGGCGAGGCGGCCGCGGCCTGGCGCTCGCCCGAGCGGCCTGCTCGCGGGCGAGGCGGCCGCAGCCTGGCGCTCGCCCGAGCGGCCTGCTCGCGGGCGAGGCGGCCAGCGGCCTGGCGCTCGCCCGAGCGGCCTGCTCGCGGGCGAGGCGGCCGCGGCCTCGCGCTCGCCCGAGCGGCCTGCTCGCGGGCGAGGCGGCCGCAGCCTGGCGCTCGCCCGAGCGGCCTGCTCGCGGGCGAGGCGGCCGCGGCCTGGCGCTCGCCCGAGCGGCCTGCTCGCGGGCGAGGCGGCCGCGGCCTGGCGCTCGCCCGAGCGGCCTGCTCGCGGGCGAGGCGGTCGCGGCCTGGCGCTCGCCCGAGCGGCCTGCTCGCGGGCGAGGCGGCCGCAGCCTGGCGCTCGCCCGAGCGGCCTGCTCGCGGGCGAGGCGGCCGCGGCCTGGCGCTCGCCCGAGCGGCCTGCTCGCGGGCGAGGCGGCCAGCGGCCTGGCGCTCGCCCGAGCGGCCTGCTCGCGGCCTGGCGCTCGCCCGGGCGGCCTGCTCGCGGCCTGACCGGCGGCCTGGGGCCGTCTCGGGTGCTTGGGGGCGGGGTGTTGGCGGCGTGCTTTTACCGCTGTGCCCTTGGAGGCGTTTTACCGCTATGCCCCCCGGCGTGGGCGTTTCCTATTGGCCCAAGGCCTTTTGGGCGTAGGGGTATTTTGGTCATTTCTGGCCCAGGACCCTTGGAAAAACTATAAATAGACCCCCTTGGGTGCCTTGGAGGGGGACTTCATCTTCATCTTCTTGCTTGCTCCTCCCTTGGCTTCTTCTTGGTAGAGTTGAGAGAGCTCCTCCAAGGCACCCTAGCTCGAGCATTGGCTAGGGAGGGGAAGTGCTCAGGTAGCCTTCGGGTGTGAGGTGGGACCTCCGCGCTAGAGCCGAGGGTCTGTTCCTAGTTTCCCAAGTCTTCGGTCTGTGACATTCTCTTGAGTGTAGTAGGTGTGAGGTCACCCCTTCCCCAAGGGTCGAACTCCACAGAGACCAAGTTTTTAGTTTCAACAGTTGTGTTGGTTGGTTGGTATTTTGACACATGGCTTGGCTGATGTGGTGGCTGAGTTGGGCTTGGGTTGAGTGGTGTGTTGGCAGCATTTTAACATAATTGAGATAGCCATAGAACACTTGGATGTTGGTTTGGTATGAATACGTGACACCTACTTGAGTTAACCACTCCATTTTGACTTTTTTCTACCTCTTCACCGCCTATATACTTCTATAAATACTTGGTGGAGTCTCTCATCTTCTTCTCCAGCTACTATACTCTGCTGCCATTGTTGTTTTGTTGCTCCCTGCTGCCCCCTAACTGCTACTCCCTGTTGCCCCTATCTGCTGCTCATTGCTACCCCGAGCTGCTGTCTCTTCTGCTGCTTTGTTGATCTGTGCTGGAAGCTTGATGCTGCCCTGCTGCTGTTGCTCTTGGTTGTTGCTCCTGAGCTCCCTGTTTAGCTGAACAGTGCCCTTCTCCTCCTCCCTCTTCCACCTCCCTCTTTCTCCTCCTTTTGTTGTTAGTCTATTACTTTCATGATTGTTTTAAAACTATTTTTCGTGTTGATTTCGGGCCTCCTAGTCACTGTTTTCGCGTTGTTTTGTTAACGGTTGTATGTTTGTTTTTATATGGAGGCTTAGCTCACTTTTTATACCTTGCTGGACATCACTTTTAAGAGGACGGGAAGTCCATTTGGGGGCTGGTTTTAGCCCATTTCGAGGCATATTTATGGTTGTCCGGCAAAATATAAAATCATATTTTGGCCTTTTTGAGATTTCTGGTTTATCGTTTCAGTTTTTCGATGATTTAGCGAATCTTTCTAAATCTTTCGCGCTTTATGCTACGAGTAAAGCGAGACGCAACCCAAATTCAGATGCGTATAATTTCAGTGGTTCCCAAGACCCCGAAACCCGAGGATGGTGTCACAAGAAAACCGTGGCGGAAATGCGAATAAAGGCAAAGCTGTTGTGAGTTTCTTATTTCTTGATTTGGTTTACTCACTTTCCTATTCTGCTTCATTTTATGAAATAAAAAAGTGTCTGTGCATATGAGTTTAACTCATTAAGATATCGTTGTGGGATAAAATGTGGGCGAGGGGAAAACATGAAAGCGATATATTAAATTCTGAGGGGATCATTTTTATTATACACTCCTATTTATTACGCCAAGATAATAATTTAAAACTCTGCATGGGGAAATGTGATGATTTCGAATCCGATGATGTAGAGGCATCTACTGATGGATTCACCGATAGAAGTGAGCCTACAAATTACGTCCTTCGGGGGCGGGGCCCAATTCAAGTTTGCATCACCAGAGCATTTCCTATTTTATGTAACTCAAATTAAGGGGTAAATTAATATTCATTTTTGAAAATGAAATTATTACTTATTGTACTGTATGCATATTTATAGTATTTTCATTGTTTGCATGTACAACATTTCACAAAATATTTATCTCACCTAGTCATAATTTTATGACTAACCCATTGTGGACCCATTTTTTTAGACAGCGGGAGCGTCTTCGTGTGCAACAAAGGGATTCCGCGGGAAGATTTGACAAAACTCAGGAAAGGCTAAAAGCATTGTGTACCAATTTCAGATTCTGATCTCTTTGTATAGATGAGTACTCGTAGTTTCTTTTTATTCGGTTGTAACTCAGTCAGAAATGAATAAAATACTGTTTTGTATGTTCTTTTTACTGTATTTAGATGATTTTTTATTGAAATTCTATTCACTTTTTGAAATCATTTGGGAAGCCCGGGAATTTGGGTCTTCACACGGGGGCCCCCGTGCATTTTCACTCGTATATATACACTCGAGGTAAAACAGGATAAAATAGCGCGAGTTTAGTTTTTTGGGATTTTGAGCCTCAAATGTTTCTCATTTGAAAAAGTGATCGACATGAAAGTTGTAAATTTCATTGGGATCTATAACTTTCATGTTGATCACTTTTTGATTTGAAGTCATTTATGCCCCCCGATTTGGGCCACGAAAAATGTCACTTCCGCAACGAGTCATTCGTACAGATTTTCGACATGATATTTTTTGGGGCCCAAATCGGGGGGCCTAAACGACTTCAAATCAAAAAGTGATCAACATGAAAGTTGTAGATCTCGATGAGATCTACAATTTTCATGTTGATCGCTTTTTCAAATAAGATAAATACACAAATCATTCTATAATATTCACTGTTAAAGCACGCTAACAGTATATATATATATATATATATATATATATATATATATATATATATATATATATATATATATATATATATATATATATATATATATATATATATATATATATATATATATATATATAATATATATATATATATAATTAACCGTTGTTTTGTCAAATGGTTTTCTATTCTGAACAGCTCTACAAACACAGACTATCCAAACAACTCTCTATTTCTAGTAACCAATTTCCAACATCTTCATTTACAAACCTGCATTTACAACAGCTCCTTTTACAGCCGTAGTCGCTCTCCCAAATGAAGCTTAAAAGTTACAGCCCCGTATCTTCTCTATATAATTAATTAAGGAGAAAAACGTAGGCTTCGTTTGATTGAGCGGTGGCAGGAGGAGCAGGCGGGTCCAAACAGAGCTTTTGAACCGGAGGGGGGGAGGTGGGGGTGAAATGGAGCGGGGGAGGGGGGGTTCCTCCTTGCTGCGGGTGCAAATGGAGCAAACAACGACGGAGCTTCGTTTGGTTACCCGTCGTCCGACGGCGTTTGCTCCAAACGCCGCTCGAAAATGTTAAACCAAATGAAGCCTTAAGTGTCTGTGATCCTGAAACCCTATTTGATGGATGGTGTACCATTCAGCAAACCAAAATACCCTCTTATTATCTCTCTTTATTTCAAAAAAATGGTTTTATGGTCGTCTGACATTTCCCACTTATGTTTTCCCTCCCAATCTTCTTTTCCGACTCCCCAAACATGTATGTTGCAAGCAACGTCTCCTCTAAAAATCCTATTGCAAACCAGCTCCTCCTATCTCCTCGTATACATCTCTTCCTTGACCAAGCTTGCTGGATAGAGCCTCCACGACAAGAACCCTTCACCGGAGCTCCTCCTCGACAATTATTACTCTCCATCTCTTCCTTGACATAACTCCTCCTAGAAAGCTCTTCATATGAAAGTTCCTCTCCATTTTCCGAAGCTCCTCCTCCATTCTCGGAAGCTCCACCACGTCGTGCCTCCGCGGCGCAGCGTTGCCATGCCACAGCGCATCCTTGACACCTACTTCGCCACCGTTAGAGCCTGGGTCCTCTCTCTGCCTCCTGGGTACTTTAGTGATCTTCCCTATTTCATTCATTCATTTTACGACTTCTTTTATCTTTTTATGCATATCCTATCAGAAAAATCCAGCACATGAAACTAAGAGACCAAGACGATGCGCAACAGGTTTCTTAAGCTTTTGATGAATCTTATTAGTACTTTCAACTCCGAGATGCAGAGCAAGTTTCTTCAAGTTCTCAAGTTCTGACCATTATTTGGATCATGCTTCAGAACTTTCTTTTTAATTCGCCTGCAGTGATTTCTGTAAGATTCTCAGCATCCAAGCACTTCATTTATTATTATTATTTTAATCGTTTTGCCATGAGATATGAAGTTTCGCTATTTTCCTTTTATCCAACTTTATACCCAGAAGCATTAACTACTCTGCCTAGAGTTTTTTTCTGCCCGAATCTCTGTTTCTGTTTTATTTGATTTAATGTTATAAAGTTTGCAATGTTTATAAGCCATTGGTTCACAAATTTTTTCCCGATATTTCTAAAAGAATCTCTTTTTTTCGCATGTGCGTCACTATGGACAGGAAAGAGGCTTAAATTCTTTTCATTTAGCATTGTGTTTGCTTCTGGATATACATGATACTTACAGTCAAATTATGGTATTATAGATTGTTTGTATTTTTTGTGAAATAGTATCACTCCTGATTTCAAGGATGGGTGATTTAGTATTTCCCGCTGAATGCTGCCCCGCCCCGCCGAATGCCACTCCCCCGCCGAATTCCCCGCCCCCGCCGAATGTCGCCGCCCCGCCGAACATCGCCGCCCCCGCAATATGTCGCCGCCCCCGTCAATTCGCTCCATCCCCGCCGAATATCGCCGCCCCCCGCCAAATGCCCCCGCCCCCGTCAATTGTCATCGTCCCCGCCAAATATCAAAGCCCCCACCAAATGTCGCCGCCCCCGCCAATTCTCGCCGTCCCGGCCGAATATCGCCGCCTCCGCCAAATGTCGTCCCCCCTCCCCCCCCCCACCAAATATCGCAGCCCCCGCCAAATATCGCCACCCCCCGCCAAATATCGCCCCCCCCCCCCCCCCCCCCCCCCCCCGCCGAATGACGCCGCTCCCGTCAATTCTCGCTGTCCCCGCCAAAGATCGCCGCCCCCGCCATTTCGCCGTCCCCGCCAAATGTCACTGCCGGCCCGCCCAGGTCAATTGTCTCCTCCCCCTTCAATTGTCGTCGCCCCCGCCAAATGTCACCACCCCCGTCAATTGTCTCCGTTCTCGTTGAATGTCGTCGTCCCCGCACGGGGTCCCTCATGCACGACTGCTTGTGTGTGTGTGTGTACACGAGTGGCAGTGCACGCCCCCCCCCCCCCCCCCCCCCCCCGTGCCTCGTACACGACCAGCCCCCGACGGGCTTGGCCTAGCCCGCCTGGTTTTGTCCAGCCCATCCTCAATGCTCTTGGGCGGCCTTCGCCCGCCTCCGCACGGGCTTTGCCCGTGGTCGATGCTCTGGAGGCCTTCGGCCACATAGAAGCGGGGCTCGCTCGCTTCTACGCAATCCATCAGCTCAAGGCCGCACCCGCCACTCGCAGCCCCCAGGATCCAAAAATATGCATTTCCAAAAATTATTTGTCTCGCCAATATATCAATTTTAATTCAAAATATGTTTACCAACAACGCTAAAATATTAACATTATATATTATTTTTTTATATTTATTATTAACATATTATTTGTTTATATTTGTAAATGTTACTGTACAAACCATTGAATAAGAAATAAATTCTGTGCTGCGTTGGACCATGGCCGACGATCTCTTCCAAAATCTTTGAACCACCGAGATATAAACCCCTCCCAAGCTCACGCTGCCATAGATCTCATCCTCGGCCTCCTCTTCACCACCAAAGCCCACATATTTTGCCACCTCAGCCGCCTCCTCTCTTGGAAATCCTCCGGTGGCTGAGACCTCCTCCGCCAGCGCCCTGTTTACCAATGACACCACCTGCACGATCCCCCCAGCCACCTCACCGAGTCCGTCCTCGACTTCACCGGCCGGCACGATCTCCCCCCATTACCCTTCCTCCTCTCCCTCGCCTCCAGCGTCAACATCGGCTCCTTGACGACCCCCATTGGCAATCCGCAGAACCTCCCCCCCCCCCCCCTTTCGGGAATTTCTTGATCGGCTCCCCCCATTCCTCATTGCCATCCCGGGTAAGATTCCTTTCGGGAAGTTCCTGATCGGAATCCTCCCAGCTATGCTCGTCGGCGTCATGTGACCTAAACTGAGTTTCACGGGCAGGGCCACCGCCGACGGTGGCCCTACCCGCTCGCCGCCGGACACCCCTCGGCAGGTTCGTCGGACCTCGGCAAACCTGCCGGTGGGCTCCGATCAGGTCGTCGGTGGCTCTGCCAGTAGCGGCGTTGAGGAGCAGGGGGTATCGGGATTTGGCCTAGAGCGAGGTCTTCGGTTTTTGGAGAAATCGCTATTTACAGCCAGATTTTGCTTGATCGGGCGGTTGAGAGTTTTTACATGAATTTTTTATTCATCGCTATTGAAAGACCCTATATTTTTTTAATATAGTATAAAAATATATAGAGAGAGAGTGATGCAGGTCGGCGACACGGACCCACGACGGAGGACGAGTTTTGGGCCCGTTCAGGGCAAATTGGCAACTTGCCATATTAAGCATTCCGGATAGACGATCCGCCTCTGTGGATGCGTCCGGATTTTTGTTTACTTACATTTTCATATATCATATTTTATTTTTCAGTCTTTATTTAGTGTAATCGGGTCCGTTACATTAACGGACAATCATAATCGATAATGTAAGGGATGCCCTGACGTTGTTTTAATATAAAAGGGGGTGCTTGGATGCTATTGCAGATTTTGAAAAAGTGTATTTCCGGAATCCGGCGATCCCCTCACGGTGACGACTCCGTGAGACCCTACGTGACAACTCTTAGGTGATTTTCTGCATACCAAAGGTATTCCCCTTCCATAACCCTCATCTTCCCTCCTCACAAGCCCTAACCGACCCCCTCTATCCCTCCCAAACAGCAACCCCGTGTTCCAGCCACCGCCCACCCTGCTGCCCGCTCCAAACAGCCCCGCCACAGCCAAAAACAGCCCAGTTTTATGCTCCCCTACAGCCACCCAGCACCCTTGTTGCTGCCTATCTTTGAATAGCTCTCAACCACCTGTTTTTTTCAGCCCCACCTCCCTTCTAACAGCCACCCATCAGGACCTTTTCTCCTCCTAGGATCCACAATCCAGCCCTTCCAGCATCCCCATTCTCTGTCCTGAAACCCCCACACCCAGCTCCACCATATTAGTCGTAGATCCATCCCCCCACACATGTGGATCCAGAACCCAGCACCTGTTCCCTCCCCCCACCCCCCGGACAGCCTTCAACTCACCGTGCATTGCTAGACCTCCCTGCCTATGGCAGCCCCGATATTTTGTGAGTATTACTATTGTTGTATAAAGCATTTTCTTCAACAATATATGGTTATGTGACTTTATACTTGCTTAGATCGAAAATATTGTGGTTGCTTGTTTTGGAATATTTTTGTGATTTGTAGGAATTGTTCGTCGTGGGCTCTTGCTTTGGCCCTCCACAAGGAAGAAAATCTAAAACCTGTTTGCCTAAATAATTGTGTTGTCTTCCTTAAAATATGTGTGATTTAATCATTTATTATTATGTCTTGAATTCTTCATCGGATCTTGCATGTATTATATATAGTATTGAAAGGTATTAAAATTATCTCCTCAAACCTCACTTAGGATTGCATGTTAGTCTCGCACCAACGTAGTCTGCCCTTCATTAGATGGTGTTTAGTTTCATTGCATTTGTTGCATGATTACTATCATTACATCTAGGGTTACGACATCGCGTGGTCGCCACCTATATCTTTGTCCTACATCGGAGAGTTTATAGATACTAGCGGCCGTAAGCAGGGTTCCCTCGGGTGCAATGTGAGGCAACAATAGTACTTTGTATTCTCTTAAATGGCAGTCAGGTACCGTCGTCATTGCACACTGCGCAGGGGGGTCAGCTGGATTGAGTGGATTACATAACGTCTTCCACATCTCAATGTTGAGGAGGGCTTTGGTGGAGTCTAGCATGGTGATTGAACCGACGGCGATGACGGTGGATGAAAATTTGGAGACTGTGGTACATCCGGTGTGGATAGAGGATACGAAGATCTGGAGGTTGCAGAATAAGGAAGTCAAGCTCGTGAAAGTGTGTTGGAACAAATGGGGCCGAGACGAGTTCTCCTGGGAGCGAGAACAGGCAATGCATGGAGAGTATTCAAATCTCTTCGTGTCAGGTGTGATTTTAATGAAGTAAAATTTCAATTTCGAGGACGAATTTTTTTTTTTTTTGGGGGGGGGGGGAGTTGTAGCACCCTGACTTCCACAAGGAAAAGGTAGAAACCTGAGAGCTACTATGAAACGGTAGTTGTTACCGTCGTCGATAAATTAATTAAAAACTAGTTCATTTTAAAGGAGTTCTTTGTTTCTTACCGCAAGCAAGTGGATACCGCCGCGTGGTAGTGTTATCGCTGGCGGTAGCAATCATTTTAAGTAGTTTGGAGCCTCTTGGCGGCAAGGGGGATACTGTGCGCGATAACTCCCAAGCAGGCCGACCAATTTTAATCTTGAGATCTCAGTCGTTTAAGTTCTTAGATGGTCGATTCGACGGCCACGATTGGTGCGCCTGAGGGTCTATTAGGGCCAAAAACCCTTTGTTGAAATCATTTGGCTCATTTCTATCGCCTAGGATCTTGCACTAAAGTTTCTTTCTCCGATAACGGTCCACGCTCACCGCACCAAAATGTTGGAACCAAGAAAATTGATCTATGTTGTTCGGACCAAGGGGATGACTAAAGGTTACTAGCTTAGTGATCGATCAACGTGAGACTCAGCGAGGAGCTAGCGAGTACAAAGAATAGCTCTGGGCTGCGTACAAACAAGACTCGTGCGTTGTAGCGAGGCCCCGCCACACACCCAAAAGTCTATAGGAACTTCCCCTCCTAAAGCCATTGTTGAGCTCGGCACAAGGGAGGACATTGAACTCGCCCACCATTGGGGGGTGAAGGTGCCTTCAACTTGTGTCTTGGGTTCTATTTATAGACAAATCCAAGGGGGGTGGGGGTTTGATCTGCCAACAACCGCTCCCGGCTTAACCAGAATGTTATTCCCAGACTAAGAGGGGGTGCAAGTGCTCTCCTGAAGGTCGACGAGTACTCCTGTCGAGTACTCCCGATGAGTACTCCCAACGAGTACTCTCCTGCAACGTCTTCTTTAGTCATTTTTGATCTCGACGAATTACGGGTTATACAACAGTGATGTTGTCGGTGACAATGACAAATTAATACGAGCAATAATAACAATCAACTCGTGCAACAATACTTAAAAGCAGAAAAAAAACATTCAGTTAGCAAAACATTTGATGGCTTTCCTCCGCTCGGAGGGCCAAGGCAAAGCGCGCGGCAAATGAATCCTACCTGCAAATCACAAGCGATTTGAGATGATCTTAAGAACAGGGAAATCAACGTCGTTCAATTCACGAAATAGGAAATCAGCGTTGTTAAGATCTTAGGAATACGAAATCGGCAATATTAAAAGTGGCAGAAACAACAACTGCTGGGAAGAATGGAAATCGCTGGAATCACCAACAGGGATCGCGGAAGGGGGATTTGGAGGTAGAGGAAGGTGGCTATTGGTTAGGGTTACCTTTAGGGAGTGGGAGAGGGCCTAAGAGTCATCACCTAAGGTTCCATGGAGTCAGCACCGTGGAGGGATCACCGGATTTCGGGATTTCTCTTCTCTAAAATCTGCAATACCTCTAATCAGCCCCTAAGCACTCTATTTATAATAAAGAGGAGATTAGGGCATCTCACCATCGACGACTATGATTGGCCTGAGGTGGAGTTACCCAAATACATCAAAATAAATGCAAAATTAATAATGTAATATATGAAATCGTTCGCAACGCAGATCCGGACGCGCCTGCGGAGTCGGATCATCGATTCGGGCATGACATATATGGTAAGTCGTCAATCGGTCCCGAACGGGCCCAAAATTCGTCCTCATCCGCGGGTTCACGTCTTCGCTCGACATTAGTAACAACCTTTTCCTTTCGGTCAATGGAATGCGTGTTGTTTTTTTTTTGAATCTTGGTATTTCCCATTGTTTGGATTTTGTGTGTAAAATGAAAATCATGGCGTGTGGCCCGTTTTGGTGATGCTTAAACGAAATAGTGTAAGGAAGATCATTAGGAAGATGCGTACCCTAGTGTCATTAGGATGCATGGACATGGGGTGGGGAGGCCTTGTGATGGCTTGAAACTGAGTTTTCACGTTTTCTGGGAGATACCACTAGGTGGTAATGCTACCGCCAGTGATAGCTCCCAGATTGCCTTGTTGGGCACTACCAGGCCGTGTTACCATTAGTGGGGAGCATGTTTACACGTGTATGCTATGATAGAGAATTGATCGAAGTGCTAAGATGTAAGTTCTTAAATTCTATGAGATACCGTCGACGATAATGCTAGCGTGGTCGATAACTCCCAGACAGCGCTATAAACTATTTAAACTTGAAATGTAACGGTTAGGGAGAAGTTGTGAGTACTGTCGCAGTATAGGCCAGGAAACATTACTCACAATGTCATTGTGTGTGCACATTGAATAGAGTTCTACATGCAAGGGAGCGTTCATGTGTATATGCCGCCAAGAGGCCAGAAGACTTTGCACATGATGTTGTCACACATTAATCAATTAATATCGTAGAATTAGAATTCGTGGGTGTTGTCGTCGTAAGGCCAGGAGACTTAAAACTTGATGCCTACGCATATACTTGAATAATATGTCAGAGGTAATGGCCGTTGGGACTGTATTAGGGTATATTGATTCCTTATTTTCTCTATGATATGTGTGATTATGTTTTGATGTTCTGTTAGACTCATACACATGATTAGAGGGTGCAGTGGGTGATATTTGGTTGCATGCATGTTGCATGTTAGGCCTCTTTACATTGATGCTCAACCTATATACATGGTTGTTGTTTGAGACTTATAGAATAGTGCTTGTTACGAATGACTATATGTTTTCATGTTTTATATGAAGTACTGACTTGCAGGATGATGTGGTTCCCCGGGGTCCGCTAGAACGGTCGGGAGGAGGAACGTTGTAATGTATTTGTGGTCAGCTCATAGCTAACCCTCGTGTACTGCTTTTGTTGTCTTGGTTGCAGAACAAGGATTGCATGATGGAGCTCGCAAGCTGGCTAAAAAATCAAAGCCTCATGAAGTGTCTTCTTTCCCCTCATCCCTTTTGATGTACCTTTCTTTTGTTTATTTTGTCGGCCTATGTGCAGAGATAGCTTAGGGATTTAATGTAATGATATTGTCATGATGATACATATGTTGTATGGTCATAAGGCCAAATAGTCTATTTCGATTATTTGATTATTTGATATAATATGCACTTTTTGGAGAATTTGTTTTAGCTTTCGCAGTGGTATGAACTTTGTTGCTTAGTAGTTTCATTCTTGTATCATTTTATAATGCTAAAATTGTGATTGTTATATGTTGTGGGTCCCGACCAGATCCACACTATATGGTCGTTGAGGTGGAGGAGTTACAACAATACTCCTGCCGCTCGCTTTGTCTGGTATACAATATGTGACACAACTGAACCCTCGGCGTTGCTCAACGACCTCCCGCTCAGAAAAATACATTGCAATTAACCTTGTGTTGTATATAGCACAATCCATGCCTTTTTCTAAGTGGGAGGACATCGAGCGAGGTTGGGGGTCTGATCATTGCCACATACTATAGACGGAAGAAGGCGAGTGGTGGGAGTGCTATCACAACCCGGTATAGGGGCATGTACATCGTCACTCATGATGATAGAAATCAACACATTAGTAGAAGAATTGCAAAAATCATTTGCAAGAGTAGATAAGTAAAAATATGGAATCACATTCAAAGTTATCATACAAGTCTAGCATAAAAAGTTGCCGCATACTAGAAGAATTTAAATGCGATTGTTATTTTGAGAGGCATGTAAGAGGAAACTTTTCTCACATCTCATAATTATATATCTAGAATCCATAATTATCATAGTAAAACTAACAGAAGCTTTAAGTGAAAGCTCCAAAACTCATTTAAGAAAATAAGCATCTTGCCGAAATACTTGCGGCAAGATCCCATGTGGAAATCCACATATAATCGTAGGTAGGTATATAATGTATTCACAAAAAAGTTCAACAAAAGTATAAAAATGTGTTAGAATAATGATGAAAGCAGTTTTTTCGCATGTGGATGGTGAATGATGAAGAATGAAGTATTGTTATTGTTTGCGGGTTTGATTTGTTTCGAACGAAAACGAAGCATCAAGGATTCACAACATGGACAATTTCACTTGACAAAGAGAGATGAAATTACAAAATTGACAGCATTTATTCGACTCAGCCATCCCTTGAGCTAAGCATGAATTTGTTACCAATCATGATAATAGATATTAACAAAATGTAGGAAAATAGTAGAATTAAAACGAAAGTGATTTTTTCACAAGAATATTTTAGTGATAGGATGTACCGTGAATCTAGATAGTTTCATGCAACAGTCAAAATAAAACACCACGATGTATCCATGAAAAATAATGCCAATAGTTGCTAAATAGGCATTAAACTAGGTTTCATGCAGCACTTTATAACAATTTTTCAATTTTCATAAGCAAATTTAATTTTAATGCTCTTTACATAAATTTAAAAAGTTATGTTGTTTTATTTTGCGTGACAAAATATTTAAAGGGACAGCAAACAGAGGATGTATTGTGCATCCGGGCATGGTGGAATACCATGCACAACTATTTGTGTGTGTGTGTGTGTGTGTTGAGGTAGATTACAATTGCTAGGTAGTTAGCTGATAATGATTTGAATTAAAGAGGATATTTCATAATTTAACTCATCTCTAAATTGTGGTTAGATTGCATATGTGTAAATGTATCTGATACGGGACGTCGATTGCAAGCGGGTCCGAGGCCGAGAGAGGGGGTCGGCTTGGCGTAGTCTGGAGGGGCCTATGGCGAAGGTCGGCAAGGAGACCGGCGGTTGCAGCAAGCTAGAAGGAGGGATCGGCGGCGTATGCGAGCGGGACGGGGCTGGCGGCGTCGTGTGGATCGCTAGGGTTAGCGGGAGAGGTAACCGAGAGACTTAGACAGAGAGAGAATTAGAGAGAGAGTAAAATTAGATAATTGTTTGCTTACTAGTCTTGGTTCCCTACCGGGTATTAATAGTCACACAAAAGTGCACCCTCCTTGGGTTTAGACACGGATGATCAAATATGCATAATAAAAATAGAAACTAGAACTAGATAAGGGTCGGCGTTATACGCAACCGAAAGCGGGACCATACATCTCCACCTTGCCCGACGACAAGCTGTTTTGTGGTGACGGAGGTTGTCGGATCCCCCATGTCTGTGTCAGCATCCTGTTTTGCGGCAGGGTCGTCCACCTCCAACCAGAAGAGGCGCTTGCAGCGATGTACACGGAAATAAGGCTCGTCGCAGTTGTAACAAAGGCCCTTGATATGGCGGTCACTCATCTCCTGTGTAGACAGTCGGCGGATGGTAGCTGGACGGTCGGCATCGCGGTCCTGAGCTTGGAGGCTGCCTGTGGGTGATAGTAGAGGGTGGGGATTGCGGCTGGACCCCTCGGTGTTTGGGCGATGGAGATGAGGGTGATCCAATAGCAGACGCTTCTCGCAGATGCGAGTCAAGCTCATTGCAGTCGTCAGATCGGCGGGGGCCTGAAATTCCACGTCCCTGCGGAGGCACTCATGGAATCCCGTCGTGAAAATGTGCACCTGCTGAACCGGAAGAACTGAGGAGGTTTGGGATAGGTAGACCCGAAACTGCTCAAGGTACTTGTCGATTAGACCGGTCTGTTGAAGAGAAATAAGATCCCCCAAGGGATTGTTGCGGAGGGGTGGGCCGAAACAAAGGTTGCAACTGACTTTGAAATCCTCCCATGATAGGAGTGGTTTTTCCCGTAGCAATTGGGTAAATCAAAGTTGGGTTGAGCCCATCAGGTGGAAGGAAGAGACATTGAGCCATTCTTCCCAAGGAGTGCGCTGATTGACAAAGAACTGCTCAAATCGAGAGGGTCAGGCCAAGAGATCTTCGTGGCCGTCAAAGATGGGAAAGTCCATCCGCAAGTATTGTGGCACACCGTTGTCTGCGTGCCTCAGAGGTAAAAACTCTGGCGGGGTTCGCGGAAGCGGCGCATCATTGGAGGAGCCTGTGGCCGATTGGGTAGGCCAGTTAGCCGTTAACTGGGCAGTGACGACGCTGATGAGTGCGGTGTTGTTATCTGCTAGGAGCTTGGCGAGGGACTAAAAAATTTGAGAGAGGGTGGGCGGTTCAACAATTGTTGGAGAAGAAATTGGTGGGTTGCCAGTGTCGGAGGAATTGGAGGAAGGAAGGACCGGCGGCAGTAGCAGCCCGATAGAGGCAGCGAGCAAGGAGCCACCGGGAGTGGAGGAGCCCAAAAGTATGGTCGGCGGAGGAGGGCTGGCGAAATACGTATGTTGTACAGGGCACAGCGACACAAGCGGGCGCGGAAAGTTGCGGGCGGAGCGGCTGACGGTGGGGTACTCGATGGGAACGTAGTGCTCGGGCACAATGGAGTAGAACTGGCGGGATCTGGAGTGTCGACGGCGGGGAGGAGAGGTCCCTCTAATACCAAGTTGATACGGGACGTCGATTGCGAGCGGGTCCGAGGCCGGGAGAGGGGGTCGGCCTGGCATAGTCCGGAGGGGCCTATGGCGAAGGTCAGGAAGGAGACCGGAGGTTGCAGCGAGCTGGAAGGGGAGATCGACGGCGTATGCGAGCGGGACGGGGCTGGCGGCATCGTGCGGATCGGTAGGGTTAGCGGGAGAGGTAACTGAGAGACTTAGAAGGAGAGTAAAATTAGATAATTGCTTGCCTACTAGTCTTGGCTCCCTATCGGATATTAATAGTCACACAAAAGTGTCCCCTCCTTGGGTTTAGACACTGAGGATCAAATATGCATGATATACGCGACCAAAAGCGGGACCATAACAGTATCCTTCACACACACTAATATATAAGGATGTCCCCTTATGGTGTAATGGTGTGGACCATCAAAGCAATCCTAGCCCTCCATTCAATCATCTCCTTCCCTCTTTATTTATTTATTTAACTAAATAAATAAAAACCTCCCTCACGATGCCATTGGGATTGTGCGCTCGGGGACTGCGAGTGGCGGGAATGTCGTTTGGGGAACTGTCGCAGTCGGGATACTGTCGTTGGCTGCATGGGGGCGCCGTCCACTATCACTCGTATATGTATATGTATATGTGTGTGTGTGTACAACAACAATACTTAAGCCTTTATCCCACTACAGTGGGGTCGGCTATATGGATCCTTTGTCGTCATTGTCTCCTATCTTTAGTCATAATCTCACTAATGCCTAAGTACATCATGTCTTTCCTTATAGTTTCATTCCAAGTCTTTATTGGTCTACCCCTCCACCGTTTAACATGCTAAGTGACTAAACTCTCACAAAGCCTAACAGGTGCCTTTAATGGTCTCCTTTGTACATGTCCAAATCATCTTAGTTGAGTTTCTCGCATCTTCTCTGCAATTGGTGTCACTCTTGTCTTATCCTTGATACATTCATTTCCAATTTTATCCAATCTCGTGTGTCCACACACCCGCCTAAGCATTCTCATCTCCGCAGCTCCCATTTTTTGCTCATGTACACAAATCACTGGCAAACACTCAGAACCATAAAGCAATGTTTTGTCTAATTGCAGTACGGTAAAACTTTCCTTTAAGTTTTAATGGTACTTTATGATCGCATAAGGACCCTGACACGCCTCTCCACTTCAACCAACTTGTTTGCATTCTATGTATTGTATCTTTATCAACACCTCCATCTTTTTGAACTATCGATCCAATATATTTAAAGCAGTCATTGTGGGAAATATCTTTAACATCCAATTTAATAATGAAGTCATTCGTCCTTCTTGCACTGCTAAATTTAAGCTCCATATACTCCGTCTTTGCCCTGCTCAACCTAAAACCCCTCTTTTCTAAAGTGTCTCATCAAGATTCATGTTTTGCGTTTACAACCGCGCGCGTCTCATCGACCACAACGATATCATCTGCAAACAATAAACACCAAGGTATTGCTTGTTGGATATGTTTGACGAGCTCATCTAGATAAGGGTAAAGAGATAAGGGCTTAAAGCTGAACCTTGATGTAAGCCAACAGTGATAGGGAATTCCTGTGTTAATCCTCCAGATGTTCTCGCCCTCGTCACTGAATTTGTGTACAATTTTTTTATTATGACAATGTATGATACATTGACACTTTTCTTTTCTAAGACTCTCCATAAGATCTCTTTTGAAACCCTATCATCAGCCTTCTCAAGATCAATAAACAACATATGCAAATCTTTAAAAAAAGTGTGGTAATCTTGGTGTAATAGGGAGGACCATCAGGTTCTTTTCAGTCATGGGATTTATTTCAAATTAAATACTTTTTATTAAAATAGATAAATTATTTATTTAAACAATATTATACTAAAAATATCAAACTAACCAATCGAACAAAGATAAGGAAGTTTGAACCTGAGACGAAAAGCGTTCCACAAATAATAATTTATGAAAAAGGTGTAATAAATTTCTAAATGTGTGTGTGTGTATTTGTTTGTGTGCGGGTGCATGTGTGTGTTGTTTATAGTTATTGACGGTCATACACTCCAGGCACAATGTCTGATGACAATGGTACTTAGTTGACGCTCGAATGACAATAGGATATCATTGCCATCACACACTGCGTAGGGGGAGACCCTGTGCACAGTTGTTACTAAAGCAACAAAGCACCCTTCTCGAATGAGCACGATTCATGTGGTGATTAAATAAATAATGTTTCAAGATGTATTCATGATTAAATTATGACAATTTAATTTAAAAGCAGGAACAAATACTCTAATTTCCTAGAGTTAAGTATAATTATTTGAATTAAAGAGGAAATTTCATGATTGAACTCACCTCTAAATTGTGATTAGATTGCATGCTAGAAAGTATCAAAGAGCGTATATTCACATTATCCTTTGCAAGATCAGCCCAACAACCAAACAAGCGCAAAGTCATGGACTTTGCCTCAAGATCACCAGTTTCATATACTGATTTCAATCTTTTAAGCAATTCTAGGTGATTTGGCACCCTCTTCATTGCCAGAATACCATTATACAGTTTTCCCTTCTTGGCAATGTGCTGCAACTCCACAAGGAAAACCTTCAAGATGCACTTTCTTATCTCACCATCTCCATTGCAAAATGCATCCGCAAGCCTTAGAAGGATTGTGTTAGCAAATAATCTATCTTCTCCAGGAACCATGCCGTACATGTCTAATATTTCCATGGTAATGCTAGGTTCTGTACTCCATTGTTGAAGCTTATAACCAATTTGTTTTATTGCCTCTATACGATAACCTACAGCATCAAAAAAAAGGAAGCTAAGACAAGATCCCACATGGTGAGAAGGAAAACGGAATAATAAAACGACATGTGTGGGCGAGAGAGATAAATTCATGCAACAATTTTCAATTTCCTCCATTAACAATGTATCCATTAAAAAATCTAACAGCTAATATTAGAACAAAATTTAAAAATGCTTCAGAGAAAGAAGATCACCTAAAAGAAATGAAAATTTTCAGTTTCTCAGAAGACACTGCTTACACCTCAACAACTGCAAACTCATTTATACACATTTTCTTACTTTGTGAGTCCTTAACTAAATTGTAGGATACATCCTACAATTCTCTATTTAAATAAAACAAATTTAATAATATCCTCCTTTTTTTACAATAGAATAGTCATTTTAGAAATTATTTCTTTCAACATTTTTTTATTAGGTTGAAGTAGAACCAGTATGATAGATGCTCTCAGAAACGCTTTTTATGCAATCCATCATGTGTTTGGTAAAATCTGTAATTAAGGGTCCTTACCAATGCATAATGGAAGGAAGATATAATGTTGACTGTTAAAAATCATTCATCGCAAGAAATAAAATAAGTGAAACATGTTATATGAAGGTGGAACAAAATTGTTAAAGGCTCAAGATGCATCAAGATGCACATGTGCCTTGGAGCTTAGGAGTGAGACGGACGCAAGGCACAGGCATGAGCTTGATAAAATCAAGACACAATTGCATCATATTTTAAATAATCATCATCAAACATCAATTCAACTTTTTTAATCGGATTCTCCGTACATTCTTCTCATCAATTATTCATTACTATCATTTATAACTTTTATGAAATAAAAATTATTAATGCTTTGACACTTGATTGTATTTGATAAACATTAAATCATTCAAAAGTTACTGAGCTATTACATTATTTTTTTCTTTTAATTTTTTTACAATAAAAATATAACACAGACGTGTCTTTTATACTCCAAACGTGCAAAAAAGGTCAGTGTCTGGACTATAAGGTGTGTGTGCTTTTGTTACGCCCCCGGACGGATCCCGGCTATTTGGGCGTCAATACACGCGAAGGCGGAAGGAAACCGAAGGCGACAACGGGACTGAACCAACCGGTTCAACCCCCTCTCGCTCTAATTGAAGACCGGTGATATGGGGGCCGAACTAGACCGGTTCAGCCCCCATATGGGGAGGGGCCGGCCGGCCCCTCCCAACCCCGGGTATAAATACCTCGGGGTGGCTCTCTTGGTGGATAAGCAAGATTATTCCAAGGTATTCCCTCTTATCCTCTACTCAACCCTATTCCTCTAGTTCTTCTTCTTTAGATCTCTCCCTCCCCCTTCCTCTCCCTAACATTTGGTATCAGAGGCTCTTTTCTCTACCATGGTGACTACTCGAACGCAAGACAAAATCGGTCGCTTGGAAACCCTAGAAGAAAATCTGATGGGGTTGACGGATTCGGTGGCCTCCATCGAGGACAACGTGAAAACATCCACGCAAAGGCTAAAAGAACGGATCGACACCCGAATGGAGGAGATCATGGCGTTGTTGACATAAAATCTGAAGGGTAAGGCCACTCGGAAGAGGATCCAGGCGGATCTTCCGTTCCAAGGGCCGATCCACACCGGATCGGCGGAAACGGGGAGCAGGCAGGATCGGCCAGGGAGCGGGATCGGCCAGGGAGCGGGAGCGGGATCGGGGCGCGGGGCTCGCAGCAGGGGCCGGGTCTAGTCAGGGCGGCAGAATCGGCATGGGCGGGGTCGGCGCAGGCGGGATTGGCTCCGGCGAGTTTGGCGCAGGCGGGATCGGCCCCGGCGGGTTCAGAGCAGGCGGTTTCGGCACAGACGGAGGCGGCTCGGGCAGGTTTGGCGCTAGAGGCGGTGGATGGCTGATTCCCCCATATGGAGGGGGGAGGGTCTGCTGCCTCACCCGGCTGGAAGGGGGCAACCCGTGGGGTTCGGTGGAGGCATGCAGTGGGGTGGTGCTCCAGCGGCGGGGCCGTTTCGTCAAGGGTTCTCGGACATGCCTTTTGAACCCGGGGAACCAAGAAGGCCGACGGAGTATGGACAGGAGGCGAGATGTCGTGGACAGGCCGGTCCGCGGCCGTACATGCCGCCAAAGTTGACGTGGATGGATTTTCCCGAGTTCAATGGAGGTGACGCCCTGGAGTTGTTGCAGAAGGTGGAACTGCTTTTCAGCTATCAGGAGATTCCCGAGGGGCAGTGGGTGCAGTTAGCATCATTCCACCTGGAGGATGATGCTTTCCAGTGGGTGCAGTGGCTCCTGAGGGGCCAGGACTACGTGCCCTGGACCGACTTTGTGGATGGATTCACCGCTCGTTTTGGGCTATTAGAGTACGAAGACTTTGAGGCGCTCCTACAGAAGCTGCGCCAGAAGGGTACAGTGATGGAGTACCGAACGGAGTTCGAGAAGTTGGCTAATCGAGTACAGTGGGAGGAGAAGACATTACTCAGTTGTTTTGTGTCGGGCCTCAAGAATTATTTGCGGGATGAGATCCAGTCCTACATGCCCCGCAGCTTGAACCATTTGATCAGTTTAGCTCGGATACAGGAGGAGCGCTACAACAGGCAACGCTCCCGCGGCACAGCACGTACTACTGCCACTACGCCGATGGTGAGAAGTGACTCCCAGGGTCCAAGCAAGCCGGTTGTCACTCGGCTAACTTGGCCGAAACTTCAGGCGCGGAAGGAAAAAGGGTTGTGCTACAACTGTGATGAGAAGTTCGCTCCGGGGCACAAATGTCAAAAGGTCCAGGTGTTCATGCTATATGAGGATGCCGAGGAGGAGGTGGACATGGTTCCCGAGCCGGACTTGACAGAGGAGTCGGCGGTGACTGAGTTTGGAGTCTCGATACAGGCTATGGAGGGCTGCAACGCCCCCCTCACTATGCGCATGGCGAGCAAGGTCCGTCGGGAACATGTGACGATTCTGATAGATAGTGGGAGTACCCACAACTTCATCCATCCCGAGGTGGCACGCCGAGTGGGACATGTGATCGATCGAGGTGCTTCCTTCCAGGTTATGGTATCCGATGGGAGCAAGCTGCAGTGTGAGGGGGTGATGAAGCAGGTGGAGCTCAACATACAAGGCTACACGTGGCATACAGATGTTTATCTTCTTCCCATCCGAGGTTCAGATATGGTGCTTGGGGTACATTGGTTGCAACAGCTACGGCGAGTCACCTTTGATTGGGATCACATGACTATGGAGTTCTAACAGCATGGGAAGCAGTTTTGTATGAAGGGCCTAAAATCATCTCCAGTGAAGGAGATCTCTGTCTGGAGCCTTTAACGACCATAAGAGCAGAAAGGCTTGTTAAAAACACCAAATGCACAAAAGAAATGAATGTCAAGTCACATTTGGTTGTCTAAAATTATAAAAGAAGAGTACTTTATTAAACCATAAAACATTACATTCATGTTCAACAAATCTCCTCAAAAGATGATGACTTCAACTTCACAATGTTGAGGTATATTTATATTAGTGTTTAATGGGCTACTTAACGGGTTGGTTAGGATCCGATAGGAATCCAAACCCGTAGTCGGGGATTTAGGGTTTCGCCTATAAATACCCCGCTGGGGGCAACGGGTAGGCCATTCCAAACTAGATGGTCACGCGGATGCTTCGAGCACTCTAACATTCTCGAAGTTCTGCCCTAGCCCCGCTCCCGTCCCGTGACCGATCCCCGTCGCTCCGTCATTCGCGATTTTTCTTCACTGCTTCATCGATCGGGAGAAAGATCTACCGCATCGATCGCGAAGGTCCTGGAATCGTGGAATCGTCGGAGAGGAGAAGAAGCCCCCCTGGATCGCGGTTTTCGTAGATCGGGAAAAACGAAGAAACCGACGCTCTCGTAACCGTCGCTCGGGTTTTCAAGCGTCGTCGCAGCCGCCCGTAGAAGAAGATCGCGCGCTTCTCCGTTGGAGCCGATCGGAAAGGTCGTCGGTTTCACTGTTGTAGATCGGTCGCGATTTCTCTGCGCCGTTGTCGATCGGGATCGGGATCGCGACCGCCGCTTCGCTTCTCTGTCGATCCCGCTGTCGATCCCGCTCGGGTTTTTCCAGATCCAGCGCCTACGCTGCCGCCGGGAAGGAAGCCCAGTAATAGTCGCCGATCGTGATTCCGGGTCGGAGTGCATCGCAAGGAGGTGCGATCCCGTTTCTCTTCTTCCCCGTCGCTGCTTTCACGGGGAGCCACCGCTCTGATTCCGATCCCACCGATTTCTTCGATCGGGAAAAGGGGGAACCGCTGTCGTCGCTTTCTGTCTGCAGAAGAAAGCCCGTCGCTGCTCGCTCCTGAACTGCCATCGATCGGGACTTGGAGGGATCCCCGTCGCTTCCTGTTGCGTCGCCTATCAAAAAGGGCTGCAGATCCACTCTCCTGTCCAATTACATGGAATAGGCTTTGGAAGTCTTGTCACTGTTTGCTGTTTGAGTCCAGATTTCCTACAAGCAGGAAACTATATTGTTAAGAAGCAGATCCAGATTTGCTATCTGCTGCTGCACGGAACCTTCAGTTTCTGAAACTTGAAGCAGCATTGCCTCTTGGAGGGGCAAAACCAAAATTTTTACTGGATTGGATCCGAAGAATTTATCGTCTTCGCGGCTCAGGTGATCTCTTTCCTGTTTTTACTGCTATTGTTCTACATTGCTAGTGGCGTTCCAAGTCTTTTAGTAGGAACTCAAAAATGTCGAAAACAAGCAATTTGTCGTCTCCTGTGCCGATGATCAAGCTGGAAAAATTCTCCAACGCCGAATTCAGTGCCTGGAAGCGCAACACACAGTTCGGCATGAAGTACCTGAACATCTTCTACACAGTGCAGACTGTCTTTGAAGAATTCAAAGGAAGCGAAGATGAAAATCAATGGGTCAACGACGAGGATTTCTGCAGAGACTACATCCTGAATCCAAACCCGTAGTCGGGGATTTAGGGTTTCGCCTATAAATACCCTGCTGGGGGCAACGGGTAGGCCATTCCAAACTAGATGGTCACGCGGATGCTTCGAGCACTCTAACACACAATACCCTAAAAACAAAATCACAAGTTCCCAATATCTGATTTAGATGAACAAGCAACAAAACTTACAAGGATTCTTTGATCGGAGTCCTTTCTCCAGATCAATGCTCCATTCCATAGCATGGGCAGCTGATATTTTCTCCATTTTGGGTTTCCCAAAACCAATTCTTAGCATTCGTTTGGCCCATTTTTCGTCCCCATTGATGAATTTGTCTCAAAAATCGTTCCTTTTCTCAAAACTCGATTGCCCCAAAACAGCCCCCGCTAGGTCTGTTTTCCCCGTTTTCACGTTTCTCCCTCCGGCGACGTGGTGTCGTCCTCGCTTCTTCCTCCGGCGAACGCTCTGGCCTCATCACCCCTCCCGGCAAAAGCGTCTCTTCTTCCGTGATTTCTCCCACTAACCCTCGCCATTTAACTCACCAGCTCTCTGCCGCTTCTAGTCAAAGCGCTCGCTTGATATTCACTAACATTTCTGATACCATCCAATTTCCAAACTAATTCTCAACCCAAAATGTAGAAATTAAAGGATAGTTGGCCATGTGTATCTTGGAAATATCTGTTTTTTACAAAATGAATTTCGAAAGTTTAAAATTATCAAAATACGTCTCTTCAAGTAGTTTTTTTTTGGCAATGTGCATCATAGAGGGTACATTTTGGTCACTTCATTTTTTTTGTCAACTGAGAGTGCACATTGCCAAAAAAAACATACTTTGAGAAATACATTTTGCCAATTTTAAACTTTCGGATTGAATTTTGTCAAAAACTGATATTTTCAGAATGCACTTTGCCAATTACCTGGAATTAAACAATCATAAGTGTACAACTCGTATTCACCGAGGATGGGTCCTACCACAGCTAGGTCAGCAGAAGTCAAGATCAACAAGTCAAGACAGAAGTCAAAATCAGCGTGCATGATCGCGGAAGGCTTGTGCGAGTATGTCGAGCTCCCCTCGCATACTCGACAGGTAGGTGACTAGGCGAGATACTCGCCCAGCCCGTGCGAGTTCCCCTGGAAGTCGCCTAGTCGCCAGGGGGTGGGGTATAAATATGACCCCCCCTGGATTTCCCTATAAATAGGACTCCGGGGGTACGAGGTGAGACGCGCAAAATCCATGGCAGGATACTCGCGAGCTCTCCTTTCAAGATACTAGCCGAGCCTTTGGATTCCTTTTCCTTAGAGGACAGGTCGCGACCTTGCGACTTAGTTATCTGCTAGTCTCACTCGTACCTAGTTCGGCCACTTTTGGTTGAGAAGGAGTTGCTCCTTTCGAGCATCCGGGTACATGGTGGGACCTTCCTGCCGCAACATCTGGGGTCTTGTTTGCTTTCGTTTTCCATCCTAGTCATCCTAGTCGTCTAATCTTACCTCTGAATCGATAACCTTAGTCGGCATTGGTCCGAATTCTGAGGTTGAGAATTTTTCTGGCTTCAACAATAAGCTTATAAAACATTAATTCAGAAGGGAAAAACAAAATACTGACCGGCAAACAAGCTCTATCCTAATGAGTGAATTACAGCTTAAGGCAAAACGCAATACATTCCACATGCATGACTCTAACTAAAGCCCACTATTTATTTAGAGAAGTCACATTGAGTAAATTACGAAACTATCCCTTAATGTAAAATAAGAACACATCAATTTCTCGGACAGATAGATGTCGTCGCCGCTTGAGTTCGGCTATATAGGACTGGCACAGTTCTCGTCCGTCAGCAAGCTTTTCTCCTTAGGGGTGTGCATAGAAAACAAAAATGTACCGAACTGGACTAGACCGAACCGATGTAACCTTTTGGCAAATTTAGCTTTTTTTATTAGTTATAGTTGCAAATTCAAGTTGACATTTTTTAATTATGATTTATGTCTTGTTCTACTGCAATATAGATGTGGAAGTCGAACATTGAAACAGTGTCAAAGATGGATGAAAATACTGTGCAAACAATTGAAGCAAAAGAGATGTCATGCGACACAAGTATAAAGAATAATGATGATGTTTCAAATTCAGATCATGTTTCAAAAAAAATACAAAAGTATTCATTGATGTTTTCAATGACAATCCAAAGGTAAAATTTTCAGTATGGGGGTGGTTTGCTAAGTTTAAGGGCAGTGAAGGTAGGGAAAAAGGCTAAATGCAAACACTGTAGTAAGATTTATGTTACTGACCTAAAAGACACAACTACATTAAGAATTCGTAAGTTAAATTTGTGTTGTTTTTGAAAAATTGAAGGAAGTCAAAACATATCATTCTTTTTTGAGAAAAGACAAGTCGGAGCTATTGTTGGATCTTTGAAAGCAAGTAAATTTGATGATATGGAGTGTAAAAAGTTCCTTGCAAAAATGATTATTGTGGATGAATTACCATTCAAATTTGTAGAGAATGAAGGTTTCAGATGTTATGTTTTGCAAATCACTTAGAGACACGGTTCAACATACCTTCCCTCACAACAATCGCAAAATATTGCAATGATCTTTTTAAAATTGAAAGAAAAATTAAAGAAAGAATAACTACATGAGCTAGTATGTCTTACTACTGATACTTGGACATCTATACAAAAGTTTGGGTATATGTGCTTGACTGCACATTGAATAGACAATGAATAGAGGTTACAAAAAAAGAATCCTAAATTTTGTAAGAGTAATAGATCATACTGGCAAGGGGTCAGGTATGGAAATAATGAATTGCTTAGCATCTCGGGGAATTAAAAAAATATTCAGAATCACAGTGGATAATGCTAAATGATGTAGTAGCAAGACATGTTAAAAGAAGAAGTAAGGAGCGGAAATGTACTGTATTGGGACATGAATTCCTGCACATTTGATGCACCTCTTATATCATAAATTTAGTTGTTAAAGATGGTTTGTCTTATTTTAATGAGTCAATTGAGAAAATTCGTCTAGCACTCAGATATGTGAAATCATCTTCCCAATGTTTAAAAAAGTTCAAAAGATGTGTAAGAAATGAGGAGATAGAAAGCAAAGCTCTATCATGCTTAGATGTTGAGACAAAGTGGAACTCCACATATTTGATGTTAGATGTTGAAGTCGGGAAAATCTTAACTCCAAAATTCGAATTAATGCCGTCTAAGATTACCGGTCCAACGGTCAGGCTCGACGGCTTGACAGGCTCGGACACAAAAATAAAGAGACAACTAAAAGGACCTGATGTGTCTGGGAGGTCCACCACGTACCCCGGATGCTTAAAAAAAGCTTTCCTTCCACAACCAAAGATGATCGAGCAGGGTACAAGGTGGACAATAGTTGGCGACTATCAGAGAATGACGACCAAGTGGATGATCACTGTCGCACGATTAGAAGTCCAGAAAATGGGGTGGTTGAGATCTTTTGTGAGATTCTGAAGTCCATATCCTTGTACCCATGTCCTATTTATATGAAAACCAAAGGGTGGGGTCTTATTTGTAGCCCAACCCCCACCGGAGATTCAGCGATTTCTGGGGGAGCTTACACACATAGGCAAGTAGTTATCTTGGTCGTCTATCCGACTTGTTTGCGAGGGGAGCTCGACATATTCATTTGGGCCTTCTACTGCCTTGAATGTTGACTCAGATCTCTGCCTTTACCTGTTAACTTTGACTTCTTGCTGACCTGGCTTTGAGTGGGCCCCCTCGACGAATATGGGTTGTACACAATCCCCGTTCTGTGCGAGTGATGTAGGAGCTCGGAAAAAAAACATCCAACACTTATTTGATGAGCTACTTTCTGGCGAGTATCTTTACTACTTACGATCTATTTATGCCCGCTGGCCTCTATAAATAGAGGGAGTGACTCATCTTTGAGGCATACCTTTTGAACTCGCACACAATGTCGCAATATGCCGAGGAATTTTATAATGTGAGCATTGCTGCTTTGTCGTGATTCCTGGTCCCTAAGAAATCGAAGAGGCCACGAGATGACAATGATGTCCCTGAACTCCCTCCACTAAATAATAAGAAGAAGTCGCTTACTTCGAAAAAGAATAATTCGCCTCCTGGTGCCAAGGATGTAGTCACTCCCGGTGACAATCCCGAGATCCTTGCTGACACTCAATAGCTGTGCAATTAACTGGGTCTGGGTGACCATGTTGAACAACCCGTGCCTGAATCTTCTTGCCCTCTGATGCTGACTTCTTCCCCTGCCCCGGACCTCATCGGATCCCAGACTCAAATGCAGTCAGGACTCGTTGCTTCGCGAGGTTAGCACCTCGCCAACTGACTGACTCAAGATGCCAATCTTTTCCTTATTTCCGTCCAACTTACCATTTTATTCTATTCACAGCTTTGTTGTCGACTACTTCCGACGAGCACTTGTCTATTCCTTCCTTACAATCAGCCCATCTGGTCGCGCTTGAAGCCCCACAGAGACTGTGACCGGGTCACTCTGTCAGAATCAACCTCGGCTCTAAGAAAATGTTGAAAATTAAGTTCCTGAGGTGAGGAGCAAGGATCCTCCTGCATAGAAGAACTCGCAGTCAGGGGCAAGTAAGGCCCCTCTCCCTGCGTCAAGCTTGTCACAACCTTTGGCGAGTACTTCCCTGCCGCCGCCTCCACTTTTGTCGCGGACTTTTACTGCTCCTGATGTCCGCCCTCAAAAGGTTTGGGCTCCTTCGAATGCTCTTGCGAGCTCTTCACAAGAGCAAGGAGGAATGCATTCACACTACTTCCCGCGGAGGACCGGAAGGTGAAATTCTGGTGGTCGCGACCAGGGGCAAGCCGCTGATCGCCCAGGAGGCTCCTCGTCAGGCCAGCAAGATTCAACTCACTGCAGTCCTTTCCCCGTCTATCTCGTTCTCCTCGGCCTGGTAACTCACTTGTCTCTAGATCGATAGATTGCTGATTTGATGCAACTTTATCTGATACAACGATTTCCTTTCTACTTTGGCAGGTCGCCCTGCAACCCCGAGAGCGACCTTCATCGACGCCCTCCAGCTCCTCGCCTATGAACATCGCCAGGCAGCTGCTCGATCATACATAGAGATGGAGGCAAAGTTCAACCATCTCGCTATCTGTGATCCTCATCGCCGGATCTCTTCTCTGGTGGTTTAGATAGAGAAGATGGAGGAGCTCTCAGTGAGGTTCTCCGGCTATGAGTGTTGTTTCCCGAAGATTAATGAGCTGAGCAGAGACAAACAATGACTAAGCATCGTCCGCAACTTCATCACGAGGAGCCGTCGGGGATGCAGACGAGCTTGGGATCTGCGGGATGGCAAGCGAGAATGGAGGATCGGAACTAGGATTTTTCTCTCAAGTCTTTTTTCTCCTTCCTTGCCCTCAACGATCTTGTACCGAACAATTCTACGACTATTCTTTTAATAAGAGTGACGAACTTTGATCTCGCGCTGAGTTTGCGGCCTTTTTTCTCTGTGTTGATGTTTATTTTATACTTTGTTCTTTTTTTGTGATCTCTTGGGTTAACTGTGGAGGTTCCAAAGAGTTAGTGACTTTCTATTTTAAACCTTCGCGAGATAGGATTTTGGCGGCTTTCTGGATTTAACGGGTAGGCAGCGACCTAGATCGATACTCACGTGAGGCACCCGATACTCCCCTGGCCTTTTCCTATAAACAGAGGGGGACGGTGAGCCTTTATTACCCTGCTGCGAATTCTCATCTTTGTTTACGAGTATCTCTAGTTCTTCACAATTCTCACTCTCCGTGCTTGTCTCTCTTTTACTCACTTTGTTCCTTGCTCGTCTTTCGAGATGGTCAGTGATAATGCTAATGCTCGTCGTCATGCCCGTACAAGAAACTTTGTCGATATTGTCTTCAAGAAATCAGTCGCCGATAAACGGGACATAGCGGATTCCAAGAGGAGCCTTCTGCTCGTGGGATGCTAGGCTAGACTTCCTAAAAGGACCGAGCGTCTTAACATTTCTCTGGATGACGAGCTGATCCACACACTATGCACTTTGAAGTCGTCCTGCGACTTCCCCTATTGTCGAAGTACTGCTAGATA
Organism: Platanthera guangdongensis; assembly: GCA_039583875.1. NCBI lineage: Eukaryota > Viridiplantae > Streptophyta > Magnoliopsida > Asparagales > Orchidaceae > Platanthera > Platanthera guangdongensis. Next base: position 1,430,812 of record CM077163.1, read on the forward strand.
TTAAGGTACTTCAGTATAGTCTCGGCCCAGATCAATATGAACGGGGTGATAATGATCATGGGCTTCCTCTGTTTCTTACGATTAGAGAAGATCGCTTTCGATCTCTTCATTTTCAGGAAGATCTTCGCCTTTGCGGTGATAAGCGACGACGTCATCTTCTTCAGCAACCATGTTTGCACACTTGTCGGCACGGAGAATAAGGTCCACCGCTGGGGCGAGTATCTCGTAGTCATCACTAGGACTTTGAGGGGGGTCCTGTGCAGACTACATCAGCCGTTGGAGGTCGCCTTCCTCCCGCCTCTCTTGGAGGGGCTACGCGAGGAACTAGCTGAGGCCTTCAAAGTCCGGAGGTTCGATGTCATCTATTGGCGACTAGATGCCAATGAACTGGGCTAGCTTTTCTCTAGCGAAGGTACATGTCTGAGCGAGAATCTTCTATACTCGTTGTTGATGGCACCGATCAAACTTAGTTGTTGTGATTATCCGTCTTCGAATTTTTTGTAGATACTGGCACTCTCCCGCGAGAAACACGATTCCACCGGCCTTCGGGTTGTACTTGGCTAGGCAGTCTGCTTCCGAGTTCTCCTCTCACGGCACGTGCTCGACGAAGAGAGATTGAAAGCTTCCAATCAAGCCTTTCACATTTACCAGGTATCTTTGCAGGATAGGCTCGTGTACTTCGAACTTTCCCCGGATTTGTGATGTGATCACCATTGAGCTAGTTAAGGCCTTGACATCTTGAACTCCCAACACATTAGCGAGACACAATCCTGCCACAATGGCCTCGTACTCCACTTGATTATTTATGACGGGAAAGAGAATCTCGACCGCTTGCTCAATGCTTATTCCTTGCGGGCTCACTAGCACGACGCCCTCTCCCACTGAATTCTTGTCTGAAGATCCGTCTACGAACATCTTCCAAGAGACTAGGCTTGACAAGCCTTCGTCTCCTCCTGCCTCGGCCGAGAAGTCAGCCAGGAAATTTGTCACTGCCTGGCCATTGATTGCCACCCTTGGTGAGAAAAAAATATCAAACTCACTGAGTTTTACAGCACATTTACTTAGACTTCTCGAATGCTTCATTCAATCAAAGATACTTCGAAGAGGATGATCAGAGAAAATAAGGTCACAGCTTCCGCGTTGAAATCACCAAGGAGAAGGCCAATTTTTCCAAGATAGGATACCTCATCTCCGCCTTCCCGGGCACTCAGCTCACATGATAGATGAGAAGCTGCCCCTTCCCCTCTCCCCTGTCAAGCACTGAGCTAACTGGTTTCGCTCCCACTCCTAGATAAACGAGGAGATCTTCGCCTTCCTTTGGGCCTTGGAGTAGAGGAGATTGGGTCAGCTGCTGTTTGGGCTTTCTGAAAGCCTCCTTGCACTTCTCAGTCTATTCAAAATGTTGGTTGCCTCAGAGAGTTTTAAAAACGGAGAATACTTCTCCCCTGCCTTGGATAGGAAGCAGCTAAGACCTACCAGCCTTTCTGTTAACATATGGACTTCCTTGGAGTTCTTCGGGGATGCCATCTCCAGAATGACATTTACTTTGTCGGGATTAGGTTACACTCTCCTTCAGAGTGAGGAGGTGACATAGGAACTTTTCTCTTCTTGCTCCAAAAACGCACTTTACCAGATTGAGTCACATCTTGAACTTTCAAAACGTCACGAAGGTCTTCACCAGATCCTTAATGTGTTCTGCGATGCTCCTACTTTTGACCACGAGATCATCCACGTACACTTCCAGGTCCCGTCCCTTTTGTTCTTCGAAGATTTGATTCGTCATTCTTTGGTACGTCGTGCCCGCGTTCTTTAGCCCGAAGGGCATCATATCGTAGTTATCACAGTCATCGCTGGTGATGAAGGAGACATCACGATAGTCAAGGGGATGCATCTGAATCTAGTGATTTCCTGAAAATGAATCAAGGAAACTCATCAAAGGAAAACCGACAACTGATTCAACTAGCGCGTCGATTGGAGGTAAGAAGTAGTAATAATTCGGGCAAGCTTTATTTAAAACAGAAAAGTCGATACATAGCTGACAGCCCCCTCCAACTTTCTTCACTATTATAATATTGGAGATCCAGCTTGGATACTAAATCTCCGAGACAAAACTTGCATCCAGTAGTTTCCCCACTTCCTCCCTGATTGGCTCAGCCAGCGCTGTTGTGATTTTCCTTTACTTCTGTCGGACAAACGCGGCCTTGGGGTCTAATTTGAGGCGATGACAAACAACCTCTATATTGATCCCCAACATCTCTACGACCCTCCAAGCGAAGATGCCTACATTTTCTTGTCAGGTCGCTATCTCCATCTTCCCTTCCAGCGTCGAGAATCCTCCTATCTTTAACAGTTCGGGCTTCCATCCTTGGAGATCACCTCCACTTCTTCCAGATCCTTTGCAGCTCTTAGCCGATACTCTTCTTCCAAGATCCTTTCTAGCCTTTTTGCATCCTCCATCCAGCTGATGGTATTGACAACACTAAGATAGCACTCCCTTATAGCTTTAGGATCTCCCCAGATCCTTGGACATCGCCCCGGCTGTACTCCAGACACTGATGGTAGGAAGATGAGATGACCTTGAAGTAGTTGATGAGCGGCCTCCCGAAGATTGCGTTGTAGTAGCTTGGTGCATCGACGATGACGAACCTACACCTGATCGAGGTGCAACCAAGTGTCACTAGGAGATCTGCTCCTCTCTCCACCTCCTTCTTCTCTTTGGAGAAGCCAAAGAGGGGTCCGTCAATAGCTAAGACCCTGAATGCCTCCGCCTGCAGCCCGACAAATGTTCTTTTGAAGATGACATTTACTGAGCTCCCATTGTCTGCTAGGATCTGGTTGATGGTGAAGTCTTCGATGATGGCTTGGATGACGGGTCATCAAGAAAGGGATTCTCATTTCCCAACATATCCTCCTCGGAAAAGATGACCTCCTCTAATGACAATAGCGCTTGAGGGGTCGAAGTGATGCTCTTTTGATATATCTGATGGAGACTTCGCTTTCGGGAAGCTCCCTGCCTGACTCCTCTATGGATCACCCCTACTTGTCCTCCTCTTGCTCCTTAGACAAACTCCCCACGATCGCCTTGATCAATTCAGTCGTCATTCCTCCTCCCCGAAGCTTGGGATGTTGTCGGTCCTGTAGGGGCCTCCTACCACTAATACTCCCTTTCCATCGCTCTTGCTTCCAGCCTTCTCCGTGCTTCCCAAAAATCTGTGCAAGTCAAGGTTCTGTGCCCCTCTACTCGATGCAGCTTACAGTAAAGAGGAATCTCCTCCTCCCAGTTCCCTGCTAGTTGGTGCCTCCTACGATACCTATTCCCTTGTAGGCAGCGACCTAGATCGATACTCACGTGAGGCACCCGATACTCCCCTAGCATTTTCCTACAAACAGAGGCGGACGGTGAGCCTTTATTACCCTGCTGCGAATTTTCATCTTTATTTACAAGTATCTCTAGTTCTTCCCATTTCTCACTCTCCGTGCTTGTCTCTCTTTTACTCACTTTGTTCCTTGCTCGTCTTTCGAGATGGTTAGTGATAATGCTAATGCTCGTCGCCAAGCCCATACGAGAAACTTTGTCAATATTGTCTTCAAGAAATCAGTCGCCGACAAACGAGACATAGCGGATTTCAAGAGGAGCCTTCTGCTCGTGGGATGCTAGGCTAGACTTCCTACAAGGACCGAGCGTCTTAACATTGCTCTGGATGACGAGCTGATCCACACACTATGCACTTTGAAGTCGTCCTGCGACTTCCCCTATTGTCGAAGTACTGCTAGATGTTAAGGTACTTCAGTATAGTCTCGACCCAGATCAATCTGAACGGGGTGACAATGATCATGAGCTTCCTCTATTTCTTACGATCAGAGACGATCGCTTTCGATCTCTTCATTTTCAGGAAGATCTTCGCCTTTGCGGTGATAAGCGACGACGTCATCTTCTTCAGCAACCATGTTTGCACACTTGTCGGCACGGAGAATAAGGTCCACCGCTGGGGCGAGTATCTCGTAGTCATCACTAGGACTTTGAGGGGTCCTGTGCAGACTACATCAGCCGTTGGAGGTCGCCTTCCTCCCGCCTCTCTTGGAGGGGCTACGCGAGGAACTGGCTGAGGCCTTCAAAGTCTGAAAATTCGATGTCATCTATTGGCGACTAGACGTCAATGAACTAGGCGAGCTTTTCTCTAGCGAAGGTACATGTCTGAGCGAGAATCTTCTATACTCGTTGTTGATGACACCGATCAAACTTAGTTGTTGCGATTATCGGTCTTCGTATTTTTTGTAGATACTGGCACTCTCCCGCGAGAAACACGATTCCACCGGCCTTCGGGCTGTACTTGGCTAGGCAGTCTGCTTCCGAGTTCTCCTCTCACGGCACGTGCTCGACAAAGAGAGATTGAAAGCTTCCAATCAAGCCTTTCACATTTACCAGGTATCTTTGCAGGATAGGCTCGTGTACTTCGAACTTTCCCCGGATTTGTGATGCGATCACCATTGAGCTAGTTAAGGCCTTGACATCTTGAACTCCCAACACATTAGCGAGACACAATCCTGCCACAATGGCCTCGTACTCCACTTGATTATTTATGACGGGAAAGAGAATCCCGTCCGCTTGCTCAATCCTTATTCCTTGCGGGCTCACTAGCACGACGCCCTCTCCCACGGAATTCTTGTCTGAAGATCCGTCTACGAATATCTTCCAAGAGACTAGGCTTGACTAACCTTCGTCTCCTCCTGCCTCGGCCGAGAAGTCAGCCAGGAAATTTGTCACTGCCTGGCCATTGATTGCCACCCTTGGTGAGAAAAAAATATCAAACTCACTGAGTTTTACAGCACATTTACTTAGACTTCTCGAATGCTTCATTCAATCAAAGATACTTCGAAGAGGATGATCGGAGAAAATAAGGTCACAGCTTCCGCGTTGAAATCACCAAGGAGAAGGCCAATTTTTCCAAGATAGGATACCTCATCTCCGCCTTCCTGAGCACTCAGCTCACATGATAGATGAGAAGCTACCCCCTCCCCTCTCCCCTATCAAGCACTGAGCTAACTAGTTTCGCTCCCACTCCTAGATAAACAAGGAGATCTTCGCCTTCCTTTGGGCCATGGAGTAGAGGAGATTGGGTCAGCTGCTGTTTGGGCTTTCTGAAAGTCTCCTTGCACTTCTCGGTCCATTCAAAATATTGGTTGCCTCTGAGAGTTTTAAAAATGGAGAATACTTCTCCCCTGCCTTGGATAGGAAGCAGCTAAGACCTACCAGCCTTTCTGTTAACATCTGGACTTCCTTGGAGTTCTTCGGGGATGCCATCTCCAGAATGACATTTACTTTGTCGGGATTAGGTTACACTCCCCTTCAGAGTGAGGAGGTGACCTAGGAACTTTTCTCTTCTTGCTCCAAAAACGCACTTTACTAGATTGAGTCGCATCTTGAACTTTCAAAACGTCACGAAGGTCTCCACCAGATCCTTAATGTGTTCTGCGATGCTCCTACTTTTGACTACGAGATCATACACGTACACTTCCAGGTCCCGCCCCTTTTGTTCTTTGAAGATTTGATTCGTCATTCTTTGGTACGTCGTGCCCGCGTTCTTTATCCCGAAGGGCATCATATCGTAGTTATCACAGTCATCGCTGGTGATGAAGGAGACATCACGATAGTCAAGGGGATGTATCTGGATCTGGTGATTTCCTGAAAATAAATCAAGGAAACTCATCAAAGGAAAACCGACAACTGATTCAACTAGCGCGTCGATTGGAGGTAAGAAGCAGTAATAATTCGGGCAAGCTTTATTTAAAACAGAAAAGTCGATACATAGCTAACAGCCCCCTCCAACTTTCTGAACTATTATAATATTGGAGATCCAACTTGGATACTAAATCTCCGAGACAAAACTTGCATCTAGTAGTTTCCCCACTTCCTCCCTGATTGGCTCAGCCAACGCTGTTGTGATTTTCCTTTACTTCTGTCGGACGAATGCGACCTTGGGGTATAATTTGAGGCGATGACAAACAACCTCTATATTGATCCCCAACATCTCTACGACCCTCCAAGCGAAGATGCCTACATTTTCTTGTCAGGTCGCTATCTCCGTCTTCCCTTCCAGCGTCGAGAATCCTCCTATCTTTAACAGTTCGGGCTTCCATCCTTGGAGATCACCTCCATTTCATCCAGATCCTTTGCAGCTCATAGCCGGTACTCTTCTTCCAAGATCCTTTCTAGCCTTTCTGCATCCTCTATCCAGTTGATGGTATTGACAACACTAAGATAGCACTCCCTTGCAGCTTTAGGATCTCCCCAGATCCTTGGACATCGCCCCGGCTGTACTCCAGGCACTGATGGTAGGAAGATGAGATGACCTTGAAGTAGTTGATGAGCGGCCTCCCGAAGATTGCGTCGTAGTAGCTTGGTGCATCGACGATGACGAACCTACACCTGATCGAGGTGCAACCAAGTGTCACTAGGAGATCTGCTCCTCTCTCCACCTCCTTCTTCTCTTTGGAGAAGCCAAAGAGGGGTCCGTCAATAGCTAAGACCCTGAATGCCTCCGCCTGCAGCCCGACAAATGTTCTTTTGAAGATGACATTTACTGAGCTCCCATTGTCTGCTAGGATCTGGTTGATGGTGAAGTTTTCGATTATGGCTTGGATGACGGGTCATCAAGAAAGGGATTCTCATTTCCCAACATATCCTCCTCGAAAAAGATGACCTCCTCTAATGACAATAGCGCTTGAGGGGTCGAAGTGATGCTCTTTTGATATATCTGATGGAGACTTCGCTTTCGGGAAGCTCCCTGCCTGACTCCTCTATGGATCACCCCTACTTGTCCTCCTCTTGCTCCTTAGACAAACTCCCCACGATCGCCTTGATCAATTCAGTCGTCATTCCTCCTCCCCGAAGCTTGGGATGTTGTCGGTCCTGTTGGGGCCTCCTACCTCTAATACTTCTTTTCCATCGCTCTTGCTTCCAGCCTTCACCGTGCTTCCCAAAAATCTGTGCAAGTCAAGGTTCTGTGCCCCTCTACTCGATGCAGCTTACAGTAAAGAGGAATCTCCTCCTCCCGGTTCCCTGCTAGTTGGTGCCACCTACGATACCTATTCCCTTGTTGGACAATAACCATTACTTCCTCCCAAGCTCTTCCCTACCCCCTCTCCTGCTGGTTGTCGTTCCTCCTCTCCTGATTTTGATATCGGGCTCTTCCTGTTGGCCTCCGTTGGGGTCGGTTCACGGGATAATGGGATCTACGTGCCTCTTCACTTCTCTCTGGAGCCGCTACGGGCCTCCTCTCTTCCTGCCTACGAGGCCTCTCTTGCCTCCCAGTCACCTACACTCTCCTGGGCTCTTACCTTCTCCTCATCTCTTCTCTCCCCTATCTTCCTGCATCCCTTGGAACACCCTGGTTGTCACTTCGGAAGTTCCTCCCCTCTCCTCTCCTTGGGCCACCCTATCAAACTTGGCTTGTGTTGAAGCCAAATATGACCCCAACTGAAGTTCGAAGAAAAAGGGGTGCAGCCAAAACCTACTTCTCTCAAATCTCACCCCTTGACTGGATTCTAAGGACCTAGGACAGACCCAAAAGCCTCAGCAGGGAGGTCCCACCTCACACCCGGAAGATCTCTGAGAGCTTCCCCTCCAAAGCCAAAGCTGGGCTAGGAGCTCCTCAGAAAGCACTAGAATTCCGGAGACAATGATAGCTTGCTTTCTAAGGAGCCCTTATGGGTCTATTTATAGCATTTTGCTGTCCTGAAATTACTAAAAAGCCCCTAGTTGATCTGCCAATAGCCAAAACCCGCTGTTTTTTTGAGGGTACTGAAGTAATTTCTCCTGAGGGCAATTAGGATATTCTTCCAAAGACCCTGGGCCCCACTCGGCGAGAGCCGGTGCCGAGACCTTTCGGCCCAGGCCGTTGCGCGAACGTTCTCGCCCAGTGTAAGCGAGAACTCTCGGGATTGAGGATTGGTTTTTGGCGAGAGCGCTTCCGCGCAACCCACGGCTGGCGCTCTCGGCCCACGGTTTCTCTCTTATAGCATCCGGCGAGAGCGTTTCCGCCTTCTGTGGGCGAGATCCTCCTTAGGGCGGGACCACTTTGGCTAACCCTCCTGTGACCATTGTGCCTCCTTGTCTGGCTCAGCGAATATGGGGTTGTACACAATCCCCGCTCTTTTTGAGCTAGCGCCGCGCTCGAAAAGACATGTTCAACCCAAAATATTCGCTGAGCACGTGTCAACGTCAGGGAATCTTTCGGTGGGCCGTACGGCGCCTATAAATATGAGTGCCGATAGACGGTCATAACACTTCCTTCGAACTGTCATTCTCCCCCTGAGCTCTCGCCCTCTCTCTCGCTATGCCTTCCAAGCGTGCCGATAAACCTCTTCCGCGGGATCTGCAGGACCGCATCAACGCGGCGCAGGCGCGAGCTAGGGCTAACAGTGCCCTTGTCGCCCCATGGCTAGCGAGACAGTCGTCAGTTGCTGAGCCTTCTCTGCCTAAGAAGAAGAAGAAGAAGGCGAAGGTGGTTCAGCGGGACCTATCCCGCGAGAACAGGAGCCCGCCCACCCCGACCCCTAGTTGCGCGGACGGCACCTCGCCGCGGAAGGTAAGCTTGATATACCAATTAACCAGTTGCTCAATTGTTTAACTTGATACCTCTCGCAGGAGACGGTTCCCGATGCTGCCGCGTCCTCGCGAGAACGTTTGGATCCACCCTCTAGCCATCACGATGATCAACCACATGTTCCTGAGGCGCCTCCTCCACCAGACCCGAACGCCGCTGGTAAAGGTTCCCTTCTTGCCCTCGCCTGGTATTTTTAAATGCTGACCTGATTCCTCGCAGCGCTAGTTTCCGCACCTCAAGATCTCGCCGCCCGGGATGGTGGGGCGAGAACGGCGAATCAGTCTGCTTATGCGGTTGATCCCTCCCTACCGGCGAGAGGAATAAATGCCGAGATCCCTGCGCCACCGCTAGACACTAGCCCTCCAGCGGCTAAGGAGACCCGCTCCCCCGCTCTCGGTCAGGCCGGGATCACCATCCGCAAAGTTTACCCCCCCCCCCCGGCAAAGGGAAGCCAATCCACCTCCTCTTTGGAGCTGAGGGGGGGGGGGGGGGGGCTGGGCCTTCTCGCCTGCCGTCGACCGGGGGGCCTCGTCATTCTGAAGGTATACGACAATTTTATCGCTGCTATTCTTCAGCTTCCGCTAAAATGGGGCTTCTTTCGACAGGGGACGTGGACTCGCGGCCTGGCGCTGAGGTAGAGGAAGAAGAAGAAGAGGAAGAAGAAGAAAGAGAGGGAGAAGACGGCGAGAGCTCGCCCTTCCCTTCATTTGACGAGATGGAGGAGATCCTGACCGGTGCCGGGAGCGCGAAAAGACGAGGGAAGAAGGTTGCCGCCATTCTGTCGAAACTCATCCGGCGAGAACGGGTCCGCGACCTTGCGGCCCGAGAGTTTCGCCAGTCAGTGGAGAAGAGGCTGGAATCCTTGGAGCGAGACTTCCTTCTAGGCGAGATGGACCGGCCCGGGGGAGCTACCGCTGGATCTTCACCTGAGAGATGCATCGAGAGAATCCGGGATCTGTCTCGCCGGGTTGACCTGGGATGCAGCGTTCTGTCATCCTACTTCAACCCGCAGGCGCCTCCCCGGACCAAGCTGCGGGACCGAGGCAAGTGGCGCTGGGAGCAAGGGAAATGGCGCTGGGAGCCGTACTGAAGCGCGAGACCTCCCCTCCTCTTCCCCTGGCCTTCCCTTCTCTAATGTACCCTTTCTTTTTCGCTTGGAGTTGTAACTAATGTTCTCGCACATTATTCGCTGGTTATATTATTATTTTTTATCGCGTTCCCGCTCAGCGAGAGCGATGGCTCTGTCTTTAACATTTTTGTATGCGTATGAGTTACCTTCCCCGGCCTTTGGGGTGGCGAGAGCCACCTTGCTTCCGCCTATCTTACCGGCCATATGACGTTTCGCAAAGTTTGCGCCAGCTGCTTAGTTAATCAGTCGCTGTCAGACTCGGGCGGGAAAAACGAAGCGCCGCTGACCTAGGACGCGCCGGCTGTACCCCCGCCGCCTTTTTGAAAACAGCCATCATTACCACGATTTTCTATAAATAGGAGGCTCACCTACCACATTCATTTCTCTGATTCCAGTCTCTCTCCTCTTTGCTGTTGTTCTCGCGGTCTTCGCAAAGCTCTCGCCCTTTTCTGTCTTCCACTTCCGTTCTCGCCCCGTTCTTGCTCTCGCCTTCTCTCCGTAGATCTCGCCTTCAAACCCTATTGCGATGCCGGGTGGTGGTGAAGGACGATCCAACTGCGCAGAAGCCTTCCAAAAGCATCTCTTCCCCTCCTGTACTCTCACTCTGGAGGAGTTCAACCTGACCAAGACCCAGCACGTTCCCGCCGGCTTCGTCGCGCGGCCCCCGGGCAGTCATGACAAAGTCAACACTGCAGGGGAGGGGGAGCTCGCCATCCCTATTGAACACTTCGAGGTGGGCTTCCGCCTTCCGCTGTGGCCTGAGATGCGACAGGCTCTTCGGTACTACGGGGTGGTTCCCGCGCAGCTGAACCCCAATTCCGTTGCCATTCTCGTGGCATTCATATGCTACATGCGTTCCGAGAGGATCGAGTTCAGCTTGCCGATCTTCCGCAAGCTGTTTACCTTCCGCGCGAAAGGAGGCGTGGTGTTCTTCTCCGGGCAACTGCTGAAGACGATCGGTCTCGCCAACAAGCATCATCATTGGGGCGAGAAGTTCATCTACGTCTCCGGCGACTTCGGGAACGTACCCCTAGCCCCCATCCAGTACGAGGATGCCGCATACAAGCCTCCGTCCTTGGGCTCCCGCGAGAGTGCCCTCCTTGAGTTCTTCGAAACCAAGGACTTCGACGTCCTCCACCTCCGGCGAGACGTCGATTCTCTTTCCCCTGTACTTCCGGGAGAAGGTAGGGTCTCGCCTTCATTTATCTTCTTCTTGCCTTTTCCAAGGTTAGAACTTATCGCTATTGTTTTCGCAGGAGAGCGCGAGATCCCTCTCCGCCAGCCTTTCGACGAGGCTCGCGCCGGAGGGAGTCAGCCTCCGAAGGACCCGCTGGCTCTTGCGAAAGCCGCCGCACAAGCCTGCCGAAAAGAGCCGGGCCTCCCCCCCTCAAGCGGTGTTGTGAAGCGAAAGCCGGGTGCTTCCGCTCCTCAGGCAATCAAGAGGCCCAAGACCACGGATACCGAGAAGGGCAAGGCTGTTGTCGTGCCTCCCGCCCAACCTCTCCCCGCCGGCCGCTCCTTCGAGGAAGTCCTGGACGCAGTGAGCAGGATTGCGGCCACCAGGGGCGGCCCCGGGACTCCTGCCGAGAACCCTCGGACCCTTGGCGCCGCCGAGAGCGAGGGTGCCGCCGCCGTGACCTCCAGCCAACCTCTGTCTGACGAGGTGCCGCGGGGTCATCGTAACTTTGGTCTCGGCGTGAGGTGCCTGGACGCGGAGAAGAAGCCACTGCTGCAATGGGACCCTGACGCCAACCAAGTCACGGTCTCGTCCCTCTTGCCGAGCTGGGCGGAGCGAGACGAGGTCACCGGCGAAGCTTTCGCCTTAGGCTATGGTCTCTACAGCCGGGAGGACGCTAGCGTCTACGACAGAATGTCGACCCGGCTGCTGGCGTACGACTCCACTCGCGCTTTAATGCGTGGGCTGGAGCTTGCGCATATGTGCGCCCGGCGGAGCATTACGATAGACCGCAATTTCCAAGACATGTTCAAGGCCAGAGACGATGCGGTGGCCCAGGCGGCCTCTCTGGCCAAGGAGCTGGCCGAGACTCAGCAACTATTATCCTCGCGCCAGGCGGAAGGGGTAAGCGAGACCTTTCATAATCACTTGTTCTCGCAATCCTAACTCTTCTCTTATGCTAACCCCCCGTTGTTCAGGATTCCGCTCAAGCCGCACTTCGCGAGGAGCTGTCTCAGGCCCGATATGACAACGTTCTCCTGCGAGAGCAGATCGCGCGCCTCGAGGCGAGTGCAGCCCCTCCGCTGGACGAGAGATTGAAGAGCCAGTATTACTCGGCTTATGACATCGACAAGCTCCTTCAGGGGAACGCGCAAGCCACCGTAAAGTTGACGCTGGAGACGCTGCGCGACATCAACTGTTGGGACGGAAGGGGCAAAGACATTACCGCTCCACAACTTGTCCCATGGCTCTTCAAGCCCATCCCAAAGCCCCCTGGCGCCCCCACTACCCCTCCCTCGGATGTCCCAAAGTCCCCCACAGCGGATGGCGAGACCTCCGGGGGGAGCTCCGGCGGAAGCTCCAGCGGAAGCTCCAGCGAGACTTCAGAAGGATACAGCTTGTCCCCCTGAGGGTCCCCTTCTTGCCTTTGTTCTTCATTTCTATGTAAAGCGCGAGACGCTATCATTTTGTACCCGTATATAGTATTTGTTAATGCAAATGTTTTTTCTTGCGAACATTTTTTGTCATCTGCGAATGCGTTTGATGTGATTGTCATAGTTGGATGTTTTCGGCGTAGGCTTCCGCCAAGGCCACTGGCCTTCTTAGGAAATTTGTAGCGATGAATCAGCGAGAACCCGCGGTAACCGGCCAGCCGGAAGCGTGACTCTCGAACCCTTAAGACGGGACCGTCCCCTCTAGACTGCGCGAATCCCCACTAGCCCATCGTGTGACGATCTCGCCTATTTGTTCGAGAACACTGAGAGGAACCCTTTTGGCGAAAGCCTCCCCACCTCGAGTTCCCTTCAATAGGGAATCTTCTGCCGAGACCTATCCCTGCCGAGATCTACCCATGCCGAGATCTACCCCTGCCGAGACCTATCTCTGCCGAGACCTATCTCTGCCGAGATCTCTCTCTTCTTTTTCACGTGTCATTTGGTATTCCCAATGTGTTTCCTGTCTTTCATTAACCAAGCCAATCAGACCCAACCTATTCCCCACAGGCGAGCCTTCGGACCTGCCAGCTAGATGAGAGCCTGCGCAGCGGGTCTACCTGGGGCCGAGCCGAGCTCGGGGTGCCGATGAAGATACTAATTCAAAACCTATCCCCCACAGGCGAGCCTTCGGACCTGCCAGCTAGATGGGAGCCTGCGCAGCGGGTCTACCTGGGGCCGAGCCGAGCTCGGGGTGCCGATGAAGATCTCAAACCAACCAAACCTATCCCCCACAGGCGAGCCTTCGGACCTGCCAGCTAGATGAGAGCCTGCGCAGCGGGTCTACCTGGGGCCGAGCCGAGCTCGGGGTGCCGATGAAGATACCAACTCAAGACCTATCCCCCACAGGCGAGCCTTCGGACCTGCCAGCTAGATGGGAGCCTGCACAGCGGGTCTACCTGGGGCCGAGCCGAGCTCGGGGTGCCGATGAAGATCTCAAACCAACCAAACCTATCCCCCACAGGCGAGCCTTCGGACCTGCCAGCTAGATGAGAGCCTGCGCAGCGGGTCTACCTGGGGCCGAGCCGAGCTCGGGGTGCCGATGAAGATCTCAAACCAACCAAACCTATCCCCCACAGGCGAGCCTTCGGACCTGCCAGCTAGATGAGAGCCTGCGCAGCGGGTCTACCTGGGGCCGAGCCGAGCTCGGGGTGCCGATGAAGATACCAACTCAAGACCTATCCCCCACAGGCGAGCCTTCGGACCTGCCAGCTAGATGGGAGCCTGCGCAGCGGGTCTACCTGGGGCCGAGCCGAGCTCGGGGTGCCGATGAAGATCTCAAACCAACCAAACCTATCCCCCACAGGCGAGCCTTCGGACCTGCCAGCTAGATGAGAGCCTGCGCAGCGGGTCTACCTGGGGTCGAGCCGAGCTCGGGGTGCCGATGAAGATACCAACTCAAGACCTATCCCCCACAGGCGAGCCTTCGGACCTGCCAGCTAGATGGGAGCCTGCGCAGCGGGTCTACCTGGGGCCGAGCCGAGCTCGGGGTGCCGATGAAGATCTCAAACCAACCAAACCTATCCCCCACAGGCGAGCCTTCGGACCTGCCAGCTAGATGAGAGCCTGCGCAGCGGGTCTACCTGGGGCCGAGCCGAGCTCGGGGTGCCGATGAAGATCTCAAACCAACCAAACCTATCCCCCACAGGCGAGCCTTCGGACCTGCCAGCTAGATGAGAGCCTGCGCAGCGGGTCTACCTGGGGCCGAGCCGAGCTCGGGGTGCCGATGAAGATACCAACTCAAGACCTATCCCCCACAGGCGAGCCTTCGGACCTGCCAGCTAGATGGGAGCCTGCGCAGCGGTCTACCTGGGGCCGAGCCGAGCTCGGGGTGCCGATGAAGATCTCAAACCAACTAAACCTATCCCCCACAGGCGAGCCTTCGGACCTGCCAGCTAGATGAGAGCCTGCGCAGCGGGTCTACCTGGGGCCGAGCCGAGCTCGGGGTGCCGATGAAGATACCAACTCAAGACCTATCCCCCACAGGCGAGCCTTCGGACCTGCCAGCTAGATGGGAGCCTGTGCAGCGGGTCTACCTGGGGCCGAGCCGAGCTCGGGGTGCCGATGAAGATCTCAAACCAACCAAACCTATCCCCCACAGGCGAGCCTTCGGACCTGCCAGTTAGATGAGAGCCTGCGCAGCGGGTCTACCTGGGGCCGAGCCGAGCTCGGGGTGCCGATGAAGATACCAACTCAAGACCTATCCCCCACAGGCGAGCCTTCGGACCTGCCAGCTAGATGGGAGCCTGCGCAGCGGGTCTACCTGGGGCCGAGCCGAGCTCGGGGTGCCGATGAAGATCTCAAACCAACCAAACCTATCCCCCACAGGCGAGCGTTCGGACCTGCCAGCTAGATGAGAGCCTGCGCAGCGGGTCTACCTGGGGCCGAGCCGAGCTCGGGGTGCCGATGAAGATCTCAAACCAACCAAACCTATCCCCCACAGGCGAGCCTTCGGACCTGCCAGCTAGATGAGAGCCTGCGCAGCGGGTCTACCTGGGGCCGAGCCGAGCTCGGGGTGCCGATGAAGATCTCAAACCAACCAAACCTATCCCCTACAGGCGAGCCTTCGGACCTGCCAGCTAGATGAGAGCCTGCGCAGCGGGTCTACCTGGGGCCGAGCCGAGCTCGGGGTGCCGATGAAGATACCAACTCAAGACCTATCCCCCACAGGCGAGCCTTCGGACCTGCCAGCTAGATGGGAGCCTGCGCAGCGGGTCTACCTGGGGCCGAGCCGAGCTCGGGGTGCCGACGAAGATACCAACTCAAGACCTATCCCCCACAGGCGAGCCTTCGGACCTGCCAGCTAGATGGGAGCCTGCGCAGCGGGTCTACCTGGGGCCGAGCCGAGCTCGGGGTGCCGATGAAGATCTCAAACCAACCAAACCTATCCCCCACAGGCGAGCCTTCGGACCTGCCAGCTAGGTGAGAGCCTGCGCAGCGGGTCTACCTGGGGCCGAGCCGAGCTCGGGGTGCCGATGAAGATACCAACTCAAGACCTATCCCCCACAGGCGAGCCTTCGGACCTGCCAGCTAGATGGGAGCCTGCGCAGCGGGTCTACCTGGGGCCGAGCCGAGCTCGGGGTATCACAAAACATTCGACTACGTTACGTCATGAAAAAATTCGACACTAGTTAAAGGAGAATCAATCGGTATATTATAACAAGTTCATTTTTGAGATACATGATTACATCCTTCTCCCTTCAGGGGTAGAAGCGCTTTAGATCATCACCACTCCAAGTGTGGCTTAGGGCTCTTCCCTCCACGTCTTGGAGGTGGTATCCCCCTGTTCCGAGGACTTCCTTTACAATGTATGGACCTTCCCAGTTCGGGTGGAGCTTACCTATGGGAGCCGATCTTCCCGCCGCGTCGACCTTTTTCAACACCAGATCCCCCTTAGCAAACTGTTTGATCCTGACATGCTTATCAAAATGCTTGGCCATCCGTCGCTTGATCTCTTCTTGCCTGATAGCTGCCACATCTCGCAGTTCCTCCACCATATCTAACGAGAGGCGCTGTCCCTCCTCGTTCTCCACCCTCCATGCCTCGTCTCCTTCGCCCGCGGCTGTGACTCGCGGGGACCGGACCTCAAACTCCACCGGTAGGACGGCTTCACACCCATGAGAGAGCTTGAAGGGGGTCTCACCGGTGGCCGTGTTTGGAGTCGTTCGTAGTGCCCACAGGACCGATGGGAGCTGTTCCACCCAATTTCCTTTCAAGTTTTCCACCTTCTTCTTTAGTAGATTTACAATGATTTTGTTTGCTGCTTCCACTTGACCGTTACTCCGAGGGTGATGGACGGAGGCAAACCGGAGATCTATTCCCAGTTGAGCGCAGAAGCTGATGAACTCCTCGCTGGCAAACTGGGGGCCGTTATCGGTCACTATTGCTTGGGGTAACCCATGTCTACAAATGATCTCCCCCCAGATGAAATTCCTTATCACCTGCGAGGTGACCTTGGCTAAAGCTTTAACCTCTAGCCACTTCGAGAAATAATCGATCATGACCGAAAGGAACCTCCTCTGTCCACTAGCCGGAGGAAAGGGCCCAACTAGGTCCATTCCCCAGATAGCAAATGGCCATGGTGCCGTGATACTCTGGAGTCTTTGAGCTGCCAAGAGTTGAAGGGGGGCGAAGAGCTGACATTTCTGGCACCTCCTTGTAAACTCCATGGCATCCTTCCTTAGGTTGGGCCAGAAGTACCCCTGTCTGACCACCCTAGCCTCCAGTGTCCTTCCTCCAGAGTGACTGCCGCACTCGCCCGAATGCACTTCCCTTAAAATCTTCGGGATTTCTTCTTCGGTCGCACATCTGGCCAGGAGCCCTGACAACATCTTACGATGCAGACCCCCCTCCATCATCAAGTAGTGAGCCGCCTTGCGCTTGAAGCTTCTACCGACCTTGGTCCCCTCAGGCAGTTCTCCGGTGGTTAGGAAGGCCACAAATGGATCCACCCACGAGGGCTGTCGATCCACCATCATTAATTCTCCTTCATCTATAGCCGGTCGGAATAGCTCCGTCAAGGTCCCTCCTACCTGAGGTCCAAACTTGGTCAGTCGATCGGCAACTACACTTTCTTCCCTTAGAATATGTTGAATTGAGAAAGACCGGAATCCTCCGATGATCACCCTTACCTTGGAGAGGTATCGTATGAGGGTTGGCTCCCGAGTTTCGAACTCTCCCCGGATCTGCGACGTCACTACCTTTGAATCAGTGAAAACTTCCACCTCCTGAATCCCCAGCTCCTTTGCCAGGCGAAGGCCAGCAATAACGGCCTCATACTCCGCTTGATTGTTGGTCACTGGGAAATGTAAAATGACTGCTTGCTCTATGGTTACCCCCTGGGGACTTGTCAACACCACCCCTGCCCCTAGGGAGTGCCTTCCTGAGGCCCCATCAACCGTCAACTTCCATGCTTCTCGCAGTTGCTGCTCTTCCCCCTCAACCTCAACAACGTAGTCTGCTAGAAAGTCCGCCACCGCCTGTGCCTTGATGGAGAGCCTTGGTACAAAGGAGATGTCGAACTCGCTTAGCTCAATGGACCACTTAGCCAGCCTCCCCGAGTGCTCCACTCCTTCGAAAATCTTACGAAGAGGGTGGTCGGTCACCACCCTAATTGAATGCGCTTGAAAGTACGGCCGGAGCTTTCTGGCCGAGATGACCAAGGCATAAGCGAGCTTTTCCAGGATGGGGTAGCGAAGCTCTGCATTTCTCAATATCCGGCTGACGTAGTAGATGGGAAGCTGCTTCTTTCCTTCTTCTCTTACTAGGACGGAGCTTAGCGCCTCCGCCCCTACTCCGAGGTACAAGGTCAAGTCCTCCCCATCCTTTGGGCTCTGAAGGAGGGGAGCCTGAGAGAGTTGCCTTTTCAGCCCTTGGAAAGCCTCTTCGCACTCGGCCGTCCATTCGAACCTTTGATTTCCCCGCAGCACTTTAAAGAATGAAGAACACTTGTCTCCTGCCCGGGAGAGGAACCTGCTTAGCCCAGCCAGCTTGCCTGTCAAGCGCTGGACCTCCTTGACGTCGCGAGGTGACTCCAAATCCAGGATGGCCTTGACTTTGTCCGGGTTGGGCTCCACTCCTTCCGGAGTCAGGAGATGCCCGAGGAATTTCTCGCGGCTTGCCCCGAAGACACACTTCAAGGGATTCAGCCTCATTTTAAATCTTCTCAGGGTAGCGAATGTTTCCTCGAGGTCTTGCAGGTGCGAAACTATGCATTTGCTTTTGATCATTAGGTCGTCGACGTAGACCTCCAAGTTCCTTCCCCTCTGATCCCGGAAGACCCGATCCATCATGCGCTGATAGGTAGCCCCTGCGTTCTTTAACCCAAAGGGCATCATCTTGTAACTGAAGCATCCATCCCTCGTGATGAAGGAAACATCCTTGGTGTCAGGAGGGTGCATCCGGATCTGGTGATAACCTGAAAAAGCATCCAAAAAACTCATGACAGAAAAACCGACGGCTGAATCAACCAGCGCGTCGATCCGAGGCAGGGGATAGCAATCCTTGGGGCATGATTTATTCAACAAAGAAAAGTCTACACACATCCTCCATTTACCACATCCCTTCTTCACCATTACCACATTGTAGATCCAGCCTGGATACTGGATCTCTGAGATGAAGCCCGCCTCTAGGAGCTTCTTGACCTCCTCGCGAATGGGCTCCTCCAGCTTTGTGGCGATGGCCCTCATCTTCTGACGGATGGGGCGGGCGCGGGGATCCAGGTTCAGGCGGTGGCAAGCTACATCGGCGTCGATGCCCAGCATGTCCACCGCGCTCCAAGCGAAGACGTCAACGTTGCTTTGAATGCAGGCTCGCACCTGCTCCCGGGCCTCGAGACTCAACCCCCCGCTGACCCGCACCCTTTGCACCTCTCCTGCTTTGGTGAAGACCTCCATCTCCACCACTTCTTCAGCCGGTTCCAGCCGCGGCTGCCCCCAACCGGTTCTTGCCTCTTCCTCCAGCTCCAGCTCTCCTTTTTCCTCCTCAATCTCCATCGCTTCTACCCCCCTCTGCTGCTGTTGTTCGCCCCCTATGCCTCCCGGGACTTCTCCCTCGACTTCTATCGCCGCCTGCTCTTCCACTTCCATTGCCCCTTCCGGGCTTTCCTGCCCATCGCTCCTCCGTACCACCCGCACATCCCCTCGCATCTTCTCTGTCTCTTCCTCTTCGGCTTCCTCTCCAGCTTCCTTTCTAGCTTCCTTTCTTACCTCCTCAAGGACCATCTCTTCTTCCTCCACAACCTCCTCTAGGGCCGCCATCTCAATTTCCAACTCTTCCACCTCCGCCATCCACGAAATAGTGTTAACTGCTGTAACGTAACATTGCCTTGCCACCTTCGGGTCTCCTCTGACCCTGACCTGCACCCCCCCATTGTTGAACTTGAGGCACTGATGGAACGAGGAGGGGACGCAGCGAAAGGCGCTGATGAGGGGACGCCCAAAGATGGCATTATAGCTGCTCGGGGCGTCCACGATCACGAACCTGCAGTTCCGCGACACGCCCCCCAACCTTACGTGTAACCCTACTCCTCCTTCTACCTCCTTCCTCTCCCCGGAGAATCCGAACAGAGGTCCATCCGATGCCAAGACCCTCTTCCCTTCAACCCTCATCTCATCAAAAGCTTTCTTGAAGATGACGTTAACCGAGCTCCCGTTATCTACCAATATCCTTGAAACGGTATAGTTCTCCACTGCCGTCTGGATCACCAGGGCGTCACAGAATGGATCTTCATAGTCCGGCATGTCCGCTTATGAGAAAGTAATCTTTTCTTCTGGTGGAGGGACCTGGGAGGTTGAGGCCACCCCTCTCCGGTACATGGTTTGAAGACTCCCCTTACGGGTTGCCTCAATCCCCACTCCTCCATGAATCACCCCGATTCCTCCCCGGGTCCCTACATCCACCCGGTCTTCGCACCTGTCCTCCGCTTCGCCCTGCTGCACCTCCACTATCCTCATCGGTGGATCCTGCCTCCCTGCTCCTCTGGCCTCCCTCAGCTCTAAGAACTCTGGGCAGGTGGCCGTCGCGTGACCCTCCTCCTGGTGGAAGTCACAAAAGAGCAACGCCTCCCCGCCCCTTCTCCCATCTCCCCTTCCTCTTCTTCCTCCTCGAGCTCCCTGGCTGCTCCTCTCCCCCTTCCTACCTCCATGGCCTCCTGCGGTGGCGGGGGACGATCCCTCGGCTCCTGCCTCCATGCCGGTCGATCGAACCTCCGGGGCTCCCGCAGGTTATCTCTTCCCCGAAAGCCTTCTCCTGGGCCTTGGGGGCGACCCTCCTGGGGCCTCCAACCCAACCGGTTGATTGGCTCCCGGCCCCCCCAACCCTGCTGCTGCCCAAACCTTCGGGGCTCCTCCCTTCTCCTTTCTTCTCTCAGCTCCCTCTGCTCTCTTGGCTCCTTCTGTCTCCCCGCTGCTGGTTCCTTCCCGTCATCCTCTGCTAGCTTGGTCAACTTCCTGGCGAATGCTGGGTTTGCCCTCTCGAAATCAATCTCCTTTGCCGCCCTCTCCATGAGCTCCTCAAAGGAGAGGGGGGGCATCCTCTTCAACTTCATGCTAAAAAATCCCGGTCTCAGCCCCAGGGTGAAGGCTAGCATCAGCGCGTACCCTGGAACCTCCTGGACCAGAAGGATCTCCTCCTGAAACCGGTCGACATAGTGACCCAACGTCTCATCCGGCCTCTGCCTCACCGCAAACAGACACTCCGCTTCCTTCTTCCGCTTCTTTGAGGTTGAGAATCTTAACAGGAAACTTCTCCGCAGATCTTCAAAACTGTAGATTGACCTTGCTGGCAACTGGTGGAACCAGTCCCGAGCCTTCTCTTTCAACGTGATGGCGAACAGCCGGCACTTGAAGGCATCTGTCATCTGTCTTATTGACACAACGTCTTCAAACCACTGTACATGTTGTACCGGGTCATCCTTCCCTGAGTAGTAGGACATGTCGGGCTCCCGGAACCCCTCCGGTACCGGAGCCGAGATGATGAGCTCGCTAAATGGGCTCTCGCCTCCTGCCTGGCGAGAAGGCACGTCTCGCGGCCTCGGCTGGCTCGCCCGATCCGCGAGACCGTGCCCTGGGAAGAGTTCCCGTGTAAGACTCCCCTCCCCCTTACCAAGGAGGGCTACCAGATCTTATGCCCAGAACCGCCGTCTTACGGTGGCACTAACTCACGGGTTAGTCGACACCGCAACACGCCGATTCTGCCGGCTAGTACGATCATAAACCTGTAGGCCAATATGAGAAATAAGAAGTAAAACTGTATATGTAAAAATACCAGTCCACAAGCCACTGTATAATCATGAAAAAGAGATGAATAGTACAACAGTCCACAGCATAGTACAGAAGAAAGAGTAAAAAGGGCTTATGCCCAGTACATCAAATCTCTCTCTCTCTCACAAAATAGTAAATGAGGAAGCTAAACTAGAACATCAAGTCTCGTCCCACCTGAGGACGCACAGTAGTAGTGGTAGCCTGCTGAAGCGGTATCTGCTCCTCATGTCCTGCCTCCTCGACGTGCTGGTGCTCCATCTCCACGGGCTCCTAAAAATAGTTGGTCACCGACCATTAGTCAAAAAGACTAAGTCGTTTCCTCCGCACCTCGCCCCGCAGCTCCTAGGCACCGAGCGGGAGGACGAAGCGGAGGACAACAAGGGGTAGCAAAATGGAAGCAGGTGACAATATCTATCTAAAGTGGTACTAAATAATGTAATTCTACACTAGCAATGCTAAGTACAGTACAAGTAGTAAGTAAGTAAGTACGGTGCAGTAAAGGAGAGTAAAGAAACAGCAGTATAAACAAGTAAATAAACTAAGCTACCACTAAGCTATCATCACAAACGTACCCTAACTTATATAAGTGCCCATACAAATATATAAGTTAGGATTTCCGGGAAATTTAACTTATCATATAAAAGAGCCCATACTAATTTATATGATAAGGATCTATGAAGCGTATGACCTAATATGAATGAATGATATGATGCAATTTTATGCGCAGGCAAGTGCAACTCACACACAACGACTCTGTGATCACAGACCTTTAGTTCCCACTTTTTGAGAGCTAGCATCACTCTCGGGTACCACCGCTGTGGCTACGGCAGCAGCGGAGCGGGCGTCTCCGCTTCTAGACCGGTATGCACACTACCAAGCCTTAGACCCCTCTCATACGCCTCTGTACACGTCCAAGGTGCACTCTAGAGTCTCGCGTACGTACTTTGCTGACAAACCCGTCAGTCTTGTTGGGTCGGATGTGTGTTATCGGGGGTCGTCCTCCAGACCGCAGTGTAAAACAACCCACTGGCCCCTCTAACTCCCACAACCGCCTGGTGCACCGTACTGCCATCGGTGTGACGAACGGCCAGTACTGCATGCCCCGCCACGATATTTATGCACATGCAAGTAATTCATACCGAGCCTTCCGCTCGCAGGACCAAAACCCGTCCTGAATCCCTCAAACCCAAACCCGGGTGAGAACGCACATCAGTGCCTTTATACTAACTCCCTCAAACCCCAAAACGGGTGAGCATATATCACGAATCTCTCCAGCCCCCACACGGGCGAGAAGGTACAACAATGTCCTAACCTATTAAACTACTCTTGCCTACGGTTTATTATACTTAGAGATTTAAGGTTAATCCAGGACTGCCCCCGGTATTCCCTGTGAAGGGCTCTCAAAGGGCACTAGGAACTATGTTGGGATTACGCCCAACGTTCCCTTTCGCAAGGATATTTATTTTAGTTGATGACTACCCATGTATCACCCCAGCTCTCCTTATTGCTTTAGTACAACCCTAGTGGCTTAAAGTATTACCGGAAAAACCGACGGTCTTCCGCCGATCCCCACTCCAGTTGCTAGTTAAGACTTGCACTTTTGATCCCTCACTAAGAAAAACTCTACCCACCAGGGTTACATATGTTGAACTCTCTCTTATTTCTGCCGATAATCAGTCCCCTGGTAATTCCCCTAAGACAAGACCTATTTGTGTTATATGCAGACCATGACCTATGTTCACCCTAGAAATGTGATCTTCCAAAACTTAAGGCATCTTGCCTCTAAATATTTATCCTAAGGTATTATGGACTAAGGGAACTACCCTAAGGATTCTCATAATTTTTCCTGGCCAAATGGTCATTTAATTAATTCTCTTAATTTAAATGCTCGGCCACTTTACACATGAAGTGATTTAATTAAGCATCCACTGACTTAGGGAATTTTTCCTGAGATGTATATTGACCAAATATTGCTGCCTTCAAAATTTCATAATTTTCCTTAAATTATTTATTGTCATTTTCTATTTAATAACAATCCCACATAAATTCCATTTTACACATGAAGTATAAGCATTACATATTCAAAAATTCCAGAAAATTTACAGAGCCTTTAAGACACTAAATTATGGCTATTGGCAGAGATTCATCAAAATTGAATGTAAGATGGCCTATGGGGTTCCATTTTAAGGTATTTACCAAAATGCCATTGTACTAGTTTAACACAAGTAATGTATCCAATAAATTCTGAGAAATTCATGATAAACTAATAACAATATTTTATGACAGTAGAATAAATCCCAAATTTTTCAGAGGTATATATATATCATTTCAAGAATTATCATGATAAGGGTAAAATGGGAAATTTAGGGTATCTACTCCAAGGTTCTTCAAAACAGAGAAATCATAATTTTCCTAGGTCAAGTGTGATGTAATCTATGCCTTGGTAATGTTGTTTGGATTTGTTCTTGAATAAATCCTATTTTCCAATTTTTAATTCCAAAATAGCTATTTATAAAGTAAATTCCAATAAATGGAATTTTGATTCCAAAAATTACAATATTAATTTGAAGAGTGCCATTTACCCTAATGAGCCACTATAAATAATTTCATAATCCTTGCATGCAACCATTGGGCTAAATTCACCAAATTACATTTTTACTATTTGCACACCAAGCCTTAACATAGGCTATCACATGCAAGTGGATTCTCCCACATGCAGTGATCCCAAGGTGCTGAAAATTTTATCATGCACCAAGGGTGACCCCACTGACCCACCACCAAAATTTGGGGCCATGGGGAGGAGTAGAACTCCATATATGCCATTAATTTAAATTTTGATATTTTACCAAAAACTATAGGAAAATTTTTTCTAAAAATTCCTAAATTTTGGCAGGAGGTAAGTAAGCCCTAATAATGCATGTGCCCAAAATTTGGGATCATGGTGACTAATATTGAGACTAGGGCATCCAATATAATTTTTGACCTAGTCTAGGACCAGTCCTAGGAGAAAGGTCCTACAGGGCTGTACACTACACCAAAATGTATGTTTAGGGTGGCATTTTAAAGGTAAGACTCTAGGCTACAATTTTCATTAAGGGCCTAAGCTCTGGAAATGCCTCTAAGAGGCCTAAATTTAACATGCAACAGTACTGATTAAGTGTGACAGAAAATGTCACTATTCAAATATTAATCTGATTTATATTAATAAGCGGCGCACGAATCTTAAAGCAAGAATCGACGGGATCGGGTTATCGTCTACCTCCAGCCAACGGCTGAGATTGAGCCGACCTGTAGCGATTTTGCCGGCGGTTTCCGGCCAGCTGAGGCGTCGCCACCTCCGGCCAATGGTGCCATCACCTTCACGGTGGTGGTGGCTATCATTTCCCGGCGATGGGGCGGCGGGAGACGGCGGCGACGGCGATCCCGAGCGGTTTCAGAAACTTAGAATTTTCTAGATTTTCTCACATGGCATCGGGCTCAATTGAGCCCGATCTCTCGCCTATTTGATCTAAGAAGCTAGTGCGGGTAGAGGTGAAGTGAAACGCACCATAATCGGGGCTTGGCTGCGGGTCAGGCGGCGGTTTGCCGTGGTGGTGGTGCGCCGGCGAGCTCCTCCCCGAAAGTTGCATTCTCCACCGTTCTCCATGTGTAAGTAGTCGAATTCCACTCCTCTCGGCCTTCTGAAGCTGATGGTGAGCTCTGTTTGGACTGAGGTGGGCTATAAGTGGAGATATCTCCAATGCTAGCTCGGTTTTGGGCTTTGGAGACTTCACCCAGCTGCCATGTGGCTCTCAGCTCTGGAATTCTGCTGGAAATGAAGAGGGGAGGTCAGCCACTTAGATTGTTTTTAGGGTTAGGGCAATGTGGTGGGGTCATGGTGTGGCTAGGGTCCCTAATTAGGCTAGTTTGACCTAGTTTGACTAAGGTCTTATAGTGGGCCCCACATGGCTACCACCCACTACCTAGGGTCAAACCTAGTTGATCTCCTTAAATCTCACCCCATGCCTAACCCAATCTAAGTTGAGGGGTCTAGAAGTAACATGGGATGTTACAAATTCCAATAAACAAGAAAATAATTTCGTCCCCGAAATTTAAGTTCGGGTCTACGGGGTTTTATTTGCAAGAATCATCAAGAAATTTAAAGGCATAACTTAAATGTACCTGATGCGAATAGCTCCGGGTGTTGCTCCAGCATCAGATCCCTCGGCTCCCAAGTGTGCTCCTCCCGTCCATGGTTGGACCACAGCACCTTCACAAGAGGGACCTTCTTCTTCCGCAACACTCGGATGGCTGTATCGTCAATCCGGATCGGCTCCAATCTCACTGATCTGTCAGGCTCTACTGGTCCGGCTGTAGTAGTAATGTGCTTCTCCGGCCGAAGGAGAGCCCTTCGCAAGGAAGAGACATGGAAGACGTCATGTAATGCACCCAACTCCGGTGGCAGCTGCAGTCGGTAAGCCAAGGGGCCGATCCGCTCCAGGATCAGGTATGGCCCCATGTATCGTGGACTGAGCTTCTTGTGCCTCCGCACCCGAGAAACACCGTGTACTGGACGTATCTTCAAGAATACCCTGTCTCCAACCTGGAACTTCACCTTCCGGTGCCGAGCATCATAATACTTTGCCTGCCTGCTCTGGGCCTCCAGTAGCCGATCCCTGATCAATCGAATCTGAGCCTCAGTGTCCTCTATATAATCAGATCCCAGAGCCCTGGTATCCACATCCTGTACCCATGACAGCGGTGTCCGGCATCTCCTCCCATAAAGCGCCTCGTACGGAGCCATCCTGATGCTAGCCTGGTGGCTGTTATTATACGAGAACTCGATCAATGGTAGCAGCCTCTCCCAAGGCCTCCCCGTATCCAATATGCATAATCTGAGCAGGTCCTCCATGGTCCGGATGGTCCGCTCGGTCTGTCCGTCGGTCTGCGGGTGGAAGGCGGTGCTAAAGGTAAGCCGAGATCCCAAGTGAGCATGCACGGCCCTCCACTCGCTCGAAGTGAACCGACCATCACGGTCCGAAACAATAGTCCTGGGGATACCATGATATCTGATGTACTGCTCCACAAATAGTCTCACCAGAACTGCAACTGGGCATCCTTCCGAACTGGAATAAACCGCGCGACTTTGGTCAATCTGTCCACTATAACCCATATAGAATCATGTCCGGAGTGGGAGCGAGGCAATCCGTGTACAAAGTCCATAGCAATGTCCTCGAACTTCCACTCTGGAACTGGCAGTGGCTGTAATAAACCCCCCGGGCTCTTGCATTCCGCCTTCACACGCTGGCAGGTCTCGCAATGGGTCACAAAATCCGTGATCTCCCTCTTCATCCCGGGCCAATACATAGATCTCCGCAAATCTGCCCACATCTTGGTGATGCCGGGTGCACTGAATATCTCGAGCAATGTGCCTCTCGGAGTATGTCATCTCGAATACTGCCCCCTGCTGGTATGTAGATGCGCCCCCGGAACCGAAGAAGATCATCCTGTAGTGTGTAGTCCTCGACCTTGCCCCTCTCTAGGGCACTGAAAATCGGCTGTAACGCAGCATCCAGCCTCTGATGTGCTCGGATGCGCTCCTGTATATCATCGCAGCTGATCACTGAGCTCAAATACTCTCTATATACCACTGGCTCGGTCTCGGACACCACGGTAATGTGCATGTCCTCCATCATCTGAAGCAGCTCTATGGACATCAATCGGGGCTCCGGTCCAGAAGTGCCGGCCCTCCTGCTCAAAGCATCCGCAACCGTGTTCGCTTTTCCCGGATGATAGTGGATCTTGTAATCATAATCACAGAGAAACTCCAGCCACCTCCTCTGTCTCAGGTTTAGGTCCTTCTGAGTATCGATATACTTGAGATTCTTGTGATCTGAGAAGATGTCACAATGAATCCCATATAAGTAATGCCTCCATATCTTCAGGGCGAAAACCACAGCCCCGAGCTCTAGATCATGTACTGGATAGTTATGCTCATGCTTCTTCAACTGTCTCGAAGCATAAGCGATAACGTGTCCATGCTGCATCAAGACTGCACCCATCCCCTGATAAGAGGCGTCCGTGTAAATCTGGAATCCTTCGCTCCCGGATGGAAGCGCAAGAATAGGGGATGAGATGAGCCGGTCCTTCAGCTCCTGAAAAGCCGTCTCACACCGCTCTGACCAAACAAAATCAGCATCCTTCTTCGTCAAGGACGTGAGGGGGAGTGCTATCCTTGAGAACCCCTCCACGAACTTGCGGTAATAGCCTGCTAGTCCCAAGAAACTGCGGATGTCAGATGCGGTCTTCGGCCGTGGCCAATCCCTCACCGTCTCTATCTTGGCTGGGTCCACTGCTAACCCAGCCCCGCTGATCGTGTGCCCCAGGAATGCCACCTCCTGCAACCAGAACTGGCACTTCGAAAATTTTGCGTACATCTGTGTCTCCCTCAACCTCTGCAGGACCTGTGCCAAGTGCTCCGTATGCTCCTCCTGAGTCCGAGAATATATAAGGATGTCGTCGATGAATACTATCACGAAGCGATCCAAGAAAGGCTCGAAGACACGGTGCATCAGACTCATGAATGTAGCAGGAGCATTCGTGAGCCCAAAAGGCATCACCGTGAATTCGTATAGCCCATAGCGCGAACTGAAAGCCGTCTTCGGTATGTCTTCTTCCCTGATACGGAGCTGATAGTAGCCGGATCACAGATCTAACTTGGAGAACCAGAATGCTCCCTGTAGCTGGTCAAATAACTCATTTATCCGAGGCAGAGGATAGGTGTTGCGGACCGTCAACCGGTTCAGCTCCCGGTAATCTATACATAATCGCAGTGATCCGTCCTTCTTCTTCACAAATAGAACTGGCACTCCCCATGGCGATGAACTAGGCCGTACAAATCCTGACTCGACTAGCTCCTGCAGTTGAGTTCTGAACTCTGCTAACTCTCTAGGAGCCATCCTGTAGGGTGCTCGGGACACCGGCTTCACTCCCGGCACTAGCTGAATCCTGAAATCCAAGTCTCTAGCAGGCGGTAGCCCGGGCAATTTCTCCGGGAATACGTCGGAGAAATCCCGAACCACCGGAATATCTGAGATAGTCGCCTCTGTCCCCACCATCTCGAAGCAGACAATATAGACTTCTTCACCCTGCTCATGGGCCTTCACAGCATGTATAGAAGATAATAGTAGGTGGCAGACAGGCTGGATACCTTCAACGATAACATGAGAGTCGCCATGTCTCAGCGTGATCCTCCTGGACGGACAATCTATCTGGGCATGGTTCCGGTGCAACCAGGCCATGCCCAAGATCAAGTCAAAGTCCTGCAACTTCAGAATAGTCGCCGGCGCCTCAAAAGCCTTGCCGCCAATCTCGGCCTCCATGTCGCAATGTGCAGTAGTCCGCAGCTCCGACCCATCGGGTAGGCGTACCCTCATCTCTAGTCCAGGGAACCTCTCCACGCCTTCGAGTCCGTCGATGAAGGCCTCGGATACGAACGAGTGTGACGCACCCGTGTCGAAAAGAGTATGGGCAGGCTTGCCGCTGATCATGACTATGCCTGAGGTTTGTTTACGTGAAGGTTAATTGTTACCCTAAGGTTCCAGGTACTATATATATATATATCATTGAAAATTTAAGAAAACTCAAAATTAACTTTAAGTACCTGTAATGACCTCCTCAGGATTCCTCGGCTCTGTGAGATCCAAGGCGTATATCTGCTCCTGCTCGCGCCTCCTGCCATGATATCCCCGGCCTCGGCCTCGTCCTCGGCCTCGTCCTCGGCCCTGCTGTACTGGGGCCACTGGAGGTGGAGGAGGAGGAGGGGGATGGAATCGGTGCGGGCACTCCGACCTGATGTGCCCAGGCTGGCGGCATCCATAACAAACCACTTGTCGGTGGCCTCGGTCATCCTGTCTCCTCGGATCATGTATCTGTAGAGGTGGGGGAGCCAAAGCTGGAGGAGGCCCCTGCTCCTGCCTGAAGTTGGGACGACGACGTCCCCCACCCCTCCTGTATCCAATGGTCCTGCCCCTCTGAGAGCCCCTACTGCTCTCACCTGATGTCGATCCATCAAATGGTCTCTTCCCTCCGGCTCGCACCATCAGCTGGTCAGCCTCCAGCTTCTTCGCCATCTCGATGATCTGTCTGGATGTGCCATGAGAAATGAATAACAGAGCCTGCCTCAGATCATCCCTGAGGCCCCGGTAGAACCTCTTCGCATACCTCCTATCGTCGGTGTCCTGAATCCCCGCGAACCTGGCCAAGTGGGAGAACTCCCTCTGGTACTCTATCACAGATCTAGTCCCCTGCTTGAGGTTCAAAAACCTCTCCTCCAAAGCATCCCTGTCCGTAGCAGAGACGAAGTGCTCCAGGAACACATCGCCAAACTCCTCCCAAGAAATCTCTGACAACTCAAAGTCCGCATAAGTAGTCTCGCGGACTGACTTCCACCATCTCTTCGCGTGGGCCTCTAGCACGGAGGTGGCTAGAGGTACTGCCTGGCCGACTGGGCAGCTGATGCCCGCTAAGATCTCGTGTATGGCCTCCAGCCATTCTTCCGTCTTCACTGCATCCTCTGTCCCACGGTACGTCGGTGGGGACAGGCTCTTGAATGCACTCAGCCAGCTCGACCCCGGATTTGGCTGTGGAGCCGGGACTTGCTGGGCTCTAAAGGCATCCAAAATCGCCGTCAGGGTCTGCCCCATCTCCGTATGTAGGAATGGAGTGGCAGCTGGAGGGGGAGGAGCCGCATTTTGCGGCGCTGCGACCTGTGGAGGTTGCATAAAGGTAAGGTTAAAGCAAAATTGGCCTAACAAATTGTACTTTGTGGACCATTTCTGTGACTTTTGTACATGGGCACACCACTGCTTCCGCTGCATAGTTTGTCCGCAAACTAATGCTGGGGCGGGGGTGGTCCCATGTTGTGGACTTCTTTCTCATATGATCGTTGTTCAAGTGATACCAGTTTGTAAGACCCCCCTCCCCCTTACCAAGGAGGGCTACCGGATCTTATGCCCAGAACCGCCGTCTTACGGTGGCACTAACTCACGGGTTAGTCGACACCGCAACACGCCGATTCTGCCGGCTAGTACGATCATAAACCTGTAGGCCAATATGAGAAATAAGAAGTAAAACTGTATATGTAAAAATACCAGTCCACAAGCCACTGTATAATCATGAAAAAGAGATGAATAGTACAACAGTCCACAGCATAGTACAGAAGAAAGAGTAAAAAGGGCTTATGCCCAGTACATCAAATCTCTCTCTCTCACACAAAATAGTAAATGCGGAAGCTAAACTAGAACATCAAGTCTCGTCCCACCTGAGGACGCACAGTAGTAGTGGTAGCCTGCTGAAGCGGTATCTGCTCCTCATGTCCTGCCTCCTCGACGTGCTGGTGCTCCATCTCCACGGGCTCCTAAAAATAGTTGGTCACCGACCATTAGTCAAAAAGACTAAGTCGTTTCCTCCGCACCTCGCCCCGCAGCTCCTAGGCACCGAGCGGGAGGACGAAGCGGAGGACAACAAGGGGTAGCAAAATGGAAGCAGGTGACAATATCTATCTAAAGTGGTACTAAGTAATGTAATTCTATACTAGCAATGCTAATTACAGTACAAGTAGTAAGTAAGTAAGTACGGTGCAGTAAAGGAGAGTAAAGAAACAGCAGTATAAACAAGTAAATAAACTAAGCTACCACTAAGCTATCATCACAAACGTACCTAACTTATATAAGTGCCCATACAAATATATAAGTTAGGATTTCCGGGAAATTTAACTTATCATATAAAAGAGCTCATACTAATTTATATGATAAGGATCTATGAAGCGTATGACCTAATATGAATGAATGATATGATGCAATTTTATGCGCAGGCAAGTGCAACTCACACACAACGACTCTGTGATCACAGACCTTTAGTTCCCACTTTTTGAGAGCTAGCATCACTCTCGGGTACCACCGCTGTGGCTACGGCAGCAGCGGAGCGGGCGTCTCCGCTTCTAGACCGGTATGCACACTACCAAGCCTTAGACCCCTCTCATACGCCTCTGTACACGTCCAAGGTGCACTCTAGAGTCTCGCGTACGTACTTTGCTGACAAACCCGTCAGTCTTGTTGGGTCGGATGTGTGTTATCGGGGGTCGTCCTCCAGACCGCAGTGTAAAACAACCCACTGGCCCCTCTAACTCCCACAACCGCCTGGTGCACCGTACTGCCATCGGTGTGACGAACGGCCAGTACTGCATGCCCCGCCACGATATTTATGCACATGCAAGTAATTCATACCGAGCCTTCCGCTCGCAGGACCAAAACCCGTCCTGAATCCCTCAAACCCAAACCCGGGTGAGAACGCACATCAGTGCCTTTATACTAACTCCCTCAAACCCCAAAACGGGTGAGCATATATCACGAATCTCTCCAGCCCCCACACGGGCGAGAAGGTACAACAATGTCCTAACCTATTAAACTACTCTTGCCTACGGTTTATTATACTTAGAGATTTAAGGTTAATCCCAGGACTGCCCCCGGTATTCCCTGTGAAGGGCTCTCAAAGGGCACTAGGAACTATGTTGGGATTACGCCCAACGTTCCCTTTCGCAAGGATATTTATTTTAGTTGATGACTACCCATGTATCACCCCAGCTCTCCTTATTGCTTTAGTACAACCCTAGTGGCTTAAAGTATTACCGGAAAAACCGACGGTCTTCCGCCGATCCCCACTCCAGTTGCTAGTTAAGACTTGCACTTTTGATCCCTCACTAAGAAAAACTCTACCCACCAGGGTTACATATGTTGAACTCTCTCTTATTTCTGCCGATAATCAGTCCCCTGGTAATTCCCCTAAGACAAGACCTATTTGTGTTATATGCAGACCATGACCTATGTTCACCCTAGAAATGTGATCTTCCAAAACTTAAGGCATCTTGCCTCTAAATATTTATCCTAAGGTATTATGGACTAAGAGGAACTACCCTAAGGATTCTCATAATTTTTCCTGGCCAAATGGTCATTTAATTAATTCTCTTAATTTAAATGCTCGGCCACTTTACACATGAAGTGATTTAATTAAGCATCCACTGACTTAGGGAATTTTTCCTGAGATGTATATTGACCAAATATTGCTGCCTTCAAAATTTCATAATTTTCCTTAAATTATTTATTGTCATTTTCTATTTAATAACAATCCCACATAAATTCCATTTTACACATGAAGTATAAGCATTACATATTCAAAAATTCCAGAAAATTTACAGAGCCTTTAAGACACTAAATTATGGCTATTGGCAGAGATTCATCAAAATTGAATGTAAGATGGCCTATGGGGTTCCATTTTAAGGTATTTACCAAAATGCCATTGTACTAGTTTAACACAAGTAATGTATCCAATAAATTCTGAGAAATTCATGATAAACTAATAACAATATTTTATGACAGTTAGAATAAATCCCAAATTTTTCAGAGGTATATATATATCATTTCAAGAATTATCATGATAAGGGTAAAATGGGAAATTTAGGGTATCTACTCCAAGGTTCTTCAAAACAGAGAAATCATAATTTTCCTAGGTCAAGTGTGATGTAATCTATGCCTTGGTAATGTTGTTTGGATTTGTTCTTGAATAAATCCTATTTTCCAATTTTTAATTCCAAAATAGCTATTTATAAAGTAAATTCCAATAAATGGAATTTTGATTCCAAAAATTACAATATTAATTTGAAGAGTGCCATTTACCCTAATGAGCCACTATAAATAATTTCATAATCCTTGCATGCAACCATTGGGCTAAATTCACCAAATTACATTTTTACTATTTGCACACCAAGCCTTAACATAGGCTATCACATGCAAGTGGATTCTCCCACATGCAGTGATCCCAAGGTGCTGAAAATTTTATCATGCACCAAGGGTGACCCCACTGACCCACCACCAAAATTTGGGGCCATGGGGAGGAGTAGAACTCCATATATGCCATTAATTTAAATTTTGATATTTTACCAAAAACTATAGGAAAATGTTTTCTAAAAATTCCTAAATTTTGGCAGGAGGTAAGTAAGCCCTAATAATGCATGTGCCCAAAATTTGGGATCATGGTGACTAATATTGAGACTAGGGCATCCAATATAATTTTTGACCTAGTCTAGGACCAGTCCTAGGAGAAAGGTCCTACAGGGCTGTACACTACACCAAAATGTATGTTTAGGGTGGCATTTTAAAGGTAAGACTCTAGGCTACAATTTTCATTAAGGGTCTAAGCTCTGGAAATGCCTCTAAGAGGCCTAAATTTAACATGCAACAGTACTGATTAAGTGTGACAGAAAATGTCACTATTCAAATATTAATCTGATTTATATTAATAAGCGGCGCACGAATCTTAAAGCAAGAATCGACGGGATCGGGTTATCGTCTACCTCCAGCCAACGGCTGAGATTGAGCCGACCTGGAGCGATTTTGCCGGCGGTTTCCGGCCAGCTGAGGCGTCGCCACCTCCGGCCAATGGTGCCATCACCTTCACGGTGGTGGTGGCTATCATTTCCCGGCGATGGGGCGGCGGGAGACGGCGGCGACGGCGATCCCGAGCGGTTTCAGAAACTTAGAATTTTCTAGATTTTCTCACATGGCATCGGGCTCAATTGAGCCCGATCTCTCGCCTATTTGATCTAAGAAGCTAGTGCGGGTAGAGGTGAAGTGAAACGCACCATAATCGGGGCTTGGCTGCGGGTCAGGCGGCGGTTTGCCGTGGTGGTGGTGCGCCGGCGAGCTCCTCCCCGAAAGTTGCATTCTCCACCGTTCTCCATGTGTAAGTAGTCGAATTCCACTCCTCTCGGCCTTCTGAAGCTGATGGTGAGCTCTGTTTGGACTGAGGTGGGCTATAAGTGGAGATATCTCCAATGCTAGCTCGGTTTTGGGCTTTGGAGACTTCACCCAGCTGCCATGTGGCTCTCAGCTCTGGAATTCTGCTGGAAATGAAGAGGGGAGGTCAGCCACTTAGATTGTTTTTAGGGTTAGGGCAATGTGGTGGGGTCATGGTGTGGCTAGGGTCCCTAATTAGGCTAGTTTGACCTAGTTTGACTAAGGTCTTATAGTGGGCCCCACATGGCTACCACCCACTACCTAGGGTCAAACCTAGTTGATCTCCTTAAATCTCACCCCATGCCTAACCCAATCTAAGTTGAGGGGTCCAGAAGTAACATGGGATGTTACATCCCGCACCGCCGCCTCCTTCTCGCCAGGCTCTGTCAATGCCTCCTTGCCCGGGCACTGGCTCTGGCCTGGGAATAGCTCCCGCGCCGCCATATCTCTCTCGCCAGCCTCGCCCGGGACCTCCTTTCCTGGGCACTGCCCTGGGGCGTTCTCGCCCAAGAGCGGAACCTCTTCTATCGGGATCTGAGGGGTGGCCCACTCGCCTCTCGCCGAGAAGGCCAAGCTGATCGTCTGCAGAACCTCTCGCCTGAACTCATCCAGCATCCTCTTCGTTGCTTCCTCTCCCCGGGTGGGGGAGCCTCCAGAACCTGACCCTTCACCTTCACCTCCAGCCATGGGACAAAACTTAAGGCTTTCTTGAATCGGCTGCCTTCCACGCTCACCGCACCAGAACTGTTGAAGCCAAATATGACCCCAACTGAAGTTCGAAGAAAAAGGGGTGCAGCCAAAACCTACTTCTCTCAAATCTCACCCCTTGACTGGATTCTAAGGACCTAGGACAGACCCAAAAGCCTCAGCAGGGAGGTCCCACCTCACACCCGGAAGATCTCTGAGAGCTTCCCCTCCAAAGCCAAAGCTGGGCTAGGAGCTCCTCAGAAAGCACTAGAATTCCGGAGACAATGATAGCTTGCTTTCTAAGGAGCCCTTATGGGTCTATTTATAGCATTTTGTTGTCCTGAAATTACTAAAAAGCCCCTAGTTGATCTGCCAATAGCCAAAACCCGCTGTTTTTCTGAGGGTACTGAAGTAATTTCTCCTGAGGGCAATTAGGATATTCTTCCAAAGACCCTGGGCCCCACTCGGCGAGAGCCGGTGCCGAGACCTTTCGGCCCAGGCCGTTGCGCGAACGTTCTCGCCCAGTGTAAGCGAGATCTCTCGGGATTGAGGATTGGTTTTTGGCGAGAGCGCTTCCGCGCAACCCACGGCTGGCGCTCTCGGCCCACGGTTTCTCTCTTATAGCATCCGACGAGAGCGTTTCCGCCTTCTGTGGGCGAGATCCTCCTTAGGGCGGGACCACTTTGGCTAACCCTCCTATGACCATTGTGCCTCCTTGTCTGGCTCAGCGAATATGGGGTTGTACAGCTTGGAAATCGACGTTTGTCTCCCCCAGTACGAACTTGTTGGCCCTCTCGATCAAGTCCTCATAGGATACTGGGGGTTTCAAGTCGATCTCCATGCTGAAGAAACCTTGCTCCCGGTCGAACGTCAAGGCCAGCTGCAAGGTGAAACCATCCACCTCTTCGAACTTCTTTCTGGAATCGGTCCATGTCGCGGTCAAGCCTCTCTTGCTTCCCTTGCTTGATGTTAAAGAGAGTGTTTGTTTCCTTCTTCCTCTTCTTTGATGTCACAAATCTAGTCATCAGAGCTCGGCGTAGGTCCTTGAAGCAATTGATGGAATCTCCAGACAACTAGTGAAACCAATTCCTAACATTCCCTCGAAGGTGATGGAGAAGAACCAGCACTTGAAGTGTGTGTCATGTTGCAGATGGACAACACGTCCTTGAACCACTGGAGATGCCTCACCGGGTCATCTCTTCTAGAATAGTAGTTCAGGACTGTCTCTTTGAAGCCTTCTGGAATTGGGGTTGCTAGTATTCCATCACAGAAAGGGCTCCTCCCTCCTCGTCAATAATGGATCTTGTACTAGCGAGTATCTCCTTCGTACTCCCCGCCTTGCCGAGCCTCCTGGAATCTCGTCGGGTTCTCCACATCTCGAAACCTGATGGCTTGATAACTCGTCGTGTGAGAATTGCGATTGCACTAACCGCTCTAGCTCTTTTGCGACATGCTCCTTCCCATGTTACCTCGGGGGACCCTCTTCCTCCGATGGTGTTGCGCGACGAGGTGAGGCCGTCACGACATCTGCGCGAGGAAGGAACAAAGTTTGGATGGTTCCCTCTATCCTTTGCACGAATTCCTCAAAAATCCCTGCAGTCACATAACTGCCCCCTCCTACCGAGTTGCCGACTGTCTCTTCATTCTCACTTGCATCTATCATCTCGCCTACTCGCAGAACTTTCTTACTCAGCTACGATCAACGCTTAGTGCGCAAAAGTGTTGAAGTCGAAAAAAATCCATATTCCAAAATTCGGATCAATGCAGCCTAAGGTTACCGGTCCAACGGTCGGACTCGATTGCTTGACAGGATCGGACACAGAAATAGAGGGACAACTAAAAGGACCCCAGGTGCTGTGGTAGGGAGGTCTCACCACATACCCAGATGCTTAAAAAACACTTTCACTCCACAATCAAAGATAGCCGAGCATGGTACAAGGTGGACACTAGTTGGCGACTATTAGAGGATGAAGACCAAGAGGATGATCATTGTCGCACGATTAGAAGTCCACAAAATGGGATGGACGAGATATTTTGCGAGATTTTGAAGTCCATCTCCTTATACCCATGGGGATGGGGGTCTTATTTATAGTCCACTCCCCACCGACGACTAGACGACTTATGGGGGAGCCCGCCCACTTGGGCGAGTAGCTAGCCTGGTCGCCTACCCGACGAGTATACGAGGGGAGCTCGCCATACTTGTCAGGGCCTTCTACTATCTTGA
Organism: Platanthera guangdongensis; assembly: GCA_039583875.1. Classification (NCBI taxonomy): domain Eukaryota; kingdom Viridiplantae; phylum Streptophyta; class Magnoliopsida; order Asparagales; family Orchidaceae; genus Platanthera; species Platanthera guangdongensis. Next base: position 1,467,717 of record CM077163.1, read on the forward strand.
ATGCTGACTCCGATCTCTGTCTTGACCTGTCGACTTTGACTTCTTGCTGACCCGACTTTGAGTGAGCCCCCTCGACGAATATGAGCTATACAACTCTCTTCAAGGCTTCATTGACTTGACCGTTTTCCACACTTTTTCAAACTTAAAGTTTGTAACAGAGAAGTGATCTATCGCCCTCCAACCACATGATTTTTCACATTTTTCGATTTCCCATATTAAAATGTCTGCGTATCATCGCTGTTTGGATCTCTTTTGACTGTTTCCGCGCTCGATCCAACTCAGAGTTAATACAGTCCGATTCTCCTGACCAGTGAAAAACCGCACGACCCGCAACAAATATACTCCACAAAATTTAGATTTAGTTGCGTTTTCTCCATAAATCCAGTTAATTGTTTTCTTTTTGGTTGAAGAAACTATAGAAGCTTCGAATTAAAACCAGTATGCTAAAAATTTTCCCTTGAATTTTTTAACATAAAGTAAATGATTCAAAAAAGTCTGGTCCAACACTCCAACGGCTACCTGAGCCCAGTTGCACTTGAAGAGTTGAAGAGCGCCACACAACCGTTACACATTCTTCTAAAACCTGTCGAATAGTTCTTCTCATTTCTACCTTCTCTCTCACTTTCTGTGTGGAAGAAGAAGGCAGCCAAAATGGATCCAAAGAAGAGCCGCCTGAACTTGCCTGCCGGCCTGGAATCCTCTCTCCGGCTCGACCTGCCGCCATCCCATTTTCCGGCCATAAAAAACTCACCTTCACCGAAGAAGGTGATCTACAGCGACAGGTTTATACCCTGCCGTTCTTCCTCGAGGCTACAAACCTTCACTTTGTCTGATAAATCCTCTCCGGCGAAGGAGGGAGGCAACGATCTATACTTGCGGCTTCTCAGAGCTGAGCTTTTCGGCACGGAGACGCTCCCATTGTCGCCTTCCGGCGAGCAGGGCTCTCCGGCAAGCCCTAACAAAAACATGTTCCGGTTTAAGATGGATCACTCATCGCCAAGCTCGCCGTTGTCAAGTGTCATCGCCGGCGATGATGACATAATTCCCGACAGTTCGACCCCTCCGAAACCGCCGAGGAAAGTGCCCAAGACTCCGCATAAGGTAATTTAAGCTTCGTAGATTTGTATTTTGGCGTTCCATTTGATTAGGGTTTGGTTTAGGGTTTTTTGGATGGGTTTATTAGGGTTTTGCCCTCTTTATTGAGGTTTAAAAAACAGATTTTGTGATAATTTTCTTTTGATTAATGAGCCGCAGGTTTTGGATGCTCCATCACTTCAAGATGATTTCTACCTGAACCTTGTGGACTGGTCCTCCCAGAATGTTTTGGCAGTTGGACTGGGTACTTGTGTTTACCTCTGGAATGCATCAAGCAGCAAGGTTTGATTTCTCTTTGCTCTTATCTTACCATATAGGGTCTGTTTGTCATGGCGGCGGCGGTCGTGAGTGTGGTGGTGGTTACGAACCGTCATCTGTTTGGCGTATCATCTTTGGTCCAGTAAGTTTGGACAAAACATCACATCTTTGCTCCAGTGAGTTTGGACAAAAACATCGCATATTTGCTCCAGTGAGTTCGGATAAAGAGATCGCATCTTTGCTCCAGTGAGTTTGGACAAAAACATCGCATCTTTGCTCCAGTGAGTTTGGACAAAAACGTCATCTTAATAAAATGTGTTAGGCATGACCGTCACTAAGAAAACACGAGCGACGGTTCGTAACCACTGCTTTCACGACCGCCACCACCATGCCAAACATACCCATAATCTCAGGAACTTGTCAATTTATTTTTCCTTATTATATAGCATGTTTTGGCCTGGAAGCAGCCTCTTGCCAAAATGCAGGGTAAGGTTTGCCTACATTTCACCATAGTGGTGAGATCCTTCCCCGGACTTTCACTGCGCGGGGATGCTTTGTGCACCGAGCTGCCCTTTTTTATATTGCATGTTTTGGTTCTTATATAACATGTTTTAGTGGTGGGACCCTTCACTGTACCCTCGTTGCCCGGGGATGCTTTGTGCACGGGATGCCCTTTTTTTTATATTGCATGTTTTGGTTCTTATATAACATGTTTTAGTGGTGAGACACTTCCCTGGACCCTCGTTGCGCGGGGATGATTTGTGCACCAGGCTGCCCTTTTTATTTATATAGCATGTTTTGATTCTTATATGACATGTTTTAGTGGTGGGACCATTCCCCCGACCCTCATTGCGTGGGGATGCTTTGTGCACCGGGCTGCCCTTTTTATATAGCATGTTTTGGTTCTTATATAACATGTTTTAGTAGTGAGACCCTTCCCCGGACCCTCGCTGTGCGGGGATGCTTTGTGCACCGGTCTGGCCTTTTTATTTTTATGTTTTGGTTCTTATATAACATGTTTTAGTGGTGGAACCCTTCCCTAGACCCTCGTTGCGCGAGGATGCTTTGTGCACCTGGCTGCCCTTTTTTATATAGCATGTCTTGGTTCTTATATAACATGTTTTGGTGGTGGGACCCTTCCCCGGACCCTCTCTGCGCGAGGATGCTTTGTGCACCGGGTTGCTTTTTTATATAGCATGTTTTGGTTCTTATATAATATGTTTTAGTGGTGAGACCCTTCCCCGGACCCTCGCTATGCAGGGATGCTTTGATACGTTTTTAGAGAGGAATCCGGTGAGGGGAAGGGCCGGTGGAGGCAAGGAGAGAAAGAGAGGGGAAGAGATTGAGAGGAGTACTCTAGGGAGCAACCATAAAACACTTTAATGCAAATATGATGAAAAAGAGTACAACGCAACTCCTTATAGGCATGGGGTGCGGATAACAAAAGTATCGATGCCAATAGTAAAGCATACAACATAACAAAATACAAATAAGATAATCATGTCATAGGCCTGTCATCGTCTGCCTCCACGTGTAGACTCGCCACGGCTTCTCGTCGGCGTGCGCGTATCTCGTCAGCATGCGCAACCGTAACATGCTTTGTGCACCAGGCTGCCCATTTTTATATAGCATGCTTTGGTTCTAATATAACATGTTTTAGTGATGAAGGAGTATATTGACCATTAATCTCTCATTATAACTTTTTTGTGAAATTAGTCTATGAGCCGAACATCATATATATATACAATTATTTGCTGGTTCTTGATGTGATTTTTCTGTACCTGCATCAAGGTGACAAAACTATGCGACTTGGGAGATAGAGATGGTGTTTGTGCCGTGCAATGGACTCGAGAAGGATCCTATCTTGCAATAGGGACAAGTCTTGGTGATATTCAGGTAATTAGCTTTTGGTGCAGCTAACTTTAGATTTTAGTTCATAGAAGCCTAATTCATATTGTTTGTATAAATTATTTTCAAAAAGATGCCCGCCTTCTAAACTAAAGACAAAGCACATTTATCTATAAGGTTAATTATAATTTTGTAGAAATTATGAGTACCTCTCCTTCTAGTTTTCATTGTTAATTTTTAGTACAATAAATCGCTCCTTTGGAGGAGTGTACCCGCACTATATGTTAAACATAGCGGGTGCGTTTTGTGACGATGCATACTCAAAGAGGAGATTTTTGTAATTTCAAAAAATAAAGAAGTGATCCCTATAATTATGCAATGTCGTAGGATGTAAGTCCCTACGATTTTGCATGATTGCTCAAAATGATAAAGCTTACTTTTGAGTAAACCAATTTGAAGATATCATGAGATTCTTTAAGAAATTCTATGTTGGAGTAAGAAATATCAATAGCATAATGCACCTTGGGGTAATTTTGTTGAGTATTATTAACATTTCAATGTTATTACATATATATATTATTTATTAAGTGGTATTTGTTCAGTCCATTTATTGTTGTGTGTATTTTTACTCAAAGATGTCTGGAAGTCTAAAAAATGAATGAGTAATTTATGGGTTGTTACTAGAAGATATCAATAATGAAAGGAATACCATCTTCGAATAATATCACCATAGATGTCACTGAATAGAATGATTTTGAATCGAACAAATGGCACAAAAACTTCTTTCAATACAAGAGAGAAATGTTGAAACTAGGACTTGTCATAAACAATTCACATGTAATTTAAACTTGTAACTCAGATTTGGGATGGAGCGCGATGTAAAAAGATACGTACAATGGGAGGTCATCAAATAAGAACTGGAGTACTGGCTTGGAGTACCTCCATTTTGGCTTCTGGCAGTAGGGATAAACACATAGTGCAACATGATATTCGAACCTCAAATGACTACATCAGCAAGCTTTTCGGCCATCGATCAGAGGTAAACCCTTGTGGTATCACCAGAACTGGATAGATTTGATGTTTTTCTAAATGAATTGTTTTCATAAGGTGTGTGGACTGAAATGGTCTGATGATGACCGAGAACTTGCATCTGGCGGAAATGACAATCAGGTTTGTGTAATTTAAGGGTTATTTTATGTATTTTGTTTTTTTGTCCCACCTATTAGGTATTGTGAGAGTCTCGTCACTAGGCATGTTAAACGAGGGATAAGGACTTGGAATGAAACTATAAGGAAAGACATGATGTACTTAGGCATTAGTGAGATTATGACTAAAGATAGGGCACAATGGTGTCAAAGGATCCATATAGCCGACCATACTATAGTGGGATAAAGGCTTGAGTTGTTGTTGTTGTTGTCCCACTCATGCTTTCTAATATATGACTACATGATTCCTTTAATGTCAGCTTCTAGTATGGAACCAAAGATCTTCACACCCAGTCCTAAAGTTTACAGAGCACACGGCTGCTGTCAAAGCCATAGCATGGTCTCCACATCAGGAGGGCCTTCTTGCATCAGGAGGTGGGACTGCCGACCGTTGCATTCGCTTCTGGAACACAACAAAGAGTAATATGCTGAAATGTGTTGATACTGGTAGTCAGGTTGGTCTTGCCTACTTGTTGGTGATGAGAAATGTTTGGGGGTGCAGTGCAAGTATTTTTTTCTATTTTGTTCCAGGTTTGTAATTTGGCTTGGTCGAAGAATGTGAATGAACTAGTCAGCACGCATGGCTACTCTCAGAACCAAATTATGTTGTGGAAGTATCCATCAATGGGAAAGGTATTATTATATTCTCCAATTTCATTTTATCACACAAAGGTTGTCTTAATCAGAACATAGCCATAGGACATTAACTTCAAAATAAACTGCATGTGCATGAAAACTGTTTTCATGTAGTTTTAAGGGCTTAGAATAAAACTTTCCTTTTCCACAAATATTTAATAGAATGAAGCACATCTAATCTCCTCATTGAAAGTTGAGAGATTTATCGGGGTTGGTTGCTACAACTATCAAAAGTTGATATTAGTTTTTGCAGGCTTGGGTATTTCAGTCCTTGCTACGATAACATCGATATAATACTCTAACCTGCAGAGTACTTTGGTCGAATGGCTTCATTGGGATTTCGACTGTGCTAATTATTATATATATATATATATATATATATTGCTCCTTTATTTTTTGCCATATATTGCTATTGGAGGCCAACGATGTATCATAAATAGATATTGTTCCAAACATGGTCATTCTGTCTTGGGTTTTGTATGTATGGGAACTAAGATTTAAGTCCTAGTTATTTGTGGGTCATGGCTTTCTTCGCAGTTATGATATCATCGAATCAGAGTGCTTAAAGTAAGATGTGAACCAACAGGGCTTAAGGAAACCGACAATATCTTGTTGAAGATCATGGTGTGTAGGAATCTTTTACGTGATTTGTTGTATTGAAGCCGCTTCATGATTTGTGCCTCCGCATCTAGCCATTTGAGCGGGTAGGAGGAAGTGAAGAATAATTGAGAAAACCAATTTGATATCTAAAAATGTTGTGACTGATAAACTTAGCCCGCAACCTCTTAGATATAAAGGTCAAAGTCAGCACAAGAACATCGTCGATAGAGTCTTTGACTTGATTATATAACTCGTAATTCGTTGAAATTAGAAATGCCTAATGAAAACATCTTAGGATTTCTCGCTAGATGGCTATTCGCAGACCTCGATAGGCGGCTATTTGCATACCTCGCTAGACGACGACTATCCGCAGACCATCTAATGAGAAGGAGACTATCTACAGACCATCTCGCCAGAGGGCGACTATCTGCATATCATCTCACCAAAAGGCGACTATTTGCAATCCATCTCGCTAGAAGGAGACTATCCGCAAACCACCGTGCTAGAAGGAGACTATCTGCAGACCATCTCACCAAGAAGGCTGTTGGGTTCGGGTTCCCTCCTAGGTGGATAAAGCCCGGGACGATGGACGTCGAGAGGTTTGTAAGGGTCTGGATTGAGCCATGGTGAATTTCGTGCATGATCAGGTCAGAACAAATCATGGGATTTATCTAATCCTCAGTTTTATTCATATTATTATATTTTATGATTATATAATAATATAATATGAATGAATGAATTCATATTCCACCCTAACCTATAGCCCGCCACACGTCAAAGCAAAGAAAAAAGGAATTCATTCTTGACTTTACTTTGTGCTGACCACCATGTGAGTGAATATAAAAAAAATATTCCTAAATCTAATCCCTCATAGAGCAGCCTGCCCACATCATTATAAAAGAATATAAAACCTAAACATTAGGTTCAAGCTGTTGCTCACCAGTGAAGGAGACCAGAGCCCGCCTCCTATTCTTTTCTCTTCTTTCGCCTGTGTAGTGCAACGATCCCAAAACGCAACCCACTCCCTTTCACCTCTCCTCTCCCCCTCTCTCGTCCGAGCTGGGATTTCTCGTCGGCAAATGTAGGGGACGGTGGCATGCCGGAGCAAGCGGAGTTCGAGAGGTGGTCGGAGCCTCGAGGCCACACAGAGTCTTGTTTGACTGCGGCGTTTGTCGCCAGGGCGGAGACGCCGACGATTCCTTGTACAGGGGCTGATTCTGGAGACAGTGTTGGCCCCGTACTTGTGGAGGGGCTGCGATGCACGTGTGCAGGGAGTGGTATAGGCGGAGATCGTTTTGAGCGGAGCCGGAGAGGCATAGGCGGTGTTTGGCGACCGCCATTTTGGCTCGGGAGAGCAAGAACCGTTGAAGCGTCAACGATATTGTAGGACCACGGTCGTGGTCGTGCAATGGTGCAGAATGCGCATTTTGGCGCAAAGAACGGCGGGGTGCAACTGTCGTATTTATTCGGGCGAGTATATTGGGTCGCGTCTGTGGCTAGCGGCGGTCAGCGCGATAAGGTATCTTAGCCTCAAGTGGACTTCGGCGGCGAGACATCCGAGCCTCAAGTGGGGCAACCTACTGACGGGTTGCAGATTGATCGGAGTGCGCCAACGACATCGCGTGCCGACATAGGCGGATAACTTGACACAAAATTGAAAGATCTTCGAAGACTACAGATAATTCAGAGAACCAGTTTGGAGAGAGTCAATATGGCTCGAACTTGGTCGTCTTTGTCGGTATACATATATCTTTCTTTTGTCTTTATATTTGTGCTAGCTGTAGGATCCATCTGTGCATCACGGGAGGGAAAATCATTATATTGCTGAACATTATTTAGTGGAGACTTTTCTGGTTGGACTCCGATTGTCCCGTGGTTTTTACCCTGTTTTTTGGTTTTTCACGTATATACCTTTGTGTCTGTGGTTGTTTGTTCTTGCATTTTTCGTTGACGGTTTTGCAGGTATCTCAGCTCGCGTACTCGTGTGCACTTAGATCTGTGAGAACATGTTTCTCACAACAAGTAGTATCAGAGCCAGGGTCAATCGAGTCGATTGGATATTTCAGGTTTGTGAATAGGTGCTGTAGGTGATGACTATTGGTCTGCTCTCTATCCTCTAGTCACATTTTTTGAAATAGTCGGCTCCAAGATCAGTGGTCAGAGTTGACAGTGGACTAAGTGCAGATGAATTCAAGTTCTGAGATGGTTATAAAGTTGAACATGGCCAACTATCATAAGTGGCATCTGATGATGGAGGACTTGATCTACGTCAAGGGTTGACACCTATCTTTGAGGAGATGCCCAAAGATATGGATCCTGAAAATGGGCAATCGAACACTGCAAGGTGTGTGACTTTATTAGGCGATTTGTGGAATACAATGTTTACAATCATATGACGAGTATTACTGATGCCATGGTGTTATGAAAGACATTGAAGTCTTTGTATGCAAAGAGTACAGTATGAATAAGCTCTTGATACTGACAAAGATTAGCGATTGCAAGTATAAGGAGAGCACACCTATACTTGATCACGTGAATGAGTTCCAAGTAATGTTGGACCAGCTATCTGCCATGAAAATGGCCTTTGATGATGATGTCAATGCACTGTGGTTACTTAAGTATTTTCCCGCCTCTCGGGAGATGGTTCGAGTTTCACTGATAAACTCATCTCCATGAGGTGTTTTGACTATGAAGGTAGCAAAGAGTGAGATTCTGAATGAGGAGGTGAGAAGAAAATCTCAAGGTGAGTCTTACACCCATTCAAATATTTTGTATACTGAGTATAAGGGACAAAAAAGGGCAGAGATGACAGAGGGTCTAACAGGAGCAAGTCCAGGGCACAGAAAGATATTAAGTGCTTTCATTGTGGCAATAAGGGGCACATCAAGAAAAAGTGTCATGGCTGGAAGAAATTACAGATACAAGAATCAGAGAAGCACGATGAGGCCATGATTTCAGTAGTGGCTATCTTTGATGACGACTCTTTGCAAATGATGAGGTGACAACTGACCTCGTTCGTAGAGATGATATGTGGCTGGTGGACTCGGGGGCTTCGACGCACATTTTGAGCGATAGTGCACAGTTTGCTACTTACACCTCACATGATTGCGGGGCATTGAGGATGGGCAGCGAGAGAGTTTGCAGAGCCATAACATCAGTGATGTGCACCTGAAGACGAGCACAGATTCTGTTTTAGTGCTCAATGACGTTCGTCATGTACCTGACATCCGATTCAGTTTGCTGTCTGTTGGACGATTTGATGTAGATGGTTATGCTAATAAATTTGATGACAGACGATAGAGACTGACCAAAAATTTTTTGGTCATAGGCCATAGTAGTATGATGTTTGACCTTTATTGTATGAAGGCGAGAACTGCATGTGCGGGGAGCACAAGGTCAGAAGTGACATAGCCACCAGTGTATGACGTGTGGCAGCGTGAACTATTCAGTGAGAAGAAATGTTATAGACAAGTGAGACATTATGTCTCAAAGTCGACAATGATAAGACATGATAGCGGTTCTCATATTATTGTTAGCCAGCGACGTCAGGTGACTTTTGATTGTCACGATTCTACATCGACTTCGTCAATTTTCACGGGAGAGATGCATAGTTGCAATGATGAGTCTCGTGGGGAGGTCACCAATTTGGCGAACTCTTCTTCGAAGTCGGGAAGGGGGAGAATTATTGGGTTCAGATTCCCTCCTCGGTGGATAAAGCCCGCGACGACGGACATCGAGAGGTTCGTAAGGGTCTGGATTGAGCCATGGTGAATTTCGTGCATGATCGGGTCATAAAAGATCATGGGATTTATCCGATCCTTTGTTTTATTTATATTATTATATATTATGATTATATAATATGAATGAATGGAAAGTAAAGGAAAAAAACCCTAAACCCTTCATATTCCACCCTAACCTATAGCCCGCCATACATCAAAGTAAAGGAAAAAAAAGGAATCCATTCTTGACTTTACTTTGTGTTGGTCGCCCATGCGAGTGAATATAAAAAAAATATTCCTAAATTCAGTCCCCCATACAGCAGCTCGCCCACATCATTATAAAAGAAAATAAAACCTAAGCATTAGGTTCAAGCTGCTGCTCACCAGTGAAGGAGAACAGAGCCCGCCGCCTATTCTTTTCTCTTCTTTGTGTAGTGTAGCCATCCCAAAATGCAGCCCGCTTCCTTTCGCCTCTCCTCTTTCCCTCTCTCGTCCGAGTTAGGATTTATCGCCGGCAAACGTGGGGGACGGTGGCGTGGCAGAGAAAGCGGAGTTGGAGAGGTGGTTGGAGCCTTGAGGCCACACAGAGTCTTGTTTGACGACGACGTTAGTCGCGAGGGCGGAGACGCCGACAACTCTTTTTATGGGGGCTGATTCAGGAGATGGTGTTGGCGCCGTACTTGTGTGGAGGGACTGTGGTGCACATGTGTGGGGGAATGGTGTAGGCGGAGGCCGTTTTGGGTGGAGATGGAGCTGGCGCGGGCGGCGGAGGCCAATTTGGGCGGAGTCGGTGAGGCATAGGCGGTTTTTTGCGACCGCCATTTCGGATCAGAAGAGCAAGGACCGTTGAAGAATCGGGTGTCGAAGGTGTTGTTAGACCATAGTCGTGGTCATGCAGTGGTGCAAAGTGCGCATTTTGGCGCAAAGAACGATGGTGTGCAACCGTTGTATTTACTCGGGCGAGTATATTGGGTTGCATCTGTGGCTAGCGGCGATCAGCGCGAGGAGACATCTTAGACTCAAGTGGACTTCGGCGGCGAGGCATCTGAGCCTCGAGCGGGACAACCTACTGACGGGTTTAGGAATTATCGGAGTGCGCCAACGACGCCGTGTTTCGACGTAGGCGGACAACTTGGCATAATATTGAAAGATCTTGGAAGACTGCAGAGAATTCAGAGAACCCATTTGAAGCGAGTCACTCTGACTCGAACTTGGTCGTCTTTACCGGTATACCTGTATCTTTCTCTTGTCTTTATATCTGTGCTAGCTGTAGGATCCATCAATGGATCGCGGGAGGGAAAATCATTGTATTGTTGAACATTATTTAATGGAGGTTTTTCGGGTTGGACTTAAATGGTTTTTACCCTATTTTTGGCTATATGGGCTATGATTGTTTGTTCTTGGTTTTTCGCTGACGGGCGTTCTCGTGTATACTCAGGTCCGTGAGAATGTGTTTCTCACAACAACGACAACTATTTACAAATCATATCGCCAGGAGGCTACTATTCGCAAAACAATGCCCCCTTTGGATTTGTTTATAAATAGGACCCGGGGGTAGCAGCAATGACATGTTGACCCCCCCCCCCCCCCCCACAAGTTCCATATTTGCCAAGTCCGTGCCTTTCTCGTACCTAGCTTAGCCCTTTGGTTTTGAAGGAGAAGTTATTTTCGACTTCCAGGTACGTGGCACGACCTCCTCGCTACAACACTCGAGCTGCATTTATATACAGTTAAGTTCTCTTTCTCTAGCCATTAAATCTGTGGCGTTAAACCACAGGATCAATAATCTTAGGCTACACTAAAGTACAAACATTTGGGACTAAGATTTTTTTGGTTCTTAGAAGGACGGGGGGCATGGCGGCCAAACCTCAAACCCTACCGGACTGCAGTGCAAGCATCCCAACCAAATCACCTTGGGGCTAGCCCTCGTCAGGACTTTGACCACTGTTGAAAGGGGTAGGTTGTTGAGGCCGGGGATCGACCCCGGAACCTCCATTATCAAGCCCTTGAGAGAGCTCCTGATACCCAACTGAGCATCTCAAGGCCTTGATAAAGGAGGTTTCGGGTTCACCCCTTTCAACTGTGGTCAAAGTTCCGACGAGTGTTAGCCCTGGGGTGATTTCGTTGGGATGCTTGGACTGTAGTCTGGTCGGGTTTGAGGTTTGGCTGCCAGCCATGCCATCGCCCTTCAACAGGTTCCAACATTGATGTTTCTAGGTCGTACATTGGTGTTTCAACAGGTTCCAACATTGATGTTTCTAGGTCGTACATTGGTGTTTCAACAGGTTCCAATTGGTGTTTGAGATTAATGTTTTTTCTAAACTAAGTTGAGGTATGATTGCTCTGATGATAATGCCTTCACATGTTCAACTTTGTTATGTGAAGACTTGGAGGAATGATTTCCATGATTGGGGAGGCAATGGATATGCATTTCAATGTGACATTTGTGGGGAGGGTGATGCAGTGGTAGGTCAATTGACTCGGGAGGACTCTCTAATGCAATCCTAAATGCGAGTGCACAAGTGGTCCGCTATGAAAATTGCAGCAAATAATTAATTACTTTAAAATTTATCAACAGAGCACATACAGTCACAATAAATGATTAAAGAGAGCAAGATATCAATTTTGCAAACAATAGAGGCGCAAATAAGTTTAAGCGTTCACAGAATAAGCTCCGCAAGTAATACAACAAATAAACTAATAACACGATAAGATAAATATCCACAACAATATGAGTTGCTGAAATAAACAATAGAAGAGAATAGAACTACAAACCACAACTTACACATGCAGACGACAACATACGATTCAACGTAGGGAATCCAAGGTTGTGCAGAGAGAAAGGAGTGGAGGATGAATTTTGGGCTGACGGAAGAACTAGAGTAATGTCATAGATAACTGATTCTTTTGTAACTGGAAGGGGTGGGAGGGGGTCACGGTGGAATGGGGTTTGAGTATAGGATTCACGGAGGAGGGTGAATGAGGGATTTATGAGGGTAATGTTAGGACTTTGGTTGGAGAAATGAAGGGTATGATTAGTCAACCGACTACAGGGAGGAGGAGAGGTTTCAAGGAGTTGTTAATTAAAGAAATGGTGGTGGCTTGAGTTGACAGGAAGGAGGTGGCAGGCGGAGGGAAGTTCGGCGTCATGGCTAGGGTGGGGAAACAACTGGATTAGTGGACTTCAGTAGTGGAGGAGACGGGAGTGAGAGGCTGCGATAGGGTATGGTGGGCTGGATGGGGAAGAATGAGGCCAGCGGGACTTAAATGGCTGCTGGGCGGGACGGGACGGGAATAGCAGGGGTTTGTCGATGGGGCTTGGGGCGGGATCAGAAGCGGGGTGAATGAAGATGGTGGTGGAGGGGTTTACCAGAGAGGAGGAGGGAGGGGCTTACTGGAGTCGCACCAGACAGAGGAGAGGTTGACGGCGTCGCATCGCTTGACCGTTGGGTTCATGATTTTCTCCAAACTCACGATAACCCACACAACCGGCGCTTCCTTTTTTTATAACCCTAACACCCCCAAAACTGTAAGTAACCGCACACTGCAAAAAAAAACCACCATGATCGGACGACTAGTACTCTTTTGGACCGTTTGGAGCTAAATACACCTCAAAATAAAAAACACAAAATATGAAAATGACTCGACTCAAACATCCGGACGTAACCACGGACTCTGATCGTCCGGACAACGAATCACCGGGTGGAATGGGGTTTGAGTATAGGATTCACGGAGGAGGGTGAATTGGGGACTTATGATGGGTAATGTTAGGACTTTGGTTGGAGAAATGAAGGGTATGATTAGTCAGCCGACTATAGGGAGGAGGAGAGGTTTCAGGGAGTTGTTAATTAAAGAAATGGTGGTGGCCTGGCAGGCAGAGGGAAGTTCGGCGGCATGAGGGTGGGGAAACAATTGGATTAGTGGACTTCAGCAGTGGAGGAGACGGGAGTGAGAGGCTGCGACACATGCTTAAATGGCAGCTGGACGGGACGGGAATAGCAGGGGTTTGCCGATGGGGCTTGGGGTGGGATTGGAAGAGGGGTGAATGGAGATGGTGGTGGAGGGGTTTACCGGAGAGGAGGGGCTTGCTGGAGTCGCACCGGACACAGGAGAGGTTGACGACGTCGCACCGCTTGACCGCTGGGTACAGAATTTTCTCCAAATTCATGATAACCCCACACAACCAGCACCTTATAACCCTAACACCCCCAAAACTGTAAGTAACGCACACTGCAATAAAAATCACCCGGATCAGACGGCTAATACTCTTTTGGACCGTTTGGAGCTAAATACACCGCACAATAAAAAACACAAAATATGAAAATGACTCGACTCGAACATCTGGACGTAACCAAAGACTCTGATCGTCCGGACAACGGATCACCGCTTCCTGCGGGAATAAACACGAGTTGATCGCGACGCGAGGTCAACTCCCCCCGGCTTAAAGGCACTCAACTCCGATGAGTGAAGGTGGACATTTACAGCGAGACGAGTCTCTCCAGCTCCTATGAAGAAATCCAAGTAGCGTCATGCTGGGACCGACCACTCCAACGGACAAGATAACGCTCAATATCCCGTCCGTCCGCGGTGTAGAAATCGTGACCGATGATCTGAAGCACGTCGTTTGTAGAAGTAGGTGGTACTAATGTATCTCAGTCTGACACTGATGTATCTCCGTCTGACAATGATGTATATCCGTCTGGTAATGATATATCTCTGGCCGACGGCTGTGTCGGTGGAACCGTTGATGGTGCAATGCAATTTGCATGGCGCGACGCCGCTGGTGGCAATAAAGAGGGACTGGTGGAGGTAATAGGAGATGAAGGCTGTAGAGGGGCTATGTGAGATGAAGGCTCGGGTAGAGGTGTGGTAAAGGGGTCCATGCTCCTCGTAGTAAGGAGTCAGTCAAATCTTCTAGGTTGAATACTCGGCTGATGCCCATACCATGAGAGATGTCTATCTCATATGCGTTCGTACCAATCCGACGTACGAATGTATAGAGTCTCATTCTGCGTGTGCTTAATTTTTTTGCTGGTCCTTGCGAGACTCTCTCAGATCGAATGCGAATCAATACTTGTTCTCCTGCCTCAAAGATTTGTTTCTGCCTGTGCTGATCTGTTTGATCCTTATAATAATCATTACTAGCTGCAATCTTCTTACGAACCGACTCATGCAGTGCATGCACATGTTGTATGAACGACTCAGCTGACTCACTGGGCCTGACCCCTATGGGAATATCCACTTGGTCAATAGATTTCCTAGACTCGTATCCTAACATAATATGAAATGGACTTAAACCCGTAGTCCTATTGACAGAACTATTATACGCAAACCTGGCTATAGGAAGAACAAATCTCAAGTAGCAAAATCCCAACGAGGCTATATACGGAAGAGGAGATGATATCGAGTTGTTGCTGCTTCTATGGAAACTTCGACATCAAAATTTTCATGGATTATCCGTCAAAGATAAATCAAAATTTCAGTTATATGGTTGATATAGATACAAGAAGGAACACAACGAGAAAGGAAGAGACACAATGATATTTGAGGGAAGATGTTGAAGAAGCTTAAGGCATGTTTTCTATCGGATGACTACCGACAAAACTACAGTACCAACAAGACATCCAGGTTCCTTATTACTGTCAGGTGTATATTGTGGATTTTGTGCTTGTATAGGTTTTATATACATTGATTGTCTGAATTCAACTAGTGATTCAAGAACACATAAGAGTGCAATGTTCTTCGAGTATTAGAAGCATGAACTTATGCATCACAAGTTGAGATATCGTTACATAAGAAGCAGCAATAAAATAACGAAACACAAGAAAAATTAGAGGCAACGATACAATCTAGATGTTGGATATCATTTGCTCTGTGCACTCTATCAAGAACTTCACTATTCAAATGTACTAAAGGAGACTTATTTATATGATGCTGAGTTGTTTGACTTCACCTCAAAATTTACTTAGCAACTTTGACATACGAATCTGTTATGGTGGTGGTTAGGGAAGGGAGGGTGAGGAAAGAAGGAGTAGATTGGAGAAGTTCAGCCCCTATGGCCCAGATCATTGATCTTAGTCCTAGATTATAACATTCTGAATTTGATGAGGGCGGTTCGATGAGGGCGGAGAGTGCTTTGGGGGCAGTAAAGCCCATACAAAGTAGCTTCTGACATGCTTCTAGGATGATAGACGTCTAGGTGAAAGAAGGTGCAGGAATGAACCAAAACTCACATCAGAATTAGAGGAAAAGTTGATTAAGTAACAAATCCTCAAATATCAAACGCCCCTTTTCACAACAAGTGGTGGTATGGGTGACCCTCCTGGGACCCAAATCGACTCATTTCCAGATCTAGGAAGTCTGTGGATAAATTCCATAGAGATGTCCTTGAACTTCTACTCTGAAATAGTTATTGTTGTAGTAATCCTCATGGTCTCCTGCATTTCGCCTTCACGATCTGATGTGTCCGATTATGTGATACGAATGAGATGATATCATATCCTTCTTCATCTCAAGATATTAAGATGAACAAAATACTTTGTGTAATGTGCCTCACGAAGATATCACTCCTCGATCGTTTGCCTAAAATGCTGAACCGATTTCGGAAGTAGAACAACCTGTCATATAGCCTATAATCATCTCTTAGTCCTGCCTATAATGATTTTAATGACTGTAATATCTTTGACATATGCTCATTGATGGGTAACACAACTCTAATCTTGTCTTTCAGTCCAATGTGAGACAACAGTAATGTCCATTTTTGATGTCTATAATGATTGTAACGAATTTAATATCTCTGTCCTGTGCTCGTTGGTGGGTAACACAACTCTAATCATGTCTCTGATATCACACAACACCTCTGTCCAATGTAAAGCTACAATAATGTCCATGTTCATGCTTGGTGCCACCAATGTAATATCCATGTCCGTGTTCATGTAGTTTGCAATTGTCCGCTTACGAAAATTGCCCCCACATTGGCCTTGCCCATATGATAATATAGAGTAACTCTATCCATTGTCTTTGTTTAGGTTCAACTCTTTTTGTGTGAATATGTACTTCAAACTTTTGTGATATGAATATACTCCGCACTTCACTCCACAATAATCTCTCTAGGTATTTTGGGCAAATACGACTTCTCTAATCATTATGTTTTGCATAAGGTAGTTCCGTTCATGCTTCTTGAGCTTTTTGGATTTCTTTTGGCAACTACCCCGCCAAGCTAAACCAGAATGTAACCCAAACCACACAAAGATGCTTCAATTTGAAGACCCACTTGCTGGTGATAGGGATGACACCAGAAGGTAATGGAACTAGATCCCTAGTAAAAGTGTGCTCCAAAGGACTCAACTCATTAGACATGACATCATGTCACTCAGGAATCAGAACAACCTCCCTTTGATATCATGTTACCTAAAGGGAGAGACCGGTCGGTTCAGTTCGCATGAAAGTGTCTAGCCAGTTAAGTTTGCTGGTGATAGGGATTGCACAAGAAGGTAATGAAACTAGATCCCAAGTAAAAGTGTGCTCCAAAGCACTCAACGCGTTAGACATGACAATCTGCCACTCAAGAATCCGGACAACCTCCCTCTGATATCTTGTTACCTGAAGGGAGAGATCGATCGGTTCAGTTCACATGAAAGCATCTAGCCGATTCCTGACTTGGTTTGTATATACAGTAGCACATCTAACATATTTGTCTTCCTCGGTGGCTTCACGTATATTTTTAGCATGTTTTGTGTTTTGAGGAAAAATATTTAAAATGCTTTCGTTTCATAATAAACAGCCAAACGTGTTGAACAGTGTTAGAAAAGCCCAATTAAGGGCCCATGTTTTCTTCTTTCTCTCTTCTTGTATTAGTCCCACATCATGTATTAGGATTTCTCTCTTCTTTCTTCTCCTATATAAGTGTGTGTATACTTGTAACTATTTATTCAAGAAATATATACAAGATTTTGGGCCTCTCTTTACAAACAGATTGCAACTTTAACTGGGCACACCATGAGAGTACTCTACCTGGCGACTTCTCCCGACGGACAGGTTTGCCAAGTCTTTTAATAGCCGGTGGACTTTGCGATGTTAAAATAATTACTGAGAGCAACTTTCTGCCTGGAAATCTTGCAGACAATTGTGACTGGAGCGGGGGATGAAACTCTGCGGTTCTGGAATGTCTTTGCTTCAGTTAAATCAAAGGTATATCCAACAACCAACTCTCTATATTTGTTACTGCTTTTATTCTTTGTTATAAACTTGGAATGTTGGTTCACTAGCAGCTCTTTAAAAGTTTCCAGCTATTATTGAGCCACACTCAAGTTTTACATAAAATTGATAATTACCGGAATCTCTCCTTGGACTTTGCATAATTCAGGCTCTATTTGTTTGGGAGTTTCGCTGCTCCGTTTTGGGCAAACGCCGCCGGAAGGAGGGCGTAAACAAATGAACCTCCGGCGACGTTTGCTCTGTTTCCACCCGCCCGCCTTGACAAACGCCCCAAAAGCTTCGTTTGGAGCAGACACCTCCCCCCTCCGTTTCGAACACTCCGTTTCCACCCGCCGGATTGACCCGCCACCGCCGAACCAAATGAAGCCTCAATGACTTATCCTCTAAGCTTTCTCCATTATTAAGCCAAAACGGTAATGCAGAAAAGACCAAAATATTCCTAACATTGAAAGAAAAAAAGAGAGATGGGGGATGCATGTTACAAAGAACAACTCACAAAATCAATGAAAATTACGTCACGGTTGCGCATGCCGATGAGACATGCGCGCCAACGAGACGCCGCAGCGAGTCTACACGCGGGGGTAGACGATGACGGACCCGTCTGGAGTAGAAACCGAAGACGCGCCTATGACATGATAATCTTATTTGTATTCTGTTATGTTGTATGCTTTACTATTAGCAATCATTTTTTTTGTTATCCGCACCCCACGCCTATAAAGGGGTTATGTTGTACTCTTTTTCATTATTTTTGGATGAATGCGTTTTAGGGTTGCTCCCTAGAGTTCTTCTCTCAATCTCTCCCTCCCCTTTCTCTCCTTGCCTCCGCCGGCTTTTCCCCTCACCGGATTCCTTTCCGAGAACGTATCAAATTATGTGTGATTTTATTATTTTTCATTAGAAATTCTAAAAAAATCAGTGTCCTGCTATTGAAACCGCGTGAAACCGAGCAGAGAAAGACCGCTGGAGAGATGCGGTCAACCAATACTGCTAATCGCTGAACATAGGAGACCGGAAGGGGTTGGGCGGTTAGAAAACAACAGGCCGCATAGTTGGATCTTGAAGCTCTAATACCATGTAGAGAAAAATCTAAAACCTTGTATATATGTACAATTTTAAGTATGAATACATATATATAGGGTAAGCAATTAACCCTTAAATAAAATGAGCTAAATTGCTATACATTAACGAATATATGTAGTAGCATCAATGATTGTAATGGACATTAGTGTTAATTAATGAACATTTGTGCTTCTTACCTCGAGATAATGTATGAAAATTGTGATTCTAATAGATGTGCATTATTTTCAGACTCCTGTCCGTGATTTTGGAGCTTGGTCGATGGGACGGAGCCACATAAGATGAGTGCAGCGAAATTCTAACCACACAGTAACCTCAACTGATTTGTAAATGGACTAACAGAGGCTTGCATATATTGTTCTGAAATCCTGCTGCTGCTTGTCATATAATATCTTCAGTTCTGCGTGCTGTTATCGAGGATACTAAGGTCTAGACATTCATTCAATTCTTTAGAGGTTAGGATCATAGATTATGCCATATTTGTATTGAATTGGATGGGTTCCCAACTTATATATTTAATCCTCAATGCTTTCTGTATTACAAATATTATGATATAATGCCATGCTATTTGATACTATTAGAGTTATTATATATGCAATATTTTAATGTTATTGAGTTTAGTCCCACACCGCCTATCGGTGTTGTGGATGTCATGTTGTAGTTCCTATTTAATGCCCCTATGAGGATGAATATATTTGCACCTTTCATTTTATTTCTCCTTTCTACAAATACATCTGGATTATCATAAAAGAATGAGATCTAAATGTTGGTTGAAATCCACCTATCCTCTCTATGGTTGCCACAGACATCCTAAATCGCAGACAATCATGACTTGGATTGTGTTTAGATGTCTTTAAACAATAACATTGAACCAAATAAAACTCTACTAAATCCATTATGTTTGACAGAGAGAGTACTGGAGATGGACTCCAGGAAAACACCCGCTTAGAGGGGAAGAAATGATAGTCTGTCCCCTACTGTGCAGCGGTAGTGCTACCGCCAGCGGTAGCTCCCAGTGAGCATACTGTTGTGAGGTCTTTCTCGTGGAGACATGGGGTCCATTTGGTGAGGCATGTCTCTTGAATACTTGGGGGCCAATGTGTTGAGCTGAAAGCCTGTGTGACCCAGCTTAGGCGGCTGTGAGTGCCATCCTTAGAACATAACAGAGTTATGTACTGTGAATGGGCAAGGGGAGGCTGACCCGCATCGTGGCTCGTTTGCCTGACGATTTGAGCAATGGGTTGTGGGTGACCTATACCCAACCTTATGGCGATCAGCTTGGAGTGAGTCAGTGTCTTGAATCTCAGCATGACTTTGTCGTAGCATAGGGTGAGTCTTTGGCTTCGGCCCGGAAAGACTAGGAATGCTCAAAGTTATCGTGAGAATAAAGCCAAAACATACATATGGGCTCCAATGTTCCTAGAACATAAACCAGCAAGTTATTTATTGAAAGTGCAACATAAGATAAATGACGCGGAATCACTTGATCAGGCTGCGTTCGTTGTGATCTTCAAGCACTGAGAGTGGACTTGACAAACTCGATCGGGTTTCTCGCTGTTGCCACTTTCAATAACAATAACAATGGCATTTTAATATAAGTATATGCTAAAAGGAGATTGAACCTGAATTGCTTGTTATTTTACAAGTTTTAACAGACTGTATGGAGCTGAAGCCAACAATCTCAAGAATATATCAGTTAGTTCATACAGGCAGAGGAAGTAAAGCATCTGCATTGTTGCTTTCATGGCCACAACTATTTGAACCTGCATTGAAATCTGAAGCTTGATCACAGTGAGCTGACTCATTAATTCAAACTTGTGTTCCTTTGAATGGGCTGCAGCAATTAAAAGAACAAGACTGCAAAATGGTAAGTGTATAACCCATAATTCGTCGAGATCAGAAGTACCCCAGCAGACTGCTATTCGCAGACCATTCGGCGAGCAGAGGCGAGCTGTGGCGAGCTGAGGTGAGCTTGAGCGAGCAGAGACGAGCTTGGACGAGTAACTCGCGAGTATGAGCGAGTATCCCTTGGAACTCGCTGGCAGAAGCTGGATACTCGCCTATAGCCCCCTAAGATTTCTCTATAAATAGCCCCACAGGGGTACTGGAAATGACACTTTAGGAAGAGCCTGAGGTCCCCCAAAGTGGATACTCGTCCAGTCCATGCCTGCCTAGTATCTCACCCAGCCTTTTGGTTGTGGAGGGGAAGTTTCTCCCAAACTTCCGGGTACGTGGTGTGACCTCCCTGCTGGAGCACTTGGGGTGTGCTTATAGATAGTTTCCTCTCTCTCTCTCTCGCCACCCATTTGAATTGTGACGTCGGATCGTAAAATCAGTAACCTTAGACTGCCTTGATTCTATTTCTGAGGTTGAGAATTTTCCTGCCTTCAACAGTAAGCGCTAATTTTTTGCAGTTTTTAAAACTTTCTTTGATGTTGAACACAAGGCCTCCCCCCCTAATGTTAAGCTCATTATGATATTAGTTGTGAAATAGTGATGCTGCCAGCATCAGGGAGAGGGATATTGGTCTTTATAAACATACTTTCATCAAAATAATTCATATCTAAAGACTTATCAAGTGGCTCTGATAGCAATTTTTGCTGTCACTGATTGGCTGTTTAAAATTGTACTATTAAGATCAACCATAACACAAGGTGAAAAGAAGGCCAGCGTTTAGAGTAATTTTTAGGTCAGAACACCTGATCATGAGCATGGTCCTGCACCAATGAGGAGTCTGCAAAGGAGGTGGGGCTCACGCAGTTGTGGCTTGTGCCATACACTTTTGCGCGGGACTCTCATCATTTCAGGCCCCTCATTGATTGTCCTGACCATGCTTATGGTCAGGAGTCCTGACCTAAAAATTTTCCCAGCGTTTAAGGAGTCCAATTCATCCATATTTCAAAGATGTCCAAATTCATCCTTGTTTTAAAATGCTGGGCTCTCTGTGTATAACAATACTCTTCATAATTCAGCTAACACTGCTCAAACAATGTAAGGCTTAGTTTGGCAGAGCAGCGGCGGTCATAAACGCATGGGTTAAGTCGTCATTCGTTAATGATCACATAACGAATTTCATTCATTTGAACATAAAAGTGGATGAAGTTTCTTAGATTGGCGTTAACGAATGACGGTTTGACCCCCCATGTTTATGACCGCCGCCACTTCATCGATGCTCAAATTGTAACATCCGTAATTTTAATGCGAGAATGGAATTTAATATCAGGATTCGATCACGATTAATCATTCATATGCGTAATCGTTGGATCGATGCATGTTTATCACTCGTAGTCTTTGTTTCGTGTTAAAACTTATTATAAATGTTTACGAATTTTAGTGTATGCGAAATTTTAAATTTTGTGCGAGAAAGCAACACATTGATTGAAAGGTTTTAGAAGATAGTAGCATCTTTGAAATTGAGTGGAATAATCTAATTTTACAAGGTTTTGGAAGCCAGTGCGCAATTTCAACCCCCAGCCTAGATCGTGGAACCAAGAGCGTAAAGTGCACTAATCCGACGGTCCGTGTGGATTAATGCGCATATCTTAAAGTGCATTGCACTGATCCAAGCAAACCGTCGGATCAGTTAACTTTACGAAAAAATGTCAAAATGCACTTTACCATCCCCCGAATTCCTATATCGTAAATGCGTAACCTCCCTTTAATAATTGAAAAAAAGTTTTTCTTATTAGATTACCCAAATTTTATTTATTTTCATTTTTCATTTTTCATTTTTCATCCGCGCAACTCGGGGTTGTATCCGAGAAGGAACCGGGTAAAGTGCACCTGCTGCACTTTACGGTGCAGCGCGACATCCAACAGATGCGAGCACGTCTCAGCTCGCACACACACATCTCAAAGCGAGATGTAATGCGCACGCATCTCCGCACGAACTAAGATATGCTCGCATACGTTGAATGCCGCACTATACCATAAAGTGCTTTTACACCCCGGAATTCATACGAGAAACGCCCCCCACAGCATTTTTTTAAATATATTTAATTAAATATTTATTTTTAAGTTCCAAAACAAAATTTAATTAATTAATTAGTTTAGGGGTCCCTTTATTTAGGTGATTGTTAATCACAACCCGTAATTGGCTAGTCGCACACCAAAATCTTTCAATTTTTTGCGCCTTTTCGAAATACGCCTTGTACATGCAATTTCAGGAAAAGTGTTCAACACAAAAGTTGTAGATATCAACGAGATCTACAACTTTCGTGTTGAACACTTTTCCTGAAATTGCATGTACAAGGCTTATTTCGAAAAAGCGCAAAACATGAGCATATTTCCAAAGTACGCATTGTACATGCATTTTTAGGAAAGGTGATCAACACAAAGTTGTAGATCTCGTCGATATCTACAACTTTCGTGTTGAACACTTTTCCTGATATTGCATGTATAAGGTGTATTTCAAAAAGACGCAAAAAATTAGCAGATTTTGTGGTGCGAGTGTTAAAATAACGGGTTACAGTTAACAATTTATCATTCTTCATCAGCGCATCGGGGTTTTCTCAGCAGGAAGACGATGCTCCTACAGTTGCCGCTGCTCACACTCCCCAATCCAAAATCCCCTTCTTCCTTCCCTCAGATCCTCAATGTTCGCTGCAATTATGCTGCTGGTCTTACTCTCAGATCAACACGCGCTGCGCGTCGTCGCAATTCCGCTGTAAGTGTAGAAACCCTAATCCAATGTGCAGTTTTGTATCCAAAGAAGCGCAATTCCTGCCATTGATTTCCGTTTTTTCCTTTCTCTCTTCTGATATATGATTGTTGTTACCTGCGAATTCTATAATGGAGAAGGGAGGGCGATCTAGGGTGAATAATGCATCTAATGAAGACTCATCTGGCAAGGCAGCTTCAGTTTATTAGTTTTTGTAGCAGTTCATGTTTCTAACCTTTTAGCCGCATTAATTATTCATTTTGATTTAGTTTAGTTTTTTTTTTCAGTTGAGGAGAGCTCTGATATGGGGGTTAGAGCAGCATTGTCTATGCTTAAATTTTATAAAAGTGAGTTTACTTTCTTATTATATTTCAACAGTTGCTGAATTCTGTCCCTTATGTTAAGGATTTGTTTGAGTTGATGATGAGGATTAGAAGTGGGATCGGCATTGGGCTTCGGGCCAACAGTTGGCGGGGCCTGCATTTACGTAATCGCACAAGAGGCGTTAATCAGATAGTTGATCCGAGAATCTCATGTATCTTGTTTTTTTTTTATTTTGGACAATATTTAGTGTGATTTGAATATCGAGTATAGTGATCAATCATAGCCGTTCATGCCCGTCTTTTTATTACAAATAAGTGGGAGGGATGTCAGTTTGAGACATTGCTAGCCTTGTGAGAAATTTCAAAGCGACAATCAATTTGTAGTGCGACACCGCGAGATCCCAGAGTGCTGTCTTGATTAATTATTTCAGGTTTTCCTTTGTTTTTCTTATTTTCCCGTAATTCCCGTCTGCCGCATGATTCCGTAATGATTCTCTTGGTGTATGTTGATGATATTTTGATTACGAAAGATGATCTCACATGAATACACATGGTCAAACAACATATGACTTATGTGTTTCAAACTAAGAACCTGAAAAATCTTCGATATTTCCTTGGTCTTGAAGTTACTCGGCGTCCTGATGGACTTGTTTTATCTCAACGAAAGTACTATCTTGACTTGTTTCATGATGTTGACTACCTTGGATGCAAGCTTGCGGACAATCCCATGAATATCAATCACAAGCTCTGCGCTCATGCCTCAGACTCTGATCTTCTTCTTCTGAACCTAGATTATTATTGTTGTATTGTGAGAAAACTATTATATAAGAGGAGAAAGGGAAGAAAATTCTATCCTAAGATGTGAGACTAAAATAACTAACAATATGGGCCTAACATTTGTCTTTTACCTATATTCTTTAACAGTTTTAATAACTGTTCTTGATTATGTCTTCTCTTAACTGAAACTTGCAGTACCTAAGACTGCTGTTCATAAGCATATAGGATACTGTATTTTCTTTGATGCAAGAGAGAAAGTGACAACAACTGAAAATGAATTGCCAACAGATTTGAGTTGAATGTAATTTCAACTACTTTATTTTGTTGACAAGAAACTTAGAACAATATATTTCACTTACAATAATAATCCAATAATGTTTCCCCTTGTCTTTCACTTAGGTTGGGTAAATCCTGTTACTTATTTTAACTGCATGTGTAACAACCCTAGTTTTACAAAAAATTGAAATGAAAAAAAGAGAAGAATTAATTTGATCCATTTTAAAACCTAGGGGTATGTTTTTTTGGTAAATAACATATTATGTTATTATTCCTATTTCTCTAACCATGCAGCCCACCCTAAATAACTAGACGCAACCCACCTTCACCTAATCTTTAATTTCTATTCGGTCCAGGGCTTCTGTTTCTCCCGCTCCCGATTTCGTCGTAAGCCGCACACCGCTGTTTCCGCCTTCCTCTGCCAACACCTCCCACGCCTCTTCCTCCTCTAGCCGACGCCTCCTCTTGCTTCCCCGCCTCCTCCTACTCTTCTTACTCTGGCCGACAGCCCCAAGAACTGACGATCCTAGGGTCGATAACCCCCTCCTCAGGGCGTCGAGAGCTTCTTCCCCTCTCCTCCTGTTCCGACCAGCAAAGGCAGCCCCCTTTCTCCTCCTCCAAGTGGTTGGCAACCCTGATTTTTTTTGCCTCTTCTTCTTCGGCTTGGCCGGGATTTTCGAGAGGGCCACCTAAGGTTTTCTTCCCTCTCCTCCTTGGGCTCGGATTTGACCACCTTGGGTAAGGATTTCCTCTTTTCCCTCTCTTTTTCAGATTTTCTTGTTTTTGGGATTTATTGCCCCCAAATGCGTATGCTTGTGTTTTAAGATTTTTGCCTCCTTGTAATCATCTAACCATCGTGTATTCTGTTTTCCGGCGCTGCTCCTCGACATAATTGACAGGATTGCTCAAGCACTCTCTGATTTAGGGTTTCTCCTAGCCAAGCGCCGCAAAGTATCCGTTTTCGTGCGGTAATCTCCTCTCCCCTTACTCTTGAGGGAGGTAAATCTCTAAACCCGTTCTTGATCAAAAGTTATGCGATGTGTAAATATCCTGTGCTAGCGTAGAATTTCCGTCATGTCAAATATCAATTATGATTGTGCTTGAACAAGTTCAAAAATAGGATTGTTAATTTTGCTTGCACCGCTTAGCCGTCGTCGTCAGTTTCAGCTTTAGCCTTAAGGCAAGTAGAGATCTCTCTCTCTTGCAAACATTGAGTTTAATTTAATGCATATATTTTTTTGAATACATAACTTCATTCTTGCATATTTTGATCTGTCAAATGAACTGAAATCTTGAATGTCTAATCTGACAAGTCAATATTTTAGTGTTTAATATATTTGGAATGTCATGAATTTGTGATCGTGAATGATTTTGAATATTCACTTAGATGAATGAATTTCTCATTTGATGCATAATCGGAAGAACGATAGATTTTTGGACATGATCAACAAATATTATAATGATAATTATTAAGATTTCTTTTAGCAATTGGATTACTTGCGATTTTACATGATGTCCATATCGTACAAATGTTTACTTGGAAGATATTCGTGACTTGCAACGAATTAATCTAATTGAATACTTGTTATCATAGTAAATGATGCATAATAATCTTACCACTCGTGCATACTCGAACCCACAAAAAAATATAATGCTCACTATCTAGTTTCTTTTGTGTCATCGAATTTTATTTTTTATGTCTGTCTGGTTGTAAGACTTGAGTAAAGTTTGTTTCTTGGTCTAATTTTCCCTTTTGACATAAATTCGTGCCGGTTAGAATCACAATCTATGAATCATTTAATCCAGTAATGTCATAAGCAATCTTAAAAGGTAGCGTTTAATTAGTGCAACCCCTTATTTGCATGTCATTTCAAGTAGAAATTTTACTAATAAGACTTGCATCTGAACTTGAGTGTGAACTATGTGCATCAACTATAAACACCTATACATTTCATTGGTTATAGCTTATGTCATTACATGATCAATATATGTTATACTATAGAGTAGTCTAATAATTTTAGTTATTTTCTGCTTGACTCACTTTTTTGTCTGTCTTGTTAGCTTTGCTTCATGAAAAACTGGTACTCATACATTTCTGTTTCCCATACTAGTTATGTACTTTACCTTGCTTATGTTATCAATGTTCTGAGGTTTTTGTTTCTTGTTTTGGAATTGTCTTAGTGTTCGTGGCTGCACATGTTGAATCCGGAAATTACGGCTCAACGATGAGTTCGGACCGGAGGTGTAGCTTGCCTTTACTTCTCCCGAACAAGCACACTAGGCTGAATATTTAGAGTTCAGAGACCTCTTCATCAGAACCTCAAACAGACCCCTGAGCTGCAGCGAGAATGTCCCGCCACACACCCGGAAGATCTTAGATCGCTTCCCCTCCCAATCCAATGTTGGACTGTGCACCTTCGGATGGCTTGGAGAGCTCCCGACTACCCACCCGGAAGCCACGGTGAATAGTGAGCTGGAGCTCTTGCCTTCCAAAGCTGACCAAAGGAGAGAAGCCAAGCAGAGGTTCTCTCCAAAGGTGCCCTTGGGGGTCTATTTATAGTTTTCTGGTAGTGGTCTGCGGATAGCGAGATCCCGCCTTACAGTTTTACTAAACGCAACCCAAACTGGTCTGCCAACAGCGAAACTCCGCCGTTTGGAATGGCTAATGACAGATCAAAAATAAGATGTCGCTGAAAAATAGAAAATCCACTCAGGTGGGCGAGCCGAGCGTGATGCGAGATCTCGCCCGGGTGGCGAGTGCCTGGTGAAGCTGACACTCGTCACTCTCCCCCTAACCGAGGGACGAGTGCGAGCTCGCCGGCTCCACTCGCCCCTCACTCGCCAGCCTGGGTAGCGAGTGTCTGGTAAAGCTAGGCGCATGCTATTTGCACCCTGCATGGTTGAACCCACTCGGCAAATACAGAGTTGCATCGCGCCTCCTGCTTCTCGAGCCCGATCTACGTCAAGCTCCTGCTTCTGAAGATTTATCTTGCTTTTTGCTGTGTCAGATTCTATGTTATGTTTCATTTCATTTTTTGTCGGATAATTCTTTTATGCAATAATTACAATTAATCATTTTCTCTGTTTTCATGGACAACTGCTAGGCTAAATAATATATGTATTAGAATTTGACATTATTTGCATGTTCATTCATCTGAGATGGTCATTGCATAAAATCTGTATTAGAACTTGTATAATGAGTTTTAATAAAATACATGTGCATCTATTTCGCGCTACCATACT
Source organism: Platanthera guangdongensis (assembly GCA_039583875.1). NCBI lineage: Eukaryota > Viridiplantae > Streptophyta > Magnoliopsida > Asparagales > Orchidaceae > Platanthera > Platanthera guangdongensis. The sequence continues at coordinate 1,495,651 of CM077163.1, forward strand.
TTAAAGTTTCCACATAAAAACAACAATTTTCCTTCAAATTAATTATTTTAAACCTAATTTTTCAGTATCTCTGCTCCCACCTAATAGACATGAATTTTCTTTCTGCCCATGTCTGTGACATGACGACTCGCACAAAGCGCACTCTGACTTTTGTTGAGACGAGCCGTGACAGCATGAGAGCCAAATATCTAAAATTAATTGTGAGGTAAATTGGATTTACACTTGCGCTAATTCCTTCAAACCAGAGAAAGTATTAATGATCACTATTATTTCATTTCAGTGGCTTAGTAAGTTTTTTGTTTATATTGGATTTCAAACTTGGACAGGAGAAATATCACCGCTTCTGCCATCAAGCTGCCGTTATGTGCCAACCTGCAGTGTGTACTCGATGGAGGCATACAAACGATACGGCGTTGCAAAGGGTACAATCTTGACAATTTGGCGCCTCTGCCGTTGCAACCCACTTGGTATGTGTCATATAATGTGCATACAGTTGCTGGCATACATATTCTATTTGTATCATGACAAATAGTTATCGAACATTATTGTTAACAGTTTTGCTAGCTGTTGCCGTGCTTCAAGAATTATATTGTATATAATAGTTTTACCTGCAACTGATTTGTAATAATAAGGTTCTTTGATAGAAGAAGTTGCAGAATTTCGGAGATGTCCTTAATTTCATTGTGTTTGAATTACCCATGATCTATATTTCTCTAATATGCGCAATTATTGTTGCAAGTAGGTTTCGTTGGGTTAGGGCTTGCTAAAATAATTTTGTAAACTATTGAGCTCTATATTTTTTATTGAATGCTTATTTGAATTCATTGAATCTTATGAAAATTCTTGTCCAACCATGATTATCCCATCGAATCCGAATAAAAAGAATTCAATTATCGGTTCCTTAAACTTTAGACTTGTAATTAAAGGAAAACATAACCAGAGGGAGAAGATAAATCGGAACACACACCGTCAATTGACTTATATACAATTGATACCACAATTCAACAACTACGGGGCATATGTAGCCTCCGGACTTATATTTTCCCGCTAATTGCGGTGGCGGATTGAATTTTGTTAGTGTGGCGTGTTCATTGTCTATTTGGGTGTGCAATTAGTAAATTATTTGAAAAATATGAGCGAAAATGAAAATGCTAAAAAAATGAAATTAAGAAAAGAGAAAAAAAGAGAAAAAAAAAGAAATTATAGGAAAGTATATATATTTGTGGTATTTGGATAGTAGTGAGTGACCCCATATGTTAAAATCTAAGTCTGGGGGTGTCACACTATCACTCACCCATTTCTAGTTGGTGGTAGCTATTAGGATGCGAGCTCATTATTTTGCTTAAGTGTGAGTTTAGCCCTTCTTATCCATAGTTGAATTCCTCACCTTAAGCCTAAGCCAAACATACATCCTAACCTAAGCCCTAAAGATTCGTAGAGTTGATTGGTATCGAGTGTAGTGGAGAAGGTGTGACCGGGCGAGCTTATGACCATCGCCATTAATGAATTTCTTTGGAGGCCACCCTATTAGTTCTTAGACTATACTACCAAACTCAGCTTCACTACTTTTGCTTACGCTATGTTTAGGACAAATCGCTTTGTTTTTCTGTTAGGAGTGAATATAGTAGCTACAATAGTTTGTTTAAATATTGTGTAATTATATTATATGCTTAGAAATTTCTTCTAACCTATTTTTATTTCCCATGGGCATGAGACTTCTCGGTCCATTATCTTGTTTCGATTTGTAATTAGCCTTTCTTACTCCCATAGGTAGATGGTTTGCTCGGGACAAGCAATAACTCAAGTCTGAGGGTATTTGATGAACAAATTTTATATAGTAATTTAGGCTCTATTCTAGCCTGGTTTTCCTATGATTTAACTCATCATTTGATATTTTTACTTGTCATTTCTTTCATATGTGCAAAAGTTATCTTTTGAGCGCATTTGAGCTAGATAGAGTTGAATAAATGTATTTTATGCGTCTTTATTATATTATTGTTTTCCTTTTCAGTTCACGCGTTTTGTCACGCGGTGTGTATCCTATAAATATGTATTCTCTACCCAGTTTAAGGTATCAAAATAAGAATTATTCGTCTCCTCTACTTGGTATCAGAGCCGACCCGACTTCCTCCCGTACGCCCTCCCTTGACCGGCTCCGCACCGCATCCAGCGGGCTTCTTTCCAGTGCTGCGCCTCCTTCCAGCGCTTCCTTCCAGCGTCGCGCCTCCTTCCAGCGCCGTCCACCCCTTCCAGCGCCACCTCCTTTCTTTTTCGGCGGAGTCCCTCGTCAGCGGTTCTTCTCCGCCGGGTCCTTCTGGCCACCCGTTGTCTCCGGCCATTTTGACCTCCATGGAGGCTGTTGGAGACACCGTGGTCACATTCTCCGGTGTCCTCTCCAGCCACACCATCTAAGGGACACTCGTAGGACGTGTTTTCTTCCGATTTGAGACCATTGTTTTTTTCCTTCAGACAGTCCTCGATGGGAGATTCCTCCGCAATTTCATCGACTCCTATCAGCTGAGACACTCCATCTAGAGCCCCCCATGTTCCCTCTGTTGATCCTCCTCGGAGCCACGACCAATCTGACTCTTTGAAGATCACTACTGTTGCTCTGGATGACACAAATTATCTGGAATAGTCCAGAGCAGCACGACATGCTATTTGAAGTCACCAGCTTTACGAACTTATTGATGATACCACAGTTGAACCGCAATGGGCCGATCCCTCATGGAGAAAATGAGATGCGGACAATTCCTTGGTTGTCTCATGGTTACTTCACTCTATGTCCCCTCAGATGTACCGCAGCTACATGCTCCTGGACTCAACTTATGAAATTTGGATAAGGGCATGGGACACCTACCCTCAGGTAGGCAGTTCGACGCAGATTTATGAGCTCACCCGACGTGTTTTGGAGCTAAAGCAGGGCACCCTGACCGTCACTGCCTACTACTATGAGTTCGAATGCCTGTATCAGGAACTGATTATTTTAACACCTTTACCACTGCTTGCACTGCCGATGCGTAGGCTCTTCAGAAGAATAAGGACCACTTCCGAGTTCACGTCTTTCTTACGAGACTCAATAGGGAATTTGATGCTGTTCGCTTACACATCCTCCACCGTGAGCCTCTTCCGTCTCTTAGGGAGGCCTTCAATATGCTCTTCAGTGATGAAAATCGTTGCCGTTCTCGTGGTGCCTCCACAGATCATTCTGCTCTTGCTGGGATTTCTCGTGGCCCTCCTTCTGTCTGCAGCCACTGTGGGAAGAAAGGTCATACTAAGGATGCCTGCTTTCACATGCACCCTCATCTTGCTCCCTCTGGCCGGGGTTCTGGTGCTCGTGGGAGAGGTGGTCACCGTGGTTGTGGTCGTTCGGTCGGCGACCATACACAATATTCTGCTCACTCGACTGAGGTTTATGAGGACAACTCTGGGGGCCTTTCTGCTATGGAATTGGAGGTCTTTCGCCGTCTGTTGCGCTCCCAGCCTGACCCTACATCGATTGCTCCCACTGTTGCGTTTGCTACTTCAGGTATCTCCAGTGCTCACGCCGTGTCTTCATCCCCTTTCGAGTGGATTATCGACTCGGGTGCGACCGATCACATGACTGGCTCTGCCTCAGGTTTTACCTCATATACTCCTCTCTAGTCGTGATAAGGTTATTGCCACTAATGGTTCCATGTCGTCTATTGCTGGCAGAGGAACCGTTGCTTGTTCCCTCGACATATCACTCTCTTCGGTTTTGCTTGTCAATTCATTTCTTCGCAATCTTCTCTCCATAAGCCACTTAATTACTACTTTAAATTGCTCCGTAACCTTTTACCCTGATGTTTGTGTGTTTCAGGATCTGGATACGAAGCGGACGTTTGACAGTGGTAGGAACGTTTGCGAGACTGTACTTGCTGAATCAGTCGTTATCTTCCGGTGCTCTTTCCACCAACAGGGCTCCTACCTCCCACCACATCCAGCGCTGACATCTGCGCCTTGGCCACCATTCTCCTTTATATCTCATCAAACTTTTTTCTGCTTTCAGCTATTTAATTAAATCGTTTAAGTGTGACACATGTGATCGTTCAAAACATGTTCGTCATAGTATTAGTCATGTTTCTCTTCCTAGTTCCACTCCGTTTGATGTTATTCATTCTGATGTTTGAGGTCCCTCTCCGGTGTTATCTTTATCTGACTATAAATGGTTTGTTATTTTTATTGATTGTTATTCTCGTACTACGTGGTTATATTTATTAAAAAAATGTGAGTTCTTCCCTGCTTTCAGTCCTTTCATAAGATGGTTGTGAACCAGTTCAACGACACAATTCGTGTCTTCGTAGTGATAATGGTGGGGAGTATGATGATCAGGAAGCGTTTTGTACCGATCTGTCCGACCATGACATTATTCACTAAATCACATGTGTCCACACCTCTTCTCAAAATGGTGTTGCCGAACGAAAAAATAGGCACTTACTGGAAGTGGCTCGGTGTCTATTAATTGCAATGCACCTTCCCAAGTCCTATTGGGGTGATGCAGTTCTGATTGCTGCTCATCTCATTAATCGTCTTCCGTCTCGCTCTATTTCCTATGATACGCCTCTCGACCGTTTGCCAGGAACCACATTGTTCACACCTCTCACGTCGCTCCTTGCATCTTTGGCTCGGCCTGCTTTGTTCATGTTCATACCCCACATCACGATAAGCTGGATGCTCGCTCCCTCCGTTGTGTTTTTGTTGGCTACTCTCCTACAACCAAAGTGTATCAGTGTTATCATCTTCCTACTCGTCGTTATTACTGCACTGTTGATGTTATTTTTCGTGAGGAGTCCTACTTCGGTCCTCGTCAGGGGGAGACGAGTGATAACAGTGACGAGACTATTGACTCTCCTCTCCCGATTGTGGCTTCTCCGCATATTCCCACTCCTCCGGCTCCTAGCTCACCGACTGTTGCTCCTCTTATTCCCGCTCCTCCGACTTCTTGCCCATCGACCTCTGCTTCCGTTCCTACCACCTCTATTCCTTCGATTCTATATACCTACTCTCGTAGACCTCGCACGGTTGAGCAAGTACAGACTGTAGTGGTTCCACCGATACTGGTGCCTGTCTCCGATCCAGATTCAGACGATGACCTTCATGTTCCCCTTGCTCAACGTAAAGGTAAAACAGGTGGCACCAAACACCCCATTGCCAACTACATCTACTCTCACCTCTCTCAGGCTTCACAAAGGTTTTATCTCTTCCCTTTCCTCTATTGTGATTCCTAAGACCTGATAGGAAGCTGTTCAGATACCTAAGCGGAAACAGGCTATGGAAGAAGAGATGTGTGCCGTGGAAAAAAATGGGACATGGCGGCTTGCTCATCTTCCCTCGGGAAAGCGAACTATTGGATCACGCTGGATCTTCTCTGTTAAGCAGAATCAGGATGGGGTGGTGGAGCGGTATAAAGCACGCTTGGTTGCTCAGGGTATACTCAGACCCAAGGAATTTACTACCAAGAAACTCTCTCTGGTTGCAAAGTTGAATTCTATTCGGGTGTTTCTGTAACATCCGTAAATTTGACGCGAAATGTAATTTTATTGTAGGGTCAAGTCACGACGGATTTTGATCGAGTCAGCGCGTCGTCAAGATATAATGTTACTCTTTCTTATATTAGCGACCGTTAGTTTGTTAAGTGCGTTAACAATAGTGCGTAACGCATGTATTTTAGAATCGACGCGTGCGGTGAGAATGGGTTGCGTTTAGCACGAAAATAGAAATGGAGTGCCAATAGCAATTCCCCCCTCTCTTCTTACGGTTAATAAAAAAATCGCATTATGCGATGGGTTAAAACCGTATTCTCAAACCCGCAAGCCCCAAATTCTCACGGGTTAGAGAAACCGCAAGCGTGCCTTTCGTTCCGTCTCCTGCACGCTGCGACGCCGAGCCCGGCGCGCCTCCCGCAACCTTTTCGTCGGCCGATCCTCCTGCGAAACTCCTCTCCGACCACTCCTCCTCCTCTACGAGCGCCGGTGGACATTCCTTTTCCTTCCTTGGTCGTGGAAGTGCCGGATTCAACCCTAACCAGTGGAACTTGGAATCGTTCGTTTCCGGTGAGTTTATTTCTTCCTTTTCTCCATTCCTTCATGAAAATCCTTTGATTTGGAAGATAAGATAGACTAAGTTTTCATTCATATTGCCATATTTTAGGTTTTGGTGTTCGTGGTTCACCACGGAATTTGTGTGTAACGCATTGAGAGCCTCAATCGCTATACATAAAGGTAATATACGAAGTTTAGCACATGTATTTTTGTAACCCTAGATGTTTTGGAGATTTTCCTCCGGAAACCCTAAAAGGGGAATAATTATGAAAATATGTTTGCCTTAAATTGCAGGACTCTAGTAGGTTCGAGGCAGCACTCTGAGTTTTTCCATACAGTAGAATTTTCTTCGGAAGAGCTAATGTCGCCGCGCCGAGTGTACGAGCGTCGCAGCACCGCGATAAGGAAATTCTAATTTCTTTTAGTTAGACATATCAAATAATTATATTTTTATACGCATGAGTATGTTTCGTACAAGCATCATAACCATGCATAGAAAAGTGTGACAGTAGAAAAATAATCGTTGAAACGCGTATGATAACGCCTTCTTCCATAACCACGTTAGTAAAGTCATGAACAGTTATTTAAGTATGAAACTTTACCGTGTACGTAAGTTTGGAGATTGTCCAACCAAGGGCGTGAAGGTCCCTTCAAGTCGATCACGAGAAAGTCAAGGGTCGCTCAGTAGAACACCAGAAAAGATATCCCATGCAGAGTAACGTCAGACCAAAAAGGTCGGTAGCACACCAGTTTTTTCGTGCTTGGTAGAGGCGCACTACCTTCCTCATATGACATATGATATCCTATGAGTTACAGAGTCTTGAGAGTTGACTCTCCTTGAGACAGTTAGTAGATTCGAGACCGTGTTCGTGCGACACTAGAACAATTGAGTTCGTCAGATGATCTCGGGTCATCAGTTTCAGTTGCGCGTTAGGAGCTACTCTGCCTAGAGCCTTCCCAGTAAATGTGTAGGCTAGAAGCCACCTAGAACTCAAGTACAAACTTGACGTGAGACAGTACACCAGTTAGTGAACGTCATAACTTGGGTAAATGAATGAAAAGTCATGAATATAGAACTAATAGTGTGTTGACCAGGAAGTATAGGAAAAACATGCATAACATATATCATAGAATGTTTTCAGTGCATGAGACTATTTTTAAAGACATGCATGCATTCATATGTAAATCTGTTTTAGTATCACTAAGGGGAATTGTTTTTCTTTACTTTGACCCTTCGTGGGCAATGTTTTTCAGGCGACCCAGGTGAGAAACTACGTCTAGGATGAGTGTTATGGTGGCGTCAGTTTGTAGTACTTTTCCCATTCAGTTTACTCTATTTCAGCATGTACTTGTAGATGTGGATAATGTACCTGGTTAATATTTTATATAACGTGTATCAGACTATTATTGTTATACGGTTTTTCAGTTATTTTAATTCCATTCTTGTTTAGTGGCTCTGTGAATCCAAATATCAGGTATGTGGTTACCCTTAATTTACCTTTTTTTAACTTTCGTTGTAAGTCTTAAATTGCTTAGTATAGACTTTTATTACCTGCTGCTACTAGTTTAATACTGTTTCCTAGTTTTCTTTATATCGCTGACCCGACCGGATGACTGATTTCTGAAATACTGGGAAGGGATGTTGCAAATTGGTATCAGAGATAAGTTGAGGATCCTTGGACCCTAGAAGGTTTTCACAGAGCTATAAGATTGTGTAAGAGTAAACTCTTGTTAGTAGAGTATTTTAAGTTGCGTTTAAGCTTTAGTTTTCGCAAAAGTACGAAATAAAGTTGCTAAGGCAGATTTTGCAGATGCTTGATAAATAATCAGATTTCTTTTATATGTTCTATCAAGCAACTCGAGCAAGTGAATCAGGTGAATCTTCACGTCAGGACCCTGTTCCTAACGCGACTATGGAAGATGCTGCCGTGCCGCAGGTACCACCAGTTCCAGCAGCTACAGAGGGCACTGACATAGCGTCTCAGATTGCCAAGGCGGTTACTGTTGCCTTGATGGAGTTTCAGAGAGGATTGACTGCAGGGTTTCCAGTTCCAGTACAAGTACCAGCCCCTGCACCAGCTCCTGCCCCAGCACCCGTGGAGATGACCCTGAAGCGCTATTTGAGGAACTTTAGAGAGCTTCAACCTTCGAACTACAGTGGGGACGAGACCCCGATGGACACAGATGATTGGGTGACAAACACCAGAGACCTGCTGAATGTTTTGGAGTGCCCAGAGAACAAGAAGGTTCATCTGGCAGTTTTCCTCCTCCGAGGTGAGGCAAATGTCTGGTGGGACAAGTACCGGACAGATGAACCCGCAGGTATATGGTTATGAAATTTCCTTTTTTTTGGAAGTGATACGTTCTTTTTATATAGTATGACCATACTTTTGTCCAGGTCGTACGTCAGACATGTTTACGTGGGGCGAAGTTTCTAGAGCTCTTGCAAATTAGTTCGTGCCTCTTTCTGCACAACGAGGTCTCCAGGAGAAGTATCTTAGGCTTTTCCAGGGGGACATGACTGTTGCTGAGTACGAGCGAGAGCTTACCCATCTGGCTCGATATGCGGGCGTGATGCAGGGAGACCAGACTGAGAATTGCAGCCGTTTTGTGGATGGTTTACGTGATTCGTTGAGGCAACCGCTAATGACGATGGTCAACGCTGATTACATGAGCTTAGTGGATACGACTCGCAGGCTGGAGGCTGACCAGCAGAAGGTTCAAAAGCGAAGTAATTTCCTTGCGAATCGATCTCAGGATTCGCATCAGTCGCAGCAGAGCAGGAATGACCAGGGGAAGAACTGGAACAAGAAGCAGAAGCCTGATGCGAGGAAGAATGATCAATCTGGTGACAGGAGCAGGGACTACCCCCTTTGTCCCAAGTGTCAGCATCGCCATCCAGGAGAGTGTTTGGCCAGCGCGGACGTGTGTTACAAGTATCGTCAACCTGGACACATAGCTCGTTTCTGTCAGGAAGGTGGTTCGAATCAGGTAATCAACCTTGTTGTATTTTGTACATTTATGAAATTTCTGTAGATAACAAATGTATTTTGTCCCTGCAGTCGAAGTACGAGATTGGTGGTCCTAGTAGAGCAGACAAGGGCAAAGTTTTGATGATTACTGATGGAAGACCACAGCATGATCGAGATTTGGTGCAGCCCAGAGCTTATAAGCTTGGTCAACAGGAGGCAAAGGATCAAGAGGATGTAGTGACAGGTAAGTGTTTTAAATTTGCTTAACAAGTTTATTTAATCCTCCGTAGTGACACTCTTTTCATTATGAAAATCATTCATGTAGGCATCCTTATGATTCGTGATTTACCCTCCAAAATTCTGTTTGATACGGGTGCCTCGCACTCGTTTATCGCAGAATCTCTAGTGCGTAAGCTGAAGCGAGAAGTCCTTCCAGAGACAGTACCACTGGAAGTCATGATGCCTAATGGATCCCTTCTGTAGACCAGAGATAAGTGCATGGTACCAGTACAGTTTGATGATACCGAGATTATCGTGGAAGCTTTGCAGCTACCTATCGCAGGATTCGATCTGATCTTTGGAATGAACTGGCTTGCGGCAGTCAACGCCAGGATTGACTGTAGGGCGAAGCAAATACAGTTTGAGGGCCCTAATCAGACTGCGTTTTCTTTTCAGGGCTTGAAGGAAGTTGTGAAGATGATTATCTCCGCAGTCCAAGCTAGAAGGTGCATCAGTAAGGGTTGTGAAACCTTCGTAGTACTGATGAATGCGGAGGCTAAGACTGACTTGTCAGAGGTACCAGTGGTGCAGGAGTTCCCCGATGTTTTTTCGGAAGAGCTCCCTGGTGCCCCTCCAGATAGAGAGATAAAGTTCCCGATAGATTTGCAGCCCGGGGCTACACCAGTAACCAAATCCCCCTATCGAATGGCTCCAAAGGAACTAGCGAAGTTGAAGAGCCAGTTGCAGGAGCTGCTTGATTTGGGTTTTATACGTCCCAGTACTTCTCCTTGGAGTGCTCCAGTACTTTTCGTGAAGAAGGACGGTAGTCTGAGACTGTGCATAGACTACCGTGAGTTGAACAAGCTGTCAGTAAAAAACAAATACCCGATTCCCAGGATTGATGATTTGTTCGACCAGTTGCTGGGCTCGTGCACTTTTTCCAAGTTAGATTTGAGGTCGAGCTACCATCAGTTGAAGATTCAGGACGTTGATGTTCAGAAGACGGCTTTCAGTACCAGATATGGTCACTTCGAGTTCGTCGTCTTGTCGTTTGGGCTGACCAATGTCCCTTCAGTATTTATGGACCTGATGAAAAGGATATTTCGGGAGTACTTGGATCGTTTTGTCATCGCCTTCATAGATGATATCTTGGTGTTCTCTAAGAGTGCAGAAGATCATGCCGCACACCTCAGGATTGTTTTGAGCACCCTCAGGAAGAACCAGTTGTATGCCAAGTTTTCAAAGTGTGAGTTCTGGCTTTCAGAGATTGCATTCTTAGGCCACGTCATCAGTCATCCAGAGGTTAGTGTCGATCGGAAGAAGATAGAGGCCATTAAGAATTGGCCAAGACCGACGACAGTTTCAGAGGTTCGCAGCTTTTTGGGTCTTGCTGGTTACTACAGGAGATTCATCAGAGATTTTTCAAAGATAGCCTTACCACTGACTTCCCTCACCAGGAAGGGTAAGGGCTTGGATTGGACAGTTGAGTGTGAATTGGCTTTTGAGAATTTAAAGAGCAGATTGATGACCGTACCGATCTTGAGTTTACCTTCAGGGCCTGACGGGTTGCAGATTTATAGCGACGCTTCAGGTCAGTGTTTGGGATGTGTTCTCATACAGCATGGAAAGGTCGTAGCTTATGCCTCGAGACAGTTAAAGGTTCGTGAGAGGAATTATCCAGTGCATGACTTGGAGCTTGCAGCAGTCATACATGCTCTGAAGATTTGAGGCACTATCTCTATGATATTCGTTGTGAGATCTTCACTGATCATAAGAGCCTCAAGTATATCTTTGATCAGCGAGAGCTCAATTTGAGGCAGCGCAGATGGTTAGAGTTTCTATCAGACTACGACGTAGACATTCAGTACTATCCAGGAAAGGCGAACGTTGTAGCTGATGCCCTTAGTCGTAGAGGTTCGTGTTTCTTCCTCCTCACTCAGCAGGAGGAGTTAGTGCGAGAGCTGGAGAGACTGGACATTACCGTTGTGCAATGCAGTAGTTTTGGTTCTGCAAGGTTGAGTTGGATGGAGATTACCTGCGATATCAAGGATAGAATCAGGACAGCTCTACCGTTGGATCCAAAGATGTCAGAGATTTGGAGCTCAGTGCAGACATGTCAGAAGGAGAGATACATCATTCAGGATGACTTATTGTTGTATGATGGTATAGTGTGTATTCTCGATGTTAATCAACTTCGCGAGGACATTCTATTTGAGGCACACAATTCCAGATATTCTATACATCCGGTTAGCACAAAGATGTATGCAGATTTCAAGAAGTTAGTCTGGTGGCCAGGTTTGAAGTGTGATGTTACAGATTACGTAGGGAAGTGTGAGACGTGCAAGTTGGTTAAGGCCGAGTGCCAAAGGCCTGGAGGCAAGTTGCAGCCACTTCCCATTCTTGAGTGGACATTCGAGGATATATCCATGGATTTCATCCATGGTCCGCCGAGATCGCAGAGTGAGAATGACTCCTTATGGGTTATAGTTGATCGGCTTTCTAAGGTCGCTCATTTCATTCCTCTTAAGAAGACAGATCAGGGTCCCGGATTAACTCAGTTATATGTGGACGAGATAGTTCGACTTCACGGTGTTCCCAAGACTATAGTTTCAGACCGAGATGACAGATTCACCTCCAGGGAGTGGCGATACGTACATGAGCGGTTGGGTACCAGGTTACATTTCAGCACCGCTTTCCATCCCCAGATAGATGGGCAGACTGAGCGCACAAATAGGACTTTGGAGGATTTGCTACGGATGTGCATTTTGGACTTTGGAGGAAAGTGAGAAAATATGTTACTATTGTGGAATTCTCATACAATAACAGTTTTCAGACGAGTATTGAGATGACACCGTTTGAGACCCTCTTTGGTAGACGTTGTCGGACACCGTTATGTTGGGCTGAAAGTGAAGAGAGATCCACCATCAGAGAATCATGGATTGATAAGACCACTGACAGAGTCAAGCTCATTCAGGAGCGTATGAAGACAGCTCAAGATCGCCAGGCCAAGTATCATGATCAGAAGCACAGGTCAGTAGAGTTCAGTGTTGGAGACTACGTTTATCTGAAGGTCAGACCAGTCAGAGGAGTCTCTAGAATAAAGCGGATGAAAAAGCTGAGCCCCAGATTCGTTGGTACTTTTGAGGTGCTGGAAAGAATTGGCGAGGTTGCTTACAGGTTGGACTTACCTGAGGAAATGAGTGATGTACATGATGTATTTCACGTCTCCTATCTGAGGAGATCAGTCAGAGATTCCAGTCAGATCATCAGTACCGAGGAAGCACCAATTGAGACAGATCTTAGTATTGGGGTTAGACCGGTCAGAATAGTGTATTCAAGGATACAAAAGCTCAGGAATAGAGAGATTCGCATGGTCAAAGTCCTTTGGATGAATTGTGGTCGTCCAGAGTATACTTGGGAGCGAGAGGATGAGCTTAAGAGAAATGCAGACTATTCTTTTCTCTTCGATTCATGTATGGTTACAATTTTCGAGGACAAAAATTTTTGTTAGGAGAGGAGATTTGTAACATCCGTAAATTTGACGCGAAATGTAATTTTATTTGTAGAGTCAAGTCGCAACGGATTTTGATCGAGGCAGCGCGTCGTCAAGGTATAATGTTACTCTTCCTTATATTAGCGACCGTTAGTTTGTTAAGTGCGTTAACAATAGTGCGTAATGCATGTATTTTAGAATCGACGCGTGCAGTGAGAATGGGTTGCGTTTAGCACGAAAATAGAAATGGAGTGCCAATAGCAATCCCCCTCTCTTCTTACGGTTAATAAGAAAATCGCATTATGCGATAGGTTAAAACCGCATTCTCATACCCGCAAGCCCCAAATTCTCACGGGTTAGAGAAACCGCAAGCGTGCCTTTCGTTCCGTCTCCCGCACGCAACGACGCCGAGCCCGGCGCGCCTCCCGCAACCTTTCCGTCAGCCGATCCTCCTCTGAAAATCCTCTCCGACCACTCCTCCTTCCTCTACGAGCGCCGGTGGACATTCTTTTTCCTTCCTTGACCGTGGAAGTGTCAGATTCAACCCTAACCGGTGGAACTTGGAATCGTTCGTTTCCGGTGAGTTTATTTCTTCCTTTTCTCCATTCTTTCATGGAAATACTTTGATTTGAAAGATAAGATAGACTAAGTTTTCGTTCATATTGCCCTATTTTAGGTTTTGATGTTCGTGGTTCACCACAAAATTTGTATGGAACGCATTGAGAGCCTCAATCGCTATACGTAAAGGTAATATACGAAGTTTAGCACATGTATTTTTATAATCCTAGATGTTTTGGAGATTTTCCACCGGAAACCCTAAAAGGGGAACAATTATGAAACTAGGTTTGCCTTAAATTGCAGGACTCTAGTAGGTTCGAGGCAGCGCTCTGAGTTTTTTCATACAGTAGAATTTCCTTCGGAAGAGCTAATGTCGCCGCGCCGAGTCTACGAGCGTCGCAGCACCGCGGTAAGGAAATTCTAATTTCTTTTAGTTAGACATATTAAATAATTATATTTTTATACGCATGAGTAGGTTTCGTACAAGCATCATAACCATGCATAGAAAAGTGTGGCAGTAGGAAAATAATCGTGGAAACGCGTATGATAACACCTTCTTCCACAACCACGTTCGTAAAGTCATGAACAGTTATTTAAGTACGAAACTTTACCCGTGTACGTAAGTTTGAAGATTGTCCAACCAAGGGCGCGAAGGTCCCTTCAAGTCGACCACGGGAAATTCGAGGGTCGCTCAGCAGAACACCAAAAAAGATATCCCATGCAGAGTAGTGTCAGACCAAAAAGGTCAGTAGCACACCAGTTTTTTCGTGCTTGGTAGAGGCGCACTACCTTCCTCATAGGGCATATGGTATCCTATGAGTTATAGAGTCTTGGAAGTTGACTCCCCTTGAGACAGTTAGTAGACTCGAGACCGTGTCCGTGCGACACTAGAACAATTGAGTTCGTCAGATGGTCTCGGGTCGTCAGTTTCAGTTGCGCGTTAGGAGCTACTCTGCCTAGAGCCTTCCCAGTAAATGTGTAGGCTAGAAGCCACCTAGAACTCAAGTACAGACTTGACGTGAGACAATACACCAGTTAGTGAACGTCAGGACTTGGGTAAATGAACAAAAAGTCATGAATATAGAACTAATAGTGTGTTGATCAGGAAGTATAAGAAAAGCATGCATAACATATAACATAAAATGTTTTCAGTGCATGAGACTATTTTTAAAGACATGCATGCATTCATATGTAAATCTGTTTTAGTGTCACTAAGAGGAATTGTTTTTCTTTACTCTGACCCTTCGTGAACAATGTTTTTCAGGTGACACAGGTGAGAAACTACGTCTAGGATGAGCGTTATGGTGGCGTCAGTTTGTAGTACTTTTCCCATTCAGTTTACTCTATTTCAGCATGTACTTGTAGATGTGGACAATGTACATGATTAATATTTTATATAACGTGTATCAGACTATTATTGTTATACAAATTTTCAGTTATTTTAATTCCATTCTTGTTTAGTGGCTCTGTGAATCCAGATATCAGGTATGTGGTTACCCTTAGTTTACCTTTTTTTAACTTCCGCTGTAAGTCTTAAATTGCTTAGTATAAACTTTTATTACCTGCTGCTACTAGTTTAATACTGTTTCCTAGTTTTCTTTATATCGCTGACCCCGCCGGACGGGTGATTTCTGAAATACTGGGAAGGGGTGTTACAGTTTCTCTCGTGTTGCGTGTTGTGAATGAGAATTACAATAGCTTGATGTTAAGAATGCATTCTTGCATGTTGATCTGGAAGAAGTTTGCATGACAGTCCCTCCTAGTTTTACTAAAGAAGGATCCAGTGGAAAGGTCTATCATCTGCAAAAATCCCTATATGGCCTGAAGCAGTCCCCTAGAGCTTGGTTTTGTCCGTTTAACAAGATCATGCTCCAACTGAGATATACTCAAGGACAGTCGGATCATACGCTCTTCATCAAAAAAAGAGGAGCTCAAGTTTCGATTTTTATTGTTTACGTAGATGATATTATCATTACAGGAGATGGTCTAGAGGAGATAGATCACTTAAAAAAACAATTGGGCAAAAAATTTGAGGTCAAGAATCTGGGAAAGTTGAAATACTTCTTGGGAAATGAAGTAGTAAGGTATCATCGAGGGATCTTTATCTCTCAGTGAAAGTATACTCTTGATCTTCTGGAAGAAACTGGGATGCTTGGTTATGCTCCCGCGAATACTCCTATTGAGGCTAACCACAAGGTCGATGCTGACACTAATGGAGGGAGGGTGGATGTTTCAAGATACCAACGATTGGTTGGGAGACTCATATATTTATCTCATACTCCTGATATCACATACATCGTAGGGGTTCTAAGTCAATACATGCATGCTCCACTATTTGTGATCAACATGCAGCGTATCGGGTACTGAGATACCTCAAGAAGTCTCCAGGACGTGGTCTACTGTTCTTTGCAAACCAACCTTTGGATATTAAAGTGTTTATAGATGTTGATTGGGCCGGTAGTCAAGACAACAGGAAGTCCACCACCGGCTATTGCTCATTTGTGGGCGGAAACCTTGTATCGTGGAAAAGCAATAAACAAAATATTGTGGCTCGCTCAAGTGCGAAAGCAGAATATAGGGCTATGACGTAAGGAGTATGCGGGGGTTTGTGGTTGAAGATAATTCTCCAAGATATGAGTGTTCAGGTGAACAAGCCAGTCACTATCTACTGCGACAACAAGGCCTCCATCAGTATTGCTCATAATCTTGTTCAACATGATAGGACGAAGCATGTTGAGGTGGATCGACATTTCAGCAAAGATCACTTGAACAAAGGAAACATATGTACTCCGTTCGTGAATTTATATGACCAACTTGCCGACGTATTTACCAAGGGGTTAAGCCATGACAACTTCATGAACAATACAAGCAAGCTGAGAATGATCGATATATTTTCCCAACTTAAAGGGGAGAGTTGAATAAGTTGAATAAATGTATTTTAGGCGTCTTTATTATATTATTGTTTTCCTTTTCAGTTCACACGTTTTGTCACGCGGTGTGTATCCTATAAATATGTATTCTCTACCCGGTTAAGGGTATCAAAATAAGAATTATTCCTCTTCTCTACTGATAGAGCATATTTTGATTCATTCCATACATGAAAGAGACCTCTCCTCATTATTTCATTTTTGTACTTGGATTTTATGATCGTGTAGATATGGAATTCTGGAGGCATTAGATGCTTTTCCTGCAGGTACAACATTCATGTAGTCTTCCTCGGGTGTTTTGGCCCCTTTCATTGAGAAAGCCACTGGTCGTGTGTTTTTCTTCAAGCACGGCTAGTGGACTCCTCTGCGCACTACCACTGGTCATGCCCGTTCATTTGACAAAATTTTCCCGAGAACCCCCTCAACTTCACACGGGTGGTCGTGCGTGTTCAATATTTTTCCTCCAAGCGCCGAAATTTTCCCGTCAGTCCAGGTTTCTTCTCGCACGAGTATGGGAATTTCCTTCACACACGATCACTGGTCGTGTGCCTACTCGTGCACAGTCAAATAATCTGCTCGTCCTATAAATACGCAGGTCTCGATTTTCTCCGGATTCTTCCGTCTTTTCTCCCTTCCAAGTCGTCTTTTCCGCCATTTTCTCCCTCCAAGGGCTAGGGATCATCCCCTAGCCTCTCCACATAATCCAAGAGCTCCAAGGTGAAGATAAAACACTTTTCTCCCTCTGCAAGCTAGGATCTTGAAGATGAAACGTGGGCGGTGTTAAATCCTCGAGAAGGCAGGTTCATTGGGAGTTGGTGACAGCGATTCCTCTGTCCCGGATGACAATCGACGATTGAGGTCCACATGGAGTCACACTCCAGAGTACCTTCGCATCCACATAAGAGTTTCGAGCATTGTTTGTATTTCTTCCTTCTTTTTCTGCACACTAGGCAGAGTTAGTTGGCTTTTCTTCTATTATGATGATGGTTGAAATGGAGTTGATCTGTTTGTGATGCTGGAATATTATTTGTGAAATCTTAAGCTTTCTTGTTCATTTCCATTAGAGTAGCCCGAGAGGCCTAACCTCTTGTATTGTGTTTTTCCATCTTTTTGAGCTTGTGATGTGTGTTTGAGAGCTGGGGCTGAGTTGTTGTTGATCTAGAGACAAGACGGCGAGTGAAGTGGAGGAAGGCAACCCGCGTTAGTGTGAAGCGGAGGCCTGCAACCCTCAATAGTGCAAAACGGTGACTTGCGACCCGCGGAAGTGCGAAGCGGTGCCGACGACCCGCATAGTAATTAGTTTTCTCCTTTTGCATTTAGTTGACAATGAACACACAACCCCCAAAATCCTGACATAAAATGACTTCAATCTCAAGTCCTGTCGCGATTGTTAAATCCACCTTTCCGTGTTCCTTGAGAGATTCGATACTCCGGGATTTACTCCTCGCTTTATATTACTTGAACGACCGTGGTGCACTTACCCTCCGGATCGTACCCATTAGGTCTCCACTATTTGGTCTCTCTTGGGGCTTCCTTGCATCATCTCTTTCTGTAGTAGGGGGTCTCTCGATAACTATGATGGGGAATCTGAGTCGTTCATCTTATGCGGATCGACGATCGTAGCATTGTTTGTTCTTTTCATTTTTCGTTTCAAGTTGTATTTTTATTTATTTTTGAGT
The DNA here is from genome assembly GCA_039583875.1 of Platanthera guangdongensis. Classification (NCBI taxonomy): domain Eukaryota; kingdom Viridiplantae; phylum Streptophyta; class Magnoliopsida; order Asparagales; family Orchidaceae; genus Platanthera; species Platanthera guangdongensis. Next base: position 1,513,561 of record CM077163.1, read on the forward strand.
CGGAACGATCGGTCTATCATAGCCTTTCGTTCTCCCCCTAGAGTCTATATATTGAGGGTGATGACTCTCATTTTGTGGCATTGAAGGATTGAGTGTTGAAGACAATCCCTTGGTCATCTCGGCGCTTAAGTCGACCCCGGGTGCGAAGCGTGGGCTTATCTCCTCACTCCCATGTCCGTCCATAGCAGCCCAACGCTTGGCCGACCATCCCACTTTCCCCCTTCCACCAAGCAGCCGCCCTCCTCCCTCATTTCCTTTGTCCAAATCATTACCAGCCACTCCCTTCTTCACCTCCCACAAAACAGCCGACATCTTCTCCATGTTCCCCTCTCCAGATCTCATATCTCCCACTACCGCCCATCTCCCATTTCTCCTAGCCCGCTACAACAACACCCATCCCTATCCATTCACCAAATTACCCCAAAACAGCTCATATTCCCCCTAATTTTCATCTTCGGCGATCACAAGAGAACGTCTTCGGCCACCTCCGGTGATCCACCACCACTTTCCCTTTATTTCCCATCATTGTGCATTTTTCGACGATCACCGGAAAACATTTCCGGTGACCACAACCACCACCAGTGGCCACCTCCGGCCACCACCAACCTCCACCCAGCCGATAGCCACTACCATCACCCATAACCACCACCATAACTTCCCACTACCCCACTTTCCTCTCTCTCCTTAATTTTAGGAACTCCTAAAATTTAGCCACTACCTCCTAACCTAATTCATAGCCACACTTCCCCACTCATCTACACAGCCGACCCTCCCTCTACTTTTCCCCTCAACCAGCCACCCACCTTGATGTAGGGTTGGCTAAGGGGTGCACAAATCCAAGACTATTAGGTATGAGGATGGGAACTTGATATGCTAACCCTGTCTATATGCAATGATACCGTCGGTGACGGCGACAAATTAGTACGATCTATAATAGTAATTGTTGGAAAAGCCCACTTAACATTAGGCCCATTTGTATAGCATTTATTGCGTTTTCTCTCCTCTCTTTAGTCCCACATTGTGTATAGGACTTTTCTCTCTCTCTCTCTCTCATCTATATATATGTACTCATTCTTTGTATTTGTATCAAGTGGACATATATACAAGGTTGGCTTTCTCCATTTCTACATGGTATCAGAGCCAGGTTCGACTCTCCTGCGGACTCCCTCTTCTGTCCGCCCTGCAGCCTGCGGTCTCTGCGGCCTCCCTTGTCCAGTCCGCACCCTCTAGTCGCATCTCTCCTGCGGCCTCACTTTTCCTGTCCGCTTCCTCTCCCGTGGATCCACTTCTTCCCCCCCTCTCTCCCTATCTCCTCAGGCCCCCTCCTTTTATAGCCATCCTGTGGGGTCCACTGCTTCCCCTTGTCCGCTGCGACCTCTTCCTGTCCGGCGCGACCTCGGTGACCTCTCTCCTTGATCTCCTTCATCCGCCGTTCGCGCTGCGTTCGCCAGCTCGCCAGCTCGCCAGCTCGCCAGCTCGCCAGCTCGCCAGCTCGCTAGCCCGCCAGCTCGCCAGCCCGCCAGCTCGCAAGTCAGCCCCGGCGTGTCCTCTCTTATCAGTTCACTCCTGTCCGCCGCGGTCTGACCCAGACCGCCGCGACCTGAACCAGCCCGCATCCTCCTCCAGCTCGCCGCGACCTCCTCCAGCTCGCCGCGACCTCATCCAGGTCGCCGCGTCCTCACCCAGTCCGCAGTCTGTTTGCTTCCTCTAGCTGCTGCCTCCAGTCCGCTGCGGTCTCCTCCAGCTCGCTGCGACCTCCTCCCACTCGCTGCAGCCTCCTTCAGCTCGCTGCGGCCTCCCGCCCGCTGCGGTCTTCTCCAGCTCGCTGCGGCCTCCAGCCCGCTGCGGTCTCATTCAACTCGCTGCGGCCTCCAGCCCGCTGCGGTCTCATTCAACTCGCTGCGGCCTCCAGCCCGCTGCGGTCTCATCCAACTCGCTGCGGCCTCCTTCCAGCTCGCTGCGGCCTCCTTCCAGCTCGCTGCGGCCTCCTTCAAGCTCGCTGCGGCCTCCATGTCTACATCTGCAGACTCCGTCGGTACGGCAGTTCCTCCTGAACGCCCGGCCTCTATACCGGAAGTCCGAGACGAGCTCCGGATCACCACAATTTCGCTCACTGGCAAGAAGAACTTTGTGGAATGGGCACACTCAGTTCGCCGTGTCCTTCAGTCCAAGGGATTCCTTCATCATCTGACCCAGACCGTTATTGGTGTCCCTACTGAGGAGTGGTTACGCAATGATGGGCGTGTGCAGACTTGGCTCCTCAACTCTCTTGATGGAGAATCTTATCGTCTGGCCATGTATCATGAGACGGCCAAAGGCATGTGGGACGAGCTACACACCCTCTACTCCGGCAAAGATAGTCTCCACCATCTCTATGATATCATTACCGCTCTCCAGGCCCTTGACAGCAGTGACGCCACCGACTTGACGTCCTTTGTTGCTCAAGCCCGGTCTCTGGTTGAGGCTTGGATCCACCATCAGCCTCCCACTCTAGATCTCGCTGCTCAACGTACCCAGAAGGAAGCTGTGGGTATCGCCATGATGATGGCCCGGGTGCCCCCTCATCTTCACAGTGTCCGGGCTCACATCCTCTCCTCTACTGTTACACCGTCCTTTTCCGACGTGTGCTCAATGCTTCTCAAAGTCTCCCCGCCTCCGGATGTTCCTGGACTTCCTTCTCCGGCCCTTGTTCAACAGGCACCTGCTCCCTTACTACCTCTTCCTCCCTCTGCCCGTGGTGGCCGCTCTGACTCTCGCGGCCGGGGTCGCGGTGGCCGGTCTAGGCCTCAATGCTCGTTCTGTGGTAAAGTTGGTCATCTTGAGGCCACTTGCTTTCGCAAACATGGCCGTCCTCCTCGTCCACATGCCTCTGCTGCTACTACTGACTCTGCCTCCTCTCGTACTGAGCTCGACGAGGTTCGTCTTCAGCTCCAGCATCTTCATGGCTTGCTCAGCCGTCCGTCTGCCTCGGTTGCCTCTGCTGCCTCTCTCTCCAATGAAGGTATCGCCTGCCTATCCTCTGGCACGCGCTGGATCCTTGATTCTGGTGCCACTCATCATATCACCTCTGTTAAGCCACCACAGTACTTGTCTTCACCTCACCCGAAGTATATTACTGTTGCTAATGGGGCGTCGGTTCCCGTATCTGGATGTGCTGATATTTCTCTCACCTCTTCTCTCCTCCTACGCTCGGCTCTACATGTTCCGGGCTCTCCTTTCAATTTACTCTCTGTCGGTCGCCTTACTACTGATTCTAATTACTCAGTGACATTTACTTCTTCTTCTTTTCTCATACAGGATCAGCAGACGCAGACTATCATTGGTAGAGGACGGCTGCAGAATGGGCTCTATCTCCTTGACGACTCTCCTACTGTCCTCGCATCTACCTCCTCTTCGGATTGACATCGCCGTCTGGGACATGCTCCTCTTCCAGTCCTCCGGAAGGCCCTTCCTGATGTCACTCTCCCTGCTTTTCGTTGCGACACATGTATTTTGGGCAAACAGCCCCGTTCTTCTTTTCCCCCTCATTGTACTCGGAGCTCCGCTCCTTTTATTTTAGTACACTCCGATATATGGGGTCCGTACAAAGTTACTAGTATTTCTGGCTATCGCTATTTTCTTACTTTTATTGATGATTACTCTCGCATGACATGGTTATATCTTCTTCGGGATCGCTCTGAACTTCCCCGCGTATTCCGGGCTTTCATCCTCGAGACTCGCACTCAGTTCTCTGCGCCTATTCGCACTATTCGTACAGACAATGCGCGGGAGTACACCAGCCATACGTTTGCCACTCTCTGCTCTGAATTCGGCATTCTTCACCAAAACCTCCTGTCCGTATACTCCACAACAGAATGGTGTCGCCGAGCGCAAGAATCGTCACCTTCTTGATGTCGCTCGCTCGCTTATGCTTCAAATGCAGGTCCCCAAACCGTACTGGAACTACGCTCTCTCCACGGCTTGCTTCCTCATCAACCGCCTCCCGTCTTCCGTCCTCCAGTATGCTACTCCCTTCAGCCTCCTCTTTCCCACAACTTCGCCTTTTCCTCTTCCGCCACGGGTGTTTGGGTGTACCTGCTACGTTCACCACCTCGGTCCCTCCACGGACAAGTTGGACCCTCGTGCCACCAAGCAGATCTTTGTCGGGTACTCGCGCACTCAGAAGGGTTATGTATGTTATTCGCCTACTACCCGCAAGGTTACTGTCTCGCCTGACGTAACTTTCCGTGAAGATCTTCCTTTCTTCCCTGCTCCGGATATCGCTCTGCCTCCCGCTCCCGTCGTTCGTCCTATCATTCCTGCTCCTCACTCCTCAGCCTCTCTCCCTTCCCCACCTCCGGTCCGTCCACCACCTCCGGTTATCCGGGTCTATTCTCGTCGCTCTCCTCAGTCTGTGGCTCCTCTGCAGTCGGCTTCGCCCTCTGGTGCTCTGCTCCCTGCTGCTCCGGCTCCCGTCTCCACCGCTCATCCGATGGCGAACTACGTCTCGCTCCATCGCCTCTCCCCCTCTCTTCTTCACCTTGCCACCTCCTTATCTTCTGTTTCAGTCCCTAACTTTTTGCAGGAGGCGCTTCACCATCCTGGCTGGCGGGCTGCCATGGACGAAGAAATGACGGCCCTTTGGGCCAACCAGACCTGGGTCTTGGTTCCCTTACCTCCCGGTCAGCACCCGTTGGATGCAAATGGGTCTTCGTCATCAAGCATGCTCCGGATGGCACTATTGCCCGATTGAAGGCCCGTATTGTGGCCCGGGGCTTCACACAACAGGAGGGCCTCGACTATGAGGAAACATTCTCTCCGGTAGCCAAGCTTAACACTGTCCGCGTTCTTCTCTCCGTCGCGGTACACCGCCGCTGGCCTCTTCATCAACTTGATATCAAGAACGCCTTTTGAATGGCGACCTTCAGGAAACTGTCTACATGCGCCAACCGCCCGGGTTTGAGACCACGGGGGAGTCTCGGGTCTGTCTTCTCAAAAAGTCAATTTATGGTCTCAAACAGTCCCCACGGGCGTGGTTTGACAAGTTTAGCAAGGTGGTTCGGGACATGGGGTTCACTCGGAGCTCTGCAGATTTCTCCCTCTTTACCCGACACCGGGCCACTGGCACCATTCTTCTGTTGGTTTATGTTGACGACATCCTTCTCACTGGGGATGACTCAAAGGGGATTCAAGACGTCAAACAACACCTGAGCACTGTTTTTCAGACTAAAGATCTGGGGAAACTTCGCTACTTCCTTGGTCTCGAGATCGCCCGGCGGCCGGACGGGTTGGTACTCTCCCAACGAAAGTACTGTCTCGATCTTCTCAAAGATGCTGGTCAGTCTGGTTGCAAGCCAGCATGTACCCCGATGGAGGCAAATCACAAATTATGCGCTCATGCTTCGGATGACGATTTGCTACTTCCGAACCCGGAATACTATCGACGCCTTGTGGGCAAGTTGATCTATCTAACAGTCACAAGGCCAGATATATCATTTGCAGTTGGGGTTGTCAGTAGGTTCATGCATGCCCCCCGGGCTTCTCATCTCCAAGCGGTTGAACGGATTCTCCGATACCTTAAGGGAGCTCCAGGCCAAGGGCTGGTTTACAAAACCTCCGACTCTGCTCCCGCATTGGTTGCCTATTCTGATGCCGACTATGCGGGTTCCCTGGACGATCGAAGGTCAACTAGTGGGTTCTGTACGTATTTTGGTGGGCATCTTATTACTTGGAAGAGTAAGAAACAAGCTGTGGTGGCTCGTTCCTCTGCAGAGGCTGAATACAGATCGATGGCCTCAGTTGTTTCAGAACTCACATGGCTTGAAAGTCTCCTTACTGACCTGGGAGTAAAACTCCCCTCCTCTGCTGTTCTATTTTGTGATAGTCAAGCCGCCATACACATCGCAAAGAATCCGGTCTTTCATGAGCGCACAAAACATATCGAGGTTGACTGTCACTTTGTTCGTGAAAAGGTTCAACTGAAGAAACTTGAATTAAAGCATGTTCCAGGAACTGATCAAGTCGCCGACATCCTCACAAAGGCCTTATCAAGCACTCTGTTCTACCAATGTTTGTCCAAGCTGGGTGCATATGACCTATACGCTCCAGCTTGCGGGGGAGTGTTGGAAAAGCCCACTTAACATTATGCCCATTTGTATAGCATTTATTGCGTTTTCTCTCCTCTCTTTAGTCCCACATTGTGTATAGGACTTTTCTCTCTCTCTCTCTCTCATCTATATATATGTACTCATTCTTTGTATTTGTATCAAGTGGACATATATACAAGGTTGGCTTTCTCCATTTCTACAGTAATCAACTCACGTAATAATATTTAAAAAGAGAATCATTCAGTTAGCAAAGCATTTAATGGTTTTCCTTCGCTCGGAGGGCCAAAGCAAAGTGCGCGACAAATTGGTCTCACCTGCAAATCACAAGCGATTCGAGATGATCTTTCCACGAACAATATATCCAAGCAAATATAATATCCAACCCAATAATAATAATGTTGAAAATAGTCGTCCAATGCAACAAGTGACTCACCAAATAAGGCGGCGATCCGCGGTGGAACCAGTGGCGAAGCGACAATGAAGAAGGCTGGATTTGACAGTGGGAAGCGGGATATGGCCGGAACGGGTAGATCCGGGTATGTGGAGGCGGATCCGGGCGGTAGGAGGGTGGATCCGACGGTTTGGAAGCAGATCCAAGCTGTGGGAGGTGGATCAGAGAGGTGGGGTGGCTGGATTTGGGCTGGAATGCCCAGATCTGGACAGATCCGGCGAAGGATGGAGGCTTGAAGGTGGTTCCACGGGATGGGGGACTGCAGTAGCAAAGCCGGGCGGTTGTAGACCGCGAGGGAGGGGCGGCAGTGGTTGTTGGGGTGATGGGAGGGGCGGCGATAACTAATAGGGTTAGGAGAGGGGGGCGGCGACTGTGGGGGAAGGGAGAAAATAGGGTTTGTGGGTGGTTGGGAACAACAAGGAATAGGGGGAGGCATCGACTGCTGTGGGAGGCTATGGAGGTGGTAGTAGAGGGATTAGAGACGGGGAAATAGGAGGCGAGGGTTGGGTAATATCTCGGGGAGGAAGATGAACGTCTAGGAGTCGTCACCTAGGGTTCCACGGAGTCGGCACCATGGGATGATCACCAGATTCCGGGAATGAATTCTCCAAAATCTGCAATAGCTCTAAACAGCCCCCTTAACACTATTTATGATAAAGAGAAAACTAGGACATCCCACATTGACGACTATGATTGGTCGGAGGTGGGGTTACCCTCATACATCAAGATAAATGCAAAAATAACAAAATAATATATGAAATTGAATCGGAACGCGGATCCGGACTCATTCGCGGATCCGGACACATTCACGGAGTCGGATCGACAATTCGATCAAGTCCTCCCGTGCGAGTACACGAACGTGGATCCCACCTTGCGGCGAACCCCTCCTGGTGCATGCTCTAATGAATGACTAAGTGCACCTGGTGGATGCTGGGGAATGTGCTGGAGAGCGTATATGGGGGATGGACAGCAGCTGGAGAGAATTTAGGGGCAGTTGGGTCCAGTTCAGTGGACTTTCCGGCAGCTGGAAGAGGTTGGTTGGGAGGGCAGGTAAAGGGACAGCAGGATTTGAGGGAGCAGGGGGGTCGGTGTTGAGAGGGTAGGGGTGTTTGTGGCTCCACGTGAGTGAGGGGGCACTGGATTGGGTGTGGGCTGAGATGGGGGTTCAGTTAGATGAGTAATGGTGCTCCACATGGAGTTGTAGAAAGTAGGAAGTAGCGGCTAAGTGCACCTGGTGGATGCTGGGGAATGTGCTGCCCGACATTTATACAGTGAACTCAGCGGCTAAGCGGTAAGATCGTGCCAAGCACCACTCCAGGTGCACTTAACCGAAGCCAAATACCTACCCATCCAACACCTCAACCTCCAACACATCAAAATCAGCCAACACATTTGAATACAACCAACACAGCACACAACCAGCATTGCAAAACACAACCAGCATTGCAAAACACAACCAGCACATCACACCAAGCCAACACAACAAGTAGCAAAACAGTCATAAAGCCAGCCCAACATCCCAAAATTTTTAGCCCATAAACACATTCACAGCCCACATGAATGATACCAATATAATTTAAAAGGCAACCTACAAAATCATCATGCAAGGAAGTAAGATCAGAAAATATGTGCCTTTTCATCATCGGGGATATTTTCAAAATATTTATACGGATTTTCAAAATATTTATACGGATTTTCATTTTAGGTCGTTACAAATCCTCCCCTTTAGGAGTTTTCGTCCCCGAAAACTACTATAGAAATGCCATGTTTAACATAACCTATTTTCCACAGGTATAAGCCCGATCAGCTGGGCCTTCTTGAGGTGGCGTTGGGCCGGTACAGGAGCAGGTGCTGGTGTAGGTGCAGGTACGTGTGCAGACGTTGGTGAGGGTGCTGATGCGAATGATTCAGCAAGCATTTGATATAATTGCTGCTGCAGTGGAGGTTGTGAATTGATTGCTTTATTCCGGAGCTTTGGGCAATTCTTCTTTTTGTGACCTGACTCACGACAATAATAACAAACGCCAGTCAAGCATTCGCCTCGGTGATTTCTGCCACACTTGGCACATTTCGTCAAATTTGCTTGAGTCGTAGTACTGGTTGATTGACTCGTTTGTATTGTCTTAGCAACATCTTTGCTCTGTACGTATCTTTGAGTTGAGATTTCTGTGGCTTTTCTCTTCCCATCTCGGTGTTTCTGCGTTTTGCCTTGATCGATTTCCACTAATCGTGCTCGTTCGACCAACTTTCCATATTCTAGGATATCCAACGGTATGAGTAAATTGTGTATGTCATCCTGCAGTCCCTGTTGAAATTGCCTACAACGATCTTCCTCGGTAGCTACAAGAGAATCGACATAATATGCCAACTTGGAGAATTCTGTCTCGTACTGTAGCACCGACTTGGATCCTTGGACGAGCCGTAAAAATTGATCGTGTAGTACTCGTTTTTCCGATCGGGGTACGAACCAATTAGTGAATTCTTGAAGAAAATTTTCCCATGTCACAGCTTTACGTCCCGTAAATTTTGTGGCGACTAAGTTGTTCCACCAACGCTTCACGGTGCCCTCCAGGACAAATGACGCGAGTTCAACTTTCCGGTCCTCTGGGCAACGCATGACTTGAAAGATTGTTTCAATTCGCAGTATCCAATCTTCTGTTTCTAAGGGAGATAGACCTCCAACAAACGTCGGTGGTTTTAATTCCATAAACTGTTTAAGGTCGAAGTCCATTTGACGGTATTGGGGCGTCAGAGCTTCTACTCTTGGAGGGAGATTTGGAGAAGGGTTCATTGGATGTTGCTGTGATTGATGTGGTGGAATAGGATTTTCTTGAGGAACTGTGGGTCCTACAGTGGCTAACGTGGGAAAAGCTAGCTTAAAAGCTTCGGCTATTGATATCACGAAATCCGAAGGACGTCGAGGTTGTTGATGCCCGTTGTCACTTTCCTCGGATCTGGTGGCTGCTTGATAGACAGGATCATCTTGATTCTCTCGACGGCGTTGGTTGCGGCGGCTAGAATAGACTTGGACAGGTTCCTATAAACGAATGTAACTTCCTTAGATTGAAATGTTTTCGTACTGTTTATGTTACGACATATTCTATTGACACCTGAACCGGGCTCTGATACCAAGTTGTGAAGACCCAAAATCTCTGGGCTTCCCAATGATTCCAGAAATTGAACAGAGAGTCAATAGAGTCGCAGCATATTTAAGAACAATACAATTTTATTCCATCCTGTTGAGAACCAAGGTCCAGCGGGATTGAGCGTGTGTGGGACCACATATTTGGGGTTCCCCATCGCGTTCCTGGTCTGGGTGTTGACCCCGGTGGGCCCCCCGTGTGGCGGAATATCCCCGCCATCCCGTGGTTGGATTAGTCCCACATTGCCTGCAGCGGGTGGTCCTTGGTGTTTATCTACCCCCGTCCCCCCTTCCTACCACCTCGGGGTTTTGGGAAGATGTGTGGTGACGGGTGGTTTCCACATGGTATCAGAGGGATCCCGCTGCGGGGGTTTGCTGAGAACCAAGGTCCTGCGGGATTAGGTGTGTGTGGGACCGCATATTTGGGCTTCCCCATCGCGTTCCTGGTCTGGGTGTTGACCCCGGTGGCCCCCCCGTGTGGCGGAATATCCCCGCCATCCCGTGGTTGAATTAGTCCCACATTGCCTGCAGCGGGTGGTCCTTGATGTTTATGTACCCCCGTCCCCCCTTCCTACTACCTCGGGGTTTTGGGAAGATGTGTGGTGACGGGTGGTTTCCACACATCCTTTTATTTATTTACATTGATTATTTACATATACTATATAGACTCATTACAATAGATACACATAGGTCTAGTACAACGAGCTCTATGCCAGTCCCGGGCTTCAATTAGTGCTTTTACCAGTTCAGCTGCCAAGATTTTGCGCGTTCTACTTGGAGTTGGTCCTGCTTCCTAAAAAATATGTCCACTCTGGATTAGTCATAAAAATTTATGACTATGTGAGAACAAAATTTCGTGAAATAGTTATACATGCAAACAAAGGGAATGATATCAATATGCATACAGTACAATAAAATTAGTCACTCGATTCCAATACTAGTCCTTAAATTCCCACTTATCTTTAGTTACATAAAATGAGAAATGCTCCGGTGATGCATCTGAATTGGGCCCCGCCCCCGAAGAGCGTAAGTGTGGGCTCACCCCTACTGGTGAATCCATCAGTGGATGCCTCCACATCATCGGATTTGAAGGCATCACATTTCCCCATGCAGACTTTTAATTGAATTTTATCTTGACGTGTAAATAGGAGTTTTTAATAAAATAATTCCCCTTAGAATAATTATCGCTTAATTGTCCCCTCGCCCACTTTATTTCTTTAACGATATATCTTTAAGGCGAAACTCATATGCACATGCAAGTTTGTTCAAAGACATTAAATATGACAAAATAATTGAATACCCATAATTTCAAGAAATAAAATACTCACTCTTTGCTTTCCTTTATTCATATCCCTTGCTCATGTATGTCACGGTTGTCACGGGATGCCATTTTCGAAGTTTTAAGCTTTGAGAACCACTGAAATTACACACATCTTAACTTGGGTTGCGTCTCGTTGTAACATCGAGTGTAAAGAGTTGTATTGGAAAGTTAAAATAATAAACCGAAAATACCAATTAATTGCTAAAGGCCAAAACTTTATGCTTTGCCGGACAACTAGTCATACGTCTCAAAATTGGGCTAAAAGCCAGCCCCCCAATTGGACTTCCCGTCCTCTTAACCTAATTGTCCAGCAATGCATAAAAATTGAACTTGGCTCACACACAATCTCCTAAAATCAGAAATGAAAACCAAGAATCAGTCTAACATAAACTAAACCAGTCAAAAGAAAGAGGCAACCGGGAGGCGGCAGCTCAGAAGCATCTACAAGAAGCGGCGGCAACCTTGCGGTGGCAGCATCTACACAAGAGAAGCTCAGGAGCAGCAGGAACCCTAAATCAGGAGCAGAGACAGCAACTGCAAGGCAATACTCGGTGCAGCAGTAGAAGAAAAAGAAGAAGCAGAGAAATAGTCAGCCAGAGAAGAAGAAGGAGAAGAGGAAGAAGACGAAACCTTGGCGCAATAGCAGTAGCGAGGAAAAAAGAATGGCAACAACCCTAGAAGGAGACGAAGGAAGCAACAACAGCCCTAGCAGAAGAAGGAAGCAACAACAACTCTATTTGGCACAGTAGCTCAGCAGAGAAGAAGAAGAGGAAATAGAGCAACCCTAATCGGTCCAGCAGAGCCGTCGCCTCGAACGAATCGGCGGCAAAGCAGCGTCGACACGGGAGCACGACAACCACAGCTCAAGTGGCTCGGCACAGAGAAAGGAGATGAAGTAAGAGAAGGAGAATAGGTAGAAGAGTGTTCTCTGTCGCAGTGGGGTAGCCGGAGGAAGAAGGTGACGGGAAAAATCGCAGAAGCAGGAAGTGCGGGAGAAACGAAGTAGCGGCCCGACATTTATACAGTGAACTCAGCGGCTAAGCGGTAAGATCGTGCCAAGCACCGCTCTAGGTGCACTTAACCGAAGTCAAATACCTACCCATCCAACACCTCAACCTCCAGCACATCAAAATCAGCCAGCACATTTGAATACAGACAACACAACACACAACCAGCACTGCAAAACACAGCCAACACATCACACCAATCCAGAACAACAAGTAGCAAAACAGCCATAAAGCCAGCCCAACAACCCAAAATTTTTGCCCATAAACACATTCACAACCCACATGAAGATACCAATATAATTTAAAAGGCAACCTACAAAATCATCATGCAAGGAAGAAAGATCAGAAAATATGTGCCTTTTCATCATCGGGGATATTCTCAAAATATTTATACGGATTTTCAAAATATTTATACGGATTTTCAAAATATTTATACGGATTTTCATTTTAGGTCATTACATGATCATCAACAGACCCTGCGCAATCAGCATCTGTGAAAACTTCGATGGATAATTCTTTAGCAGGAGAGAACAAGATGACACGTCACGGTGAAGTTTTGAGATATCTCAGAATCCGATGAGCAACATCCAAGTGGCGTGACTTGGGAGCATTCGTGAACTGGCTGATAACTCCAACAACATTGGAGATATCCGGACGAGTATGAGATAGGTAGACGAGTCTTCCCACTGGCCGTTAGAAGCTATTGATGTCAGTGACAGGTTCTCTATCATCCCTTCCCAATCTGTGATTCATTTCAACGGGGGTGTCAGCAGGTCTGCACCCACTCATCCTTGTAGTCTCCAGCAAGTCAAGGACATATTTCCTCTATGAGATGAAGATCCCGTGCTTAGATCTGGCAATCTTTATGCCAAGAAAATACTCGAGGTTTCCAAGATCCTTTACCTCAAATTCACTAGTCAGTCTTGTCTTCAAGTGTTTGATTTCCTCCAAGTCATCTCCAATTATAACAATGTCATCCACATACACTATCAACACTGCCAAATTCCCTTGTCTGTGCTTAACAAATAGAGTATGATCCACATTACTCTGAGTGTACTCAAACTTCACCATTGCTTGTTGGAACCTCCCAAACCAAGCCCTCGGGGACTGTTTTAGGCCATATAGAGACTTCTTCAATCTGCAAACTTTTCCCGCAGATCCCTCAGAGGTGAAGCCTTGGGGTATTCCTCTGTCAAATCTCCATGGAGGAAGGTGTTCTTCACGTCTAACTGGCTAAGACTCCACCCTTTGCATGCATCGCACGAGAGAAGGATCCGGATATAGTTCATCTTTGCAACAAGAGCAAAGGTTTCCTGATAATCAATCCCGGCCGTTTGGGTGTATCCTCTAGCCACCAACCTAGCCTTGTACCGGTCCACAAGGCCTTGGGGGTTTTGTTTCACCGAAAAATCCATTTGCATCCCACCGCCGTCTTGTCTTGAGGGAGATCAACAAGGTCCCATGTGTAGTTCTTCTCAAGGGCAATCATCTCTTATTGCATAGCATCCTTTTATTTTTGATGTCCCAGAGCTTCTTGCCATGAGGTGGGAATAGAAACGGAGGACAAAAAAGTGACAGAGGCTCTATGCCGGGAAGACAATGAGTCATAAGACATATAATCAGATAAGGGATGTAGGGTGGAAGCACGGTTACCTTGAGGACCTGTAGACGGATCAGATGTGGCTCTCGGTATAGTGTGCAGGACCTGACCGTTTGTGCCCCTTCGTCGACGAGTATAAACCTGAAAAAGAGGAGCAGGATGAGGAGGTAAAGGAGACGGCAGATCCACAGGTGGCTGCGTATCTTTGAGTGTGTGTTTTGTCCATGTGCACCATACTTCCAAGCTTGATCCTCAGGCGCTTCAGTGTGTTTTCATTAGATACTCAAACACTCAAAAAAGGTATAAGTATTTTCATCCTGGGACCCGAAAGATCTTTGTCACTATGGATATTGAGAGTTTCATAGTGACAAAGAAACCCGAGGATCTAACGGAGTCTTGTGGTTTAGGAGACGAGTAGGCAACCGATTAATAAGATGCGTAGCTGTGAGGACCACATCACCCCAGTAGTATTTGGGTAGGTGCGTCTGAAGTAATAAACAACAAGCAACCTCTAGGAGGTGCCAATTCTTACTCTCGACAACCCCGTTTTGGGCAGGAATGTACACGCACATAGTTTGGTGGATGATGCCCAAACACACAAGTAACGTTCAAATTGAGAGTCAATGTTCTCACGACCATTATCACTTCACAAAATTTTCACAGTGGCATTGAATTGGGTGGTAACCATCGTATGTAAACGTTGAAATAGCGGAAACACATCAGATTTGTTTTTCATGATATAAAGCCACGTGCACCGAGAAAAACAGTTAATAAACGTGACAAATCATTTACACCCAGAGATAGAAGCAGCCGGGCAAGGGTCCCAAACATCAGAATGAATAACTTCAAAAGGAGTAACACAAAGAGGGGGCATCCGAGGAAGGAATGCCCACTTGTGCTTACCCAATTCACAAGCGGCACAACAAAAAACATTAAAAACAGAAGATGACACAACCAAAAACAAAAACTTCATAACGGAGACAGAAGGATGTCCAAGGCGACATTGTCAGGACTCCAAAGTAGTAGAACAAGTCACATGAAGAGCTTGTGGAGGAGCAGGAGCTGAGCTGGAGGGGTCAAAGAGATATAGTCCCTCGCACAGTTTACCAGAGCCAATCACCTGCCCGGTCGCCAGATACTGAAATACACAAGAAGAAGGGAAAAAAGTCACTGATGCCCGTCATATGATCGGCCGGCCCACTGTCAATGATCCACGGGGTGGGGGTGCAGTTGGTAGCCGAATGAGCACCCGGGGGCCCCTGGTGGACATAGGAGGAGGCAAAAGCCTTGGAGGGGTGACCTAGCATCAGACAGAGAAAGACAAGAATCTCATCGGAGGAGCGAGCAGGAGGACCCGCCTGGGTAGACGCATCGGCAGAAGCATCAGAAAGGTGAGCAGAGCGGGACAAAGAATGACAACCCAAAGGGCGACCATAACCACGACCCCCACGAGTAGCAGGAACCCTTTTTGGCGAAGGAAACCGTGAAGCTTGAAACAAGTGTGTCGTGTGTGACAAGTCTTCCCACAGTAATCACAAAGAAGATGATCCTTCTACCCAGACTTAGGGAGCAGGTCCCGCGAAGGACGCCCACTTGGACGAACATGGGCAGCAAGAGCAGAGCTGTCAGGAGTAGTGTCAGCACGTAGAGTCTGTTGCCGATCAAATTCTTGTTGAACGAGACTGAAGACCTCCGACAAGGAGGGAAAAGGAGCACGACCAAGGATCTGAACAGTGATTTGATCAAAGTCCCGATGCAGGTCATGTAAAAATTCAAATATCCGATTGCGTTCGTCGCGAGCCCGAACAAGAAGCTCATCTTCAGGGGAGATAAGGTTGAGAGCATCAAAGTGGTCGTACTTCTAGTAGAGCTGAGTAAATTCCAGGTAATAGGAGGAAGGAGATCGATCGCCTTGCCGCAAGAGGAAAATGCATCAGCGAAATTGAAAGATCTGAGCTGCATTGCCCCGACAAGAATAGGTAACCTCCGCTCTTTTTCAAATATCTGCCGCAGTATCACGGAATAGGTAATTCCTAGTAATGCTCTCTTGCATAGAATTAAGCAGTCACGACATGACCATGAAATTTTTGGAATCCCATTGCGACCATTCAGTAGAGGTAGGAGGGGGAGCCACGATAGTGCCGGAAACATAGCTAAACATACGACGTCTCTTTAGAGCAAGAGTGATGGACCGAGCCCACAGAAGGTAATTTGTGTCATCAAGCCTTATGGTGGTAATTTGAGGGTTCCCGTGGTCATGGAGGGCACGGTTGCCCAATGCTGACATCGGTGAGGATTCAATACGCGTGTCGGAGGACAAAGTTGGAGACTCAACGCTCCAGTCCATAGCCGCTCGAAGATAGAAACCTCGAGCCAAATGGGAATCAAGAGGCAAATCCACAACTTCTCATAAAAAGAGAAATGCTCAGTTGAGCCCGACAAGTTAGCCAAGGAAGAGGGGAATGGTGACCGTCATCTCTTATGCAGACGGAATGGACACCAAAAATCCAGGGAATCGCCTCACACGGACATCACCAAAGGGATCTGGCGTCCAGAGACGAAATCCGGGACGCAGCGGAGGCGCTGAAGGCTGGAGGCTGTGCGGAGGAGCGCTGTGCGGAGGAGCTGAGCAGAGCGCTGGAACGCTGGAGGGCTGGGCGGAGTGGTCAAAGCCGGGTCTGTGCGGAGCGGCTGACGATCGACTGCGGGAAGCTGGCGGAGATGGATCGTGGGAACGGTGGGGTCGTAGGGAAACGCGGAGGCGGTCGCTGGGTCGCGGAATGAGTGGAGGCGGCGGATCGAGAGGCAGAATGATTTAGGGCATCGTTCCCTCTGATACCATGTTGAGCGGTAGAAAATTATGATTTTATTACCCGGAAAAAGGAGAGCGTCCATAATATATAGGAGGTCAAATACAAATACAAAATAAAATAATGCTAATGCCTAACATTTAGAATAACTTATTTGATGAATAATAAAGTCAACTAGTATCAGTCCCTTCTGTTGCATCTTAAACTAAAGTACTAGAGAGAGCCAAGGGTGTTACAGCTAGTAAGTTGTTTGAAGCATAGAAAGAGATGAATGTTCATCTTAGAGCGGGGAGGGAATCATATCGAACAATGAGGATATACTTTTTCGAGCAGTATGTGAGACAAATTCCGTGGAGTGAGAAATCGGAGCTAAGAATTCAAATAAATTGGTCTGAAGTCTTATCGAGCATGTGATTTCACAATAGTTCTGTGTTCAACAATGATACAATTTCTGCAGTGATCAGATAATGAGTCCTCACACCCACTATCCAGCTTTTGACAATTAGGCGATGAGACTCTGTTGAACAATTGCATGGTCCACTCGAAAAGTAAAATTGCAAAACAACATGCTAGAATACTTAGAAATAATGAACTACAAATCTTCCACTACATCGCTTAATTCTCGGCCTGTTTATGTTGTTCCATGAAGTTGATTGCTAACATGGTTTCATCAACTTTCTTTTAAGTTATGTATCAGGTCATTGTGAAGCTTAACTCACACCGACATACGCTCAATCACTGCATGTGTCCATTGAAAATTATTGGCTCGCTAGCATTTCCCCAACCAACATTGTATCAAAGCAGCCAACTACTTCTAGTTGCTCCCCTGATCAGCAGCTATCCAGTCTTTCACATTTCCGAACTCAAGGAACTCATCGACACTTGCCTTGTGGGAGGGTCCATTCCATGAAACGAACAACTGGGACTTCTATTCCTCGCAATGACCGCCAGATTGAGCAGGTCTTGATCCAATGGCAGGGCCGACTCACTTTTGATTCCACCTGGGTATACATCACTGACATTGAATAATAGTACCCTACATTCTATCTTGGGGACAAGGGGGATTTCTGAGGGGATGCTGCATTCTCTTGATGATAAATTTTGTGAATATCTCTCGATGAGTTAGGGTTCGAGGCATATAACTAAGAGGGAACCTATGCAAACTAGAACTGAGAATATTAAGATATTTATCTGTAATTTTCTCATTAGTTGATATTATGATGATGTCTAAGTTAAGTGCGGTAAATTAATGAGTATCTTAAGATAAAAATGAGTAATGCATGTGGTTTGGGCATGTATTATGAAAGTTAGAAAATGCAGAATTTAGACTTCTAGTTTGAGTTAGTATTAAAGGATTATTAAGGCTCCGTTTGGCAAGCTATGTAGCACGGGGACGGAAATAGGATACGAGATACGATACGAAACGGATACGAGAAACGTGATTTTAAAAAAAAATTAGGATAGGGGAAACGTTTTTAATTATTTTAATATAAGTATTAATTAATATAAAAATAAGACAACTAACAAACTATTTGTACATATCTTGAATTGCAACGAAAAAAATTAATAAGACTATAGCATATAATATCTACTATGCACTACTTGAAAGCATCATGGATATTTACTCTACTTATTAGCCATCAAAGGGCTAGTTAGTTTAAACCTAGTTTCTTGAACATTGAAAAGAGGTTTCAGGTTTCTAACATGATGCATTATTCTCTTAAAATTAGAAGACACTATGCAATGTTTTAAGGCATTGATGCAGAAAGAAGAACCAGGAGAAGAAGAAGCATAAGAAGGAGGAGAAGAGAGAGAAGCAGGAAAAGAAAAAGAAGACACAGGAGGAGAAGCAGGAGAAGATGAAGAAGAAGCATGAGAAGAAAAAGAAGAAAAAGCAGCAGGAGGAAGCATGAGAAGGAGGAGGAGGAGGAGGAGGAGAAGAAGAAGAAGAAGCAGGAGAAGAAGCAGGAGAAAAAGAAGAAGAAGAAGAAGAAGAAGAAGGAGGAGGAGAAGAAGAGGATGCAGGAGAAGAAGAACAAGCAGGAAAAGGAGAAGAAGAAGAAGAAGGACAAGCAGGAAAAGGAGAAGAAGAAGAAGAAGAAGAAGCAGGAGAAGAAGGAGGAGAAAAAGGAGGAGAAGAAGAAGAAGGAGGAGCAGGAAGAGAAGGAGAAGGAGAAGCAGGAAAAGCAGGAGAAGAAGAAGAAGCAAAAGAAGAAGCAGGAGAAGGAGAAGGAGAAGAAGAAGGAGAAGAAGAAGAGCAGGAGAAGAAGAAGAAGAAGAGCAAGAGAAGGAGGAGTACCTGCGTGATTGGCAGAATCGTGAGCGGAACGCCGGCGGGATCGGGAGCGGAACAGGAAAACCTAATGCGTAAAATGAAATACGCGAGCTCTATATCTCACGGAATGGTGTATCCCTCTTGCGGGATACGCGAGGGGGATACACGATTCCGAAAATAAAATATATATATTTTAAAAAATGTGTTTCCTGGAGTTTCGGAAACGCGTTTCCGCGCGTTTCCAGGCGTTTCCCGTATCCAGTACGCGTTCGAATCGATACGTAGACCATTTTTAAGCATCCGTGCTTGAGAGTTGGCACGCCAACGGCGGTCGTGAATGCGGTGGTTATGACCCGTCGTTTGTGAATGCCTAATCTCACATAAGGAACATTCATTTTTATGTTCAAAACTAGTTTTCTTTTCTTGGCGGCGGTCATAACCATTGTCTTGCCAAACATGCATTCTATGACTATGGTGTTTTTGTCCAAACTCACCGGAGCAAAAACGCCACGCCAAACGGATCCTAAGAGAATGATAAACACAAGGTAGCATGTATGAGAGTTGTTCAAGTTGCTTTTATTGTTTGATTTAACACTTCAAGCATCACTCAAATATGATTATTCATATAGTTTGGATATGGCTACTGATCATTTTATATTGTTTTACCTAAGCAAGCAATTCTATACAACTGCAGGTGGAAATGGATTTGACCCTCCTAGATGGTTTGGTGAAGAAAATGGGTCTGATGAATGCTGATCATTTTTGACAGAGAAGCCTAATTGAAGTATTTATGCACCTTTGTCACTTCAGCTTATTGTGCCACAAATTGTACCACAAATTATCTGGTAATTGCATTTACAATAATCCTATTCATACAGGAACCATTAATGTGTGTACTATACTAGTATGGTAGATAAGGAGATATTGATTGTACATTATTCAAAGATGAATGAAAAATATGATTGTTCATGAAGTGGATTTTACATAGTTGATATAGAGTTATTGATGGAGATGATTATTATATTTGTATGATATTAGGTAAAAAATGTGGTTTTTTCGCCAATAATTGCTTACCGAGACAAAAGATAGGGCACGATGGTGACAAAGGATCCATATAACCGACCCCACTATAGTGAGATAAAGGCTTGAATGTTGTTGTAATTGCTTACCCAACCATATAATAAATTGCTTATCGTAGTGATATGCAGGACAGACGTCACACCTGCCTGTTACGTTGGAGTCCCACCAGGGAGCCCGCCTTGGAGTTCCACCGGCTTGAAGCTTAGTTGATGATGAGAGCTATGATGAAAGATTCTTATCTAGGAGGTCGGGTGTTCGATCCTGAGCCTCAACAATTCGCTGCATGGTGGTGACTTCATGATGGAGACGGGTTGGGGTGTGTGAGTTGCAACCCTGATGAAAGCCGCCTTGGTGGACTCCAAGGTGGACCCCCTGATGGGACTCCAGGGTGACAGACAGGTGTGACTCATGTCCTACATCACTTTCCCTCTTAAATATCAACAAATAATAATAATATAAATGTCTTTATTGTAATATTTGGGATCTTAGGCTTCCTTTGTGCCTTCTCAACTGCAACCATCTTGGGGCTATGCATATTTCTCTTCTCTTCATTCTTCTTCTTTTTTTGGATCAGCTTCATTATTTCCTCATCATGCCAGAATATTTTTGGGTTATAGAATAGTAAAGCTTCTCAGAGTTCCATGAAAAAAGTTCAGGTGATGGATTAAAGAATTAGTAATAAGCAATAACTATATGCAGGCCGACTTCGGATATGTGCCGGCCGCGCAATTTCATAACGGTTATGTGCAGGTCAAGGCCTATATGGGTTCGCAGCTACCTATGGATTTTAATTTGGCCTGCATATATCTTCAGACTGCACATATAGCCAAAAATTGCCTGCATATAATATCACCCTTTAAATATCTCTTACCAAAACTCAAATCCTTGGTTCTTTTGGCTTGCATTGTAAAATCTGGCTTCACAAATCATTTTAAATGAGTGTTGGCTTAAGTTTTATCAAACAATGCCTCCAACTGTCTTAAGCTCAGCAGAACAGTTATCCCAAAGGAATTTTCTCAGAAATCTGCAAGTTAGTATTTTCAAAAATATATTGTTGAAAGTGGGCCCACCAATCATAGAAAGGCTAAGGCCGGTCATGTAAAAGTCAAGACCCGGACCTAAAGCCGGATTGCAGTCAGTACACCACTGAATATAAATTGTGCGGCGGGTTGTTGAGGCCTGAAATCGGCTCTTATAAAGGAGATCCTGAGATCAATCTTCTACTACAGTGTGATAAGGTGTGAAAAAACTTTATAATTAAGCGTGCTCGGATGACGAGACGAGAGTAGTCTCGGGATGGGTGATTTCTTGGAAAGTCTCTGTGTTGCCCACTTAACTTGAGTTTTCCTCATCATCGAATGACGAATGTGACCTCCAAATGAGCATGAACTTAATTTCAAAGGCATTGTGCTTAGAAATTTCCCAAATGAGAAAAAGAACGAGTAATAAGTCAAAAAACACGCTATAGCTCTAGCTGGGATTTATAATGACGATTGTTAATCGGAATCCGTTTTTGGCTAGTTGCACTCCAAAATCTCCTAATTTTTCACGTCTTTTCGAAATACATCTTGTACATGCAATTTCAGGAAAAATGTTCAACACGAAAGTTGTAGATCTCGACGAGATATACAACTTTCGTGTTGAACACTTTTCCTGAAATTGCATGTACAAGACGTATTTCTGAAAAGCGCAAAATCTGAGCATATTTTCAAAGTACGCCATGTACATGCATTTTTAGAAAAAGTGCTCAACACAAAAGTTGTAGATTTCGACGAGATCTACAACTTTCGTGTTGAACACTTTTCCTAAAATTTGTATTTTAGAAAAAAAATAAGAGGAGCAGGAAATAGCCGCAGAGGTCTCCCAAATCGTGCTGCGAATACAGGGATGAAGAGAAGCTCCATGATGGGGATGATGGCGGCGGCGGCGATGGTGGCGGTGATGGCGGCCGGCACGGCGGCGCAAGGAACATCGCTGACATGCGCGTCGCAACTCATTCCATGCCAAAAGTATCTAAACTCTTCGAAGCCGCCGGAAGATTGCTGCGGGCCATTGAAGGACGCCGTGAAGAACGACCTTCCCTGTCTCTGCGCCATTTTCAAAAGCCCCGATATCTTGAAATCCTTCAAAATCGACCTCAATCAAGCCCTAAATCTCTCCGTAAACTGCGGCATCACTGCCTCTTCAACCAATCTTTGCAACGCCGCCGGTATGCTGCCATCTTCCGATTTGGAGAAATTTTGATTCCTTCTAAAACTGGCTGTGAAATTTCACAACGAAATTTTCTTCTTGTTCTGCAGCTGGAGCTTCGCCCTCTGGTTCCCCTGTTACTCCAGGTATAGACATTCAAGTATAACTCATAATTTACAACTAATATGTTTATTATATATATATATATATATACAAGCAGTCGTGCACGGGGGACCCCGTGCGGGCAACATTTGTCGTGGGAACGACATTTGTCGAGGGAGCGACATTTGTCGAGGGAGCGACATTTGTTATGGGAACGACATTTGTCATGGGGCATCATTTTGACGTGATGGTGGACATTTGTTATGGGGGCGACAGTGGTCGTGAAGGGAGTCATTTATCATGGTGGCGACATTTGTCTAGGGTGGTGACATTGGTCGGGGGCACGACATTCGTCGGGGGCAGCGACATTGGTCGGGGACGACGACATTTGTCGTGAGGGCAACATTGGCCTTAGGGGGCCACATTGATCGTGGACGGCGACATTGGTCCTGGGAAGCGACTTTGGTCCTGGATAGCGACATTGGTTGGGGGCGGCGACATTGGCTGAGTCGTGCACGGGGGACCCCGTGCGGGGCAACATCTGTCGTGGGGGTGATAATTGTCATGGGGGCGTCATTTGTCGTGGGGGGTGACATTGATCGTGGGGGCGACATTGGCTGTGGGAGGCGACATATGTCATGAGGGCGACAATTGTCGTGGTGGGTGATATTGGTCAATGGAGGTGACATTGGTTGGGGGCGACGACATTGGTCGGGGGCGACAACATTGGTCGGGGGCGGCGACATTGGTCGTGGGGGCGACATTGGTTGAGGGCGGCGACATTAGTCGTGGGAGGCAACATTGGTCGTGGGGGGCCACATTGATCATGGACGACGACATTGGTCTGGGGGGGCGACATTGGTCATGGACGGCGACATTGGTTGTGGGCGGCGACATTGATCGGGGGAGGCAACATCGGTCGTGGGCGACATCATCAGTCGCGGGTGGCGACATCGATCGTGGACGACATTGTGTTTATGAACAAAGTATGAGCGATATGATATGAACAAAGTTTGAGCGATTTGATATGAACAAAGTATAAACAATGTGATATGAACATGTAAATTATGATGATACGACTTAAACTTAAGCCAAACAAATAATTGAAGAACAAATCAAAGTATAATGGTGCATGATAGTAAATGAAATGCTCAACCGATTTCATATCACAATAAGAAATGCTCCCAGAAGACGACGTTTTATTCAAGCATTTTTTGTAATAATAAATAAATTCAAGTGCAAACAGCAAAAGAAAGCATGTGAAATGAATCCAGGTTCAATGAATCCAGAATATTTACATATGAAGCATTTAAGCTCCGTTTGGGGGGACTTATTTTCACCGGTCAAGCGGTTACGACCGCATGAATCGGACCTTAATTAAGGTTTGCCTCATGCGGTCGTAACCGCTTGACCGGTGAAAATAAGTCCCCCCAAACGGAGCCTTAATTTAACTAATAAAATATCATTAATTAGGGCTAAAGTGCAGCCCTAAAATCTGAGAAAATAAAAATCTTAAATCACAATCTGATATTGGGTTATTTATGGAGTTGGGTTATTTACATGTCCTCAGGCGGCAGGGTCGGGCTCTGAGATCACATGCTGATATTATGCAACTCCTTCATGTGATTCACATGGTTGCACAATCGTACAGGAATTTGAACTAAATATTAGGAAAAAAACTGCAGAGGTTGAAATCATTACGGTGGAATAAAAATCTACAATTTTTGAGCCAAACATGCTAATTTTTTTTGTTGCACAAAAATATGTGAAGGTTACCTAAAATCCAAGGTTCAAGTCCTGTGAAGGTGCAAGTATAAAACAAATAAAAGAACCCATTTTATAATTAAGTTAAACACACATCATCTGCGTGGAGACATGACTCATCTCCTGCAAATTAGAGTTTACCAGAGAAGAAAAACAACAGGTAATCAGAGCGAAGTAGAGTTTACCTGAGAAAAATCAAAATGAATGATGTATTCGCTCTTCTTGGAGAGAACGACCGGGAGGGACTTTGGCGGGGCTCAAGGTCGGAGAGGTCCCCTAGCATTCTTTAGCAAAATAAAAAAAATTAAAGAGGTGAAATGGAACTACATGTTGGCCTGTAGAGACGAATATGCTTGGAAGGTGCATATAGAAGAATTCATGTTGAAGGTGCGCCTGTTGATCTGAAGCTCATCTTAGATTTATAGAGAGAAACAGAGGTGGAGAACTTGAGATTTGGAAGATTGGATCTGAACTGGAAGATAGGGAGCTCGGATTTGAATTGAAATAATGAGGATGAGACAAAGAGGAGCAGCAAAAGTGGGAAGGGAGGCTCATACCTCGGTGGTTTTGAGATTCACAATGCTAACCCAACAACGGAAGCAAACAACTGCTGAAATGCGGCTATCCTACGACAAATTTTACGATTTCTTGCAGCTGGTGCTTCAGATTCAGGAGATATTGATCGGTACATGGAGTAGAGGGAGCTTTAGATCAAGTAGCAAAATGAGTTGGGAGGGGTCCTTGCTAGGAGTGAGGGAGTGCGTTTTGCTGCAGTCGCAAGTGCCGATGCAGAAGCACTGTAGAGTAACGGGAGATTCAGATCCGTGCCGGAGAAGGTTGGAAGTCGGTGATACTACACTGCTTCGTGGAGCGATCAAAGAGGGAGCGGTGACATTAGCGAGGCTGTGGAGGAGACTTGCAGAGAGGAGGAGGTATACCTAGGATGAGCTGCCGAGGAGAAGCTCCCGCTGAGGATTCTTGTCCAGGAGGAGGCTGTGGAAGAACGCTCTACCGTGGAGAAGGAGATATCGTCAATTTGAAGGAAGGAGTTGTCGCTTTTCGGTGGCGTGATTGCAGCGGGGAACAGTCGAGGAGGCAGAGACTTTCGGCTTGTACCTTGATGTGAAACAAAGAAAAAAAGAGAGGAAATAAAGTAAGGAAAAAGGAAAAGTGTAGCGGCAAACCCAAATGACCAAAAAACTCATGAAATTTGAAATATATAAAGGCTTTTGGAGGGTATTTTGGGTAACAAAATGTTACACCATTTCACCTTTGGTCCTTGCTTATATAATAAAGATATAACTGTAAGGCCCTGTTGGTTTCGCGGGTTTTCGGATGAGGAAAATTGGAATTGGGTATCACAATTTCAATTCTTGTGTTCTTTTTGGCATTTTCATGGGTTTTGGACATTCAAAAATTTGGGAAGTTCTCAAAACTTACCTAATTAGGTTGGTTTAGGTGAGTTTTGTTCAATAAGACTCACAATCTATGTTGCAATTTGGAAGATGATTACTATGATTTTTTTGCTTAGGCTCCGTTTGGGGGGACTTATTTTCACCGGCCAAGCGGTTGCGACTGCATGGACTGGGCCTTAATTAATTAAGCCCAGTTCATGCGGTCGCAATCCGGTGAAAATAAGTCCCTCCAAATGAAGCCTTAATCTTTTTTAGTTGGGTGACATTGAAACTTCAATTATAAATCATAATTTACAACCTAATTAGGCCCCGTTCGTTTCGTGGGTTTTTGGAGAAGTAAATTGGAATTGGGAATCCGAATTTCAATTCTTGCTTTCTTTTTGGCATTTTCACAGATGGAAATTGATTATGAGTTTTGGACATTCGAAAAATAGGAAGGTCTCAAAACTTATTTAATTAGGTTGGTTTTGGTCAGTTTTGTCGCCCTAGACCTCACTCTTTTCGCTGATTCACAATGAAAATGAGTTTTCGCTCAATTTCAAAACCTATGAGTTTTTGGTTTTGGACTAAAATCAAATCCCTCCTCCGAAAACCCACCAAACGAACGGGGCCTAAATCTTTTTTGTACTATTAATATGTTGGTGTTATCCAATTTGTTATTTAAAATGAAATTAATGTTTCGACTTTTGTTAGAATATTAAAATTTTTGTTATGTTTGAATACAATACTAGAGTAATTTTGTTATGGAGTTAAACATCTAATAGAAGAAGATCTCTAGAAGTGGAGAGCAGTTAGGGATTGAGAGATGAAAGGGGAAAGGGAAGACTAAGGAGACTAAGGCTCTATTTGGTTCGACGTTTTGCCGCTCCGTTTGGGGCAAACGCCGCCGGAAGGCTGGTAAACAAATGAACCTCCGGCGGCGTTTGCTCCGTTTCCACCCGCCCGCCTTGAGAAATGCCTCAAAAAGCTCTGTTTGGAGAAGCCACCTCCCCCCTCCGATTCGAACACTCCGTTTCCACCCGCCGAATCGATCCGCCACCGCCAAACCAAATGAAGCCTAAGGAGAGACTATCACAGAGAAAATCATTCATTCAATATATCCTTATTATATCCTATCAACAATCCTCTGCCTCAGGGTCCACCACTACCACCTTTAGAGGATCCCGAGCCCGTTTGTGTTCGACCCAAGGATCTCGTCATGAGAGGGCTCCGCACCTTCATGTGGTGGTAGAAATGATCATTTAGGAGCCTCGTAGAGGGTATTATTTCGAGGATGATCACTATGTTCTCTTGTCACATAGTCCCCATTATGTAGTTTGAGTTGACAAGACAACATTATGTCACATAACAATGTCTTATACCAATCATCCACGCTACTTTTGAGGATTGTGTTTGGTGTAATGTTTTTTCGTGTGAACATTGCCCATGTATTACTAGACAGGCCTTAAATATATGATTATAGCCTCACATGTTTGAGGGAACAAACATGTGCGTATTTTATGATAATGGTTGCATATGAAGCACGGGTCTCGGTACGAGTGTCGGATCTGATACGTATCTAGTATGGTGGTACAAAAAAAGATACATGTACGTTTGTGATGCAACGTAATTAAGACTGATTATATATATGGTCCTTTTTAGCACCTGTGTTTTTGCTCCAGTGTGAATGGATAAAAAATACAACCGACATTAAATATGTGTTTGACATGACAACGATTATGACCTTCAGCTAGAGATGTATAAAAGACCAGAGATTGTGGTAGCTCCCTCCAACCGAGCACACCACCCCTAGGAAGTTATGGTTACAAATCAATACTAGCTCTACCGCTACCATCTCAACCTCCGAGGAAGCTTCCGAGCTGTAACAGAATGGTCCTAAAAGTAGCACATCAATGCTTGATGGTGTAAATGCATAAAAGCAACTAAAAGCAAGTTATCTGATACCTGAAATATTGCTGCATCTGGAAGTTATAGTATGAGGGATCACTGGATCTAATCATGGAATCAAATTATGGTAACAACAATATAATTATTGAACAATGATGTGATTGTTGTTAAGTTTTGGTTGTTTGTAGTGATTGTTATGTTATAGGTAATTTTAGTTTGCTGCTCTTCGAGTTCTTGAGGAAGGCCTGTTTCTTGTAATATTTTAGCTTAAAATTTTACTGATTCATTAAGGTTGTCAAGACGATTCTTGTGAAATGAATACATCCTTGCATGGCATCCCAAACTATTGTTTTGAAATATTGATAATTGAACAAAAGCAGTAAATAGTAACATAAAAAAGATGGGAGATGGGGATAACCTAACGAAGGAATTGTTGATTTTGTGATACAAAAACATAATTTCTCGAACCTGATTATGACTATGCATTATTTTAATTGCTACCATTAATTAGGAAGGATGCATATTAAAGAATAGGGTGCCTGATATGCATGCATATTAAAATAATAGAGGTGTGATGCATGTATATTAAAATAAGAGGGGTGTGATATACTGTTATAGGCATGGACAGCGGAAAAGAGCACGAATATGCATCGATAGTGAGGCGAGTCTACTCCAGGTGGAAGAGGCATGCGACGGAGACACCGACGTGATTTGTAATGACCCAGGATGAGTGTCATTTTATTAAGTTGTATCTTTAATTTTAGTATGTGTAATTACGCTTATGCAACCATGAGGGGTTCTAATACACTAACTCTATTGTATTTTGGTATGCTTGTTATTTTGAAGTGAAATTGGAGCCTATGTTTGACAAAGAGGGTTTTCCTTGAATTTCTCTCCTTTCCCTCATTTTCCCTATTGTGGAACCGTGAAACCCTAAGGGGTAACATTAGTCCGACATGTTGCCCCTGTCCGCTTATTCCTAGGTCGACGGGATCTCATCCTCGCACTCCACCAC
This sequence comes from Platanthera guangdongensis, assembly GCA_039583875.1. Lineage (NCBI taxonomy): Eukaryota > Viridiplantae > Streptophyta > Magnoliopsida > Asparagales > Orchidaceae > Platanthera > Platanthera guangdongensis. The sequence goes on from CM077163.1 coordinate 1,541,706, forward strand.
GCCGTCCAGCCTCACTCCACAGTCGTTTCATCATCCCCCAGTCGATCCGAGCACGTCCCGTTGCGTTCGGCCCCGCTCGACTCCAGAACACCGCATCCCTCCGAGCCGAGCACTATTCCACAACGTTCTATTCCTCATGGGCCATTCACGCGTCCTTCTCCATCCCATGACACCGCCACCGAGACACCCCAACACCCGCACCATGACGAACGACCTCCCCGACACCATCAAACGCTGCCTCAACGACCAAGCCCACATCTTAGCCTCGATCCAAGCGAGTTTCCAACGTTTAGAGTCTCACAATGCCCACTTGAATAGCCAATCCACTCTTCCTCCTCCTCTGGATGACTCATCTTCAGCCTGCCGAAGCCTCCTTTGCTCACTGCGCTTTCCATAACACATGCGCCCCACGCCCTCAACGTTCCTTATTTCATCGGGCTTGATCCTCTCGGGTGGATTTCCTAGGCCGAACAATTCTGATCTCCAGGATCCCCGTGACACGCAGGTCTCCTTGACGCTCCTTTCCATAGAGGGCCCCACTTTGTACTACGTTCGTTGGCTCCACCACTTCTCCTCGCTCCTCTCGTGGACCAATCTCAAGCAAGCCTTGTTCAAGCGCTACAATTACCGCAACTCTAACAAAGTCAAGAGAGGAGGATGAAGGAGAAGATAAACCATTCAAGAAAGGAGGGGGTTGGAGGAGAATATTTAGAAGAAAAAACTACTGTGGAAGTTCTTAATTGATACTTCTGTCATAGAAACTCTGTATAGTTTAATTACAGGAGTTAGTCTTTAACTGACTTCAGTTATTTGATGATTACAAAGAATAATCTTCCAACCAAATTGGTCTGTTGCTAGATTTTTTGGGCTCGAAGCGGGCTTACAATCGATCAACTCGATTATTATCCGATTCAAGGCTTGCAGTAAGCGGGATAATAGTGTTGAATCATGTTTCTGTTGCAGTATTTCAATAATCAAAACCATTAAATACATTCGGACAATCACGAACATCTATGCATTAAAAAAAAGGCAGCCTGGTGCACAAAACATCCCCACGCAGCGAGGGTCTTGGGAAGGGTCCCGGCGTCCCGCCACAAGAGTGAAGCTGTAGGCAAACCTTACCCTCCATTTTTGCAGGAGGCTGTTTCCATTAAAGCCCGCGTGAATTATTATCGTTTATATTTATTAAATTAGTAAGAATAATACATATAATTATTCACACAGATACACGAGTGATAATGCAAGCGCACCTTGTGCAGCCACGACGTTACCTGACGCCGACGGCGAGAGTTTTTTCGCCTATACTTGTCTGCTCTCGGGTGCACGGGCTTTGCGCGACGGTACTCCCGCCGCTCGAAGCCACCCCAATGCATTAGAAAATTGAGGGACCACCTTAGTACTGCGCTCAGGAGAATGTGAGCGGCGAAAGTACCACCGTGCAAAGCCCGTGCAATTGTGAGCAAACTAGCACAGTCGGAGAAATTCTCGTAGACAGGGGTATCGTCGCATCCGTGGGGGAAACCCTGTGCATTGTCAGTCTACGCGTGTCTATACACACACATATGGCTGAAGGAATGTATGTATTTATATCAATTTAACTGTAATACTAACTTTGAAAAAATCATCATCCAATTAATTAATTGGAGCAATTAGGAGTGAATTTTCATTTTCATTTTCATATATATAATTGTGATGATTTTTTCTTGTATTTTACAGGCACTCAGGTCACACCAGGGAAAGACAATAGTGGTGCTAATGGAATAACTCAGGTCGGGTTTTCGGGTCTCGTCGGCTTGTTCTTCATTTGGCAGTTCATTTTCACGCAGGAGGATTTCGCGTTCTAGCAAGGAAAGTTATAGAATACTCTCAATTGTGCTAATGGAATAACTCAGGCCGGGTTTTCGGGTCTCGTCGGTTTGTTCTTCATTTGGTGGTTCTTTTTCACGTCGGAGGGTTTCGCGTTCTAGCAAAGGAAGTTATCGAATACTCTCAATTGTTTAGGTTGCTTGCTTTTTCTGGAAGGAAGATTGTTGTTCCTTTCACAAATAAGAGTTGTGTTGCTTTTAAGTTTGAGTTATGTTTGTTTGAGCTTTGCAATCTTTCATTAACTTGCAATATGTTTTTAATAATATTGCTGACTATTTTGAACATTTGTTTCAATTTTGATTGTAGAAGTTTCCATTGTAGAGTTTTAAGGGTGTGTGTGTATAGATATTATATATACAATGATATATCAACATCCAATGTGTAACATCGGTGCCTGCTAAATAAATTTGGACTGTTCGATTTGGTTTAGATCATAACATCTTAACCGCATGCACATCAAATTATTAACATGATTGATCAAAATACTGACAATACTACAGTATTCCACAAAAACAATTATGTCATAAGATATCAGATCATGCAGTTGTATTTAATCTCGCACCTAAAATTAAGCAGGAGAAACACAACTATTTTTTTGTTTTTTAGCAACTAATTTCATATTAGACATCAATTAGGGTTCGAGCATATTAATCGAAACTCGAAAGTCGCTCGAAAATCGTTTGAAAATTGAGCCGAATCGGAATCAGTTAAAATTGATTCGACTCAATTTGAGTCGATTCAATTTGACTCGAATCTGATTTCGTGTCGATATCGAGCCAGCCCTGAATCGCTCAAAATATGATTCGAATCAACTCGAATTAATTAAAAAAATTATGTATTTATTAATATATTCTTATTTTAAGATTAAAAATAACAAAATTTAAACCTAAATAAAATGAATGAAGTCTTTAAATGTTTCATTTGCTAAATTTATAGATTGTCCAATTTTATTTTGAGCAAACTATGAATAAACCAAAAAATTGCTCAATTTCGAGCCGATTTGATTCGATTTCAAGCCGACTCGATTCAATTTCGAGCCGACTCGGAATCGAGTCATTTCGAGTCGAGCCGACTCGACTCAAAATCAATTTCGATTTCGAGCCGACTCGAAAACAATTTCGATTTCGAGCCGAGTTCGTGTCGAAAATTTCGATTTCGAGCCGAGCCAAAATCGCTCGAACTCGACTCGATATCAGCCCTAACATCAATAACAATAATAAGATTGATACAAAAATATAATTGTGATAATAATAGTAGAGACAACACATGAGGTCTTAATAGGGTTTGCTACTATCCAACTAACGACATCCCAGACCAAATCAACAAAGCTACACTCTTGTTCGACTAATTTTTTTTCGTGCGCTACTCTCACCTATGATCACGATGCGTTAAGCGCTATCAAACCGCCAGTTTATACAAAAAATCGTGATTAAACGAATACGATCACAGATCAATAAATATGTTGTATTTCAATACAACCTTATTTTCGTCAAAAAACTCTCCACCGTAGGATCACGGATCAGACGGTTCTACGAGTAACACAACATATTTAAGGTGCGAGCACACAACAAGTTTCAAAGATGCAAATACAAGTTACAAACAACACTCAAGATCTCTTTATATAAGAGTTTTATGTATCAAATGAATCACAGAGGACACTAACCTTATATACATTAAGCAATTATTATTTCAATGTCTTTATCTACTTGTAATAAGTCAATAACACATGAAGGAAACACCATTTTTTAACAAGAAATGCTTCCTGATAAAGAAAAGTTGAATGAATATTCATAATACATAGATCAAGCAATTCTTGACACTAGTATAAACAATCAAAGACTGAAGGGCTGCCAAAGAACTATGAAGAAAAATCGCAGTCTGTTCAATCTGTTTATTTGTATAGGCTAACAGCTTCCTATTTAATGGCGCTAGTGTTTAGTTATTTTTACCCTCTTCACTCAAACCCTAACTCACCTAACACCAAAATACCTGAACAGGCTGAAATCGGCAACGTTATTGCGCATCTTGGGATCCACGGACGAATAAAATAATAAACCTCGGCAAATGCGGCGGTCGAGCATTTTGACTTGCATAGAATCTGTCATCTGCAATTAGGATGTAGAAGATTTTAGAGAGGACTAGATCTGAAGCTCTGTATCCAAAATAATCTTCAAATAATTGGAACATGCAAGGGATCTATTAGCAAAAGCTGAACATTGGAAACAGTAAGGCTCCATTTGGTTCGGCGGTGGCGGATCGATCCGACGGGTGGAAACGGAGAGTTCGAACCGGAGGGGAGAGGTGGCAGCTCCAAATGGAGCTTTTTGGGGCATTTCTCAATGCGGGCGGGTGGAAACGGAGCAAACGCCGCCGGAGGTTCATTTGTTTACCCTCCTTCCGGCGGCATTTGCCCAAAACGGAGCTGCGAAACGCCCAAACAAATAGAGCCCTAAATAATGTTGGCAGTAACAATTTAAGCTCATTGAGGGCAGTAGCCACAACTAAAGCAGGGAATACTGAAAGATGGGTCAAGATGCATGACATTATTGAATTTTTGTTTAGTAAATGGAAAATACAAGAGAAGCACAGGGGTTGAGATTTTAGGTGCAAAGCCCCTATGATGGAGGGTCAGGAGTCCACCTGCATATCAACCTGTGACTTGAAATCCACCTACCTGGGGGTCCCACTGGGAGTCAACCCGATATCAGGGGGGTTGGGGGATCGAACCCGGGGATGGGTTGGGGTGCGGCCTGATAAGGCCTATCGGATGGACACCCGGCAGGACCCCCATGCAGGTGGACTCCTGGTCCCGGGATTGTAGACAGGTGAACTCCTACCACTGCATCACCCAGTAAACTCGTACCCGAGTTGGTTATATCGAGTATTTTTTTTATGAAAATGGTTGCTGCTTTGTCTTGTTTTTTTTTGTTTAATTTCAGTGTCAGTACTTCTGGAGTTGTGCTAGCATTAAGACATTCATTAAACATGTTCAATATTTATGACATTAGGATTTATGGAAATGAGGATTAAGTGAATGTATCTATACTAATTGGTCCAGTCAAGAACTACATTTCATTACAAACACCAACAGTCGTGGTGCGCGGTGTGCATTCTGAATGTCAAGAACTACATTTTATTGACTTTGATGCATCACACCACTCTGTTTCTCTTCATTTTCTTCATCTTTTTTTTCTTTAGTGGTGTAAAATAGACAAAAAAAAAGAGTTAAAATGGATGGGCCTAATTGCTCAAGTTTGATGAAGGGTTCTACTCACCAATCATCAACAGGGAAGCGCGGAGAGAGAGAGATGCTCTGAGTAATTGCTAAAGTTGTGGTATTTTCTGCAAAACATGGGAACTGGCAACAGGAAGAGAAAGCTGCTCTGAAGTAGGTGAAGATTTTATCATCCAATCCATAGCTGAATTGCTTCCAGCCTGTTTGAATGCAACAGCTGCATCACTTTCCATGTGCTGGAATTCCAATGCTCTCACCTGATTCAATTTTCAACTTCCATTCAATTTACAATCTCCCTAAAAACAGAATTAGAAAAGTGTTAGAAAATCTCAATTAAGGGCCCATGTTTTCTCCTCCTTTCTCTCTCCTTTTATTAGTCCCACATCTTGTATTAGGATTTCTCTCCTCATTCTTCTCCTATATAAGTGTATTTATACTTGTAACTATTCATTCAAGGAAGTATATACAAGCTTTGAGGTACTACTAAGAATGCTTTGCACATACTACTCCAAACTTGATTCTCTTTCCTTCCACTGATAGGTCAAGAGATGTCAAGAAAATGTTTCAGCTCTCTTCCACAATTAGAAAAGTCATAACAACAATGTGATTCTTTAAAAAGGTGAAAAATAACACTAAAAATAGAACCATCAAATTTTATCATTATGATTTAATTTCTATTACAAATTTTCCATTTGATGTTTAATGATTACAGTTATCTGATGTGACACCGTTCGCAGTGCACTCGCAAATTTTTCCATTTGATTTTTTATTGTCGCCGTTACGATAACCAAACTATCATAGAAAGTGAAAACAACATAACTTTATATAATTTTCTAAATACCAACAATACAACTGTAAAGTAGAATAATGACATCAAACTAGCTAGCCTAATCAGTCCCTTGCTAAAAAGCCTTAAAATATGCACTGTTACAGCTAATTTTAGTTGCATTGTATCAATGTTTGGGTTGAAGGAATTACAGAAGACTTAAAATATGCACTGTTCTGAATTTCAATGATTAATCCAATCAGAAAACTCACATAAAATGGAGTAAAGGTAGATAACACATTAAAATTAAATTAATCACAAAATAAAAAAACAATATGATATTGTGTTTGCTTTTATGTTTGTTTTGAATTCTCAATTTAGTAGTAATGTATCTCACTATAATCACATTTTTTAAACTTAAATTTCACCTCCTGTAAGGGTCGGTTGGATTGAAATGGGTCTTAGGAATTGATTTTCGGTATAAATAATTCTTTTGTAGGTGTTAGGATGGATGGAATTAGCCCTGGGAATTGGAATTCCTCAAAACCTAGGTTTTCATCTTACGCTTTGCCCAATCCTTGTCTCGCCCGACAGATTTTTCGCATTTTCGACTCCACGTGCAGGAACTCCCAGCAACACCTCGTCGTCTCACCGCCCCGACACCGCAAACGCCGACAATTAGGTATATGTTTCTTCTTCTCCTCCATTCTCGGCATCTTGTTCATACATCTATATTTTTTTTGCAGCCGGCGAGAGGATATTTGAAGCCCTAGATTCTCATATTCAGCTGCCTGGTCGCTGCTGGTAAGGCTGCCCTTGGTTCTAATTTTCTCCTTTCTATTTCTTCTTCTTCTTCATTGTCATCATCTTATCCCCTGCCGTACATAATTCCGATCCGACCTTGGTACTTTTCTTTCGATCCGATTTTGTCTTGTGAGGTATGTATTGATTTCTATTGAAAATCTTGATCCGATTTCTATGTTAGATTCTCAGGTCCGATTTTGGCGTGTTAGCATCCTAATTATTATTAGGAAATTAAACTATTTTTCTAGCAGCTAACGTTGTATGGGAAATTGAAAACACTTTTTAGACCACCACAGATTTTTGGCTTGTGATGTATATAATTTTATTCCAGAGACTGCCAGATAGATTTTTTTTTTTGAATTTTTCGTTCAATATTTTCAGTATACTGAGCTAAATTTTCGAAAAAAATTATTCAATATTATGTGGATGATGACTCATTTGCTCTATTATATTATGTTGTTATGATTAGTGTAGAGAAAGATTCAAACCTTGTATATACTTCTTGAATACTAAAAAACAAGTATGAGTACAAATATATAGGAGAGAGGAGAGTAAGATCTAGCTATACGAACAATGTGAGACTAAACACAAAATCCTACATGGGCCAAGTTATTTTTCTCAGTATTCTCTAACACTCCCCCGCAAGCTGGAGCGTACAAGTCGTATGCACCAAGCTTGGACAAGAACTGATAGTAGAGATGTCGTGGTAAGGCTTTGGTGAGAATGTCAGCAACTAGCTGAGCAACAAGAACATGTGTTAAGTCATCTTCTTCAACTGAACCTTCTCCCGAATGAAATGACAGTCAACTTCAATATGTTTTGTCCGTTCATGGAAGACCAGATTCTTGGCAATGTGTATAGCAGCTTGACTGTCGCAAAATAAAGTGGCAGGTGAGAAGAGCTTGACTCCTAGATCATCAAGGAGACCCTCAAGCCATGTGAGCCCAAATACAACTGCTGTCATCGATCGATACTCGGCCTCAGCAGATGAGCGAGCAACCACAGACTATTTCTTGTTGCACCATGTAATAAGATATCCTCCAAAGTGAGTGTAGTATCGACTTGTGGAACGACGGTCATCCAACGAGCCAGCATAATCAGCATCAGAGTATGCAATCAGAGATAAGGGAGACGAAGAGGGCTTGTATACAAGTCCTTGTCCAGGAGCAGTCTTCAAGTATCGAAGAATACACTCGACTGCCTGAAGATGAGAGATACGTAGCTCATGCATGAATCGACTGACAACTCCAACAGCAAATGATATATCAGGTCTCGTAACAGTGAGATAAATCAACTTTTCCACAAGACGGTGATAATACTCTGCATTCAGAAAGAGCAAATCAAAGTCCGAGGCATGAGCACAAACCTTGTGATTGATATCCATGGGAGTATCAGCAAGCTTGCATCAAGAATAGTCTGCATCATGAAGTAAGTCAAGACAACACTTTCTCTGAGATAACACAAGCCCATCAGGTCTCCGAGCCACTTTGAGACCAAGAAAATATCGTAGGCTTCTCAGGTCCTTTATCTGAAACACAGTCGTCAGATGCTGTTTGATCATCCTTATTCCTGAAAGATCGTCTCCTGTAATTAACATATCATCCACATATAGAAGAAAGCCTGCATCAGATAGAGATAAGCCGTGGCGGTAAGATGCAGATCGCACCAAGATCAAAAACGGCGAACAGGCACAAGACCGTGCGGTTAGAAGCAAACAACAACAAGATCGGTAGAAGCGGTCCGCGTGACAAGGAGAGAACTTGAGGCCAGGGACAGGTCGCAGCGGTAAAGAACTACTTGTGACAAGAGCAATAAGATACCTTGCGACACGGAGACCGCGCGGCAAGGGAAGAGGCCGCAACGATAAGACCGAGAAGAGGTCGAGTGACAAGAAGAGAATGGTGGTTGCAGCGGACAGAGACAGATCTCAGCGATTAGAATATGAGGCCAGACGGTTAGATCTAACCGCGGGAAGGGGGAAGCCACAGCGGGTAGAGAGCAGCCTGTGACAGTTAAGAAAATATAACCGCACGAGAGTGGGGACCACGTGCCAGAGGGATGAAGGCTATAAAATAGCGTAGAAGAGAAAGAGGAGATGGCTCCATGGGAGGAGAGGAGGCGGTTAGAAAAGAAGGAAGCTGCAAAGTAGTGCGGTTAAGCAGTAAAACAGGTCGCCCGATTAACAGGAGGACTGGGCGGTGAGAGAGAAAAACAGGCCGCCCGCCCGATTACAGGAGGACTGGGCGGTTAGAGAGAAAACAGGTCGGACCGTTTCCTCTGATACCATGTAGAGAAAGATCCAAACCTTGTATATACTTCTTGAATACCAAAAAACAAGTATGAGTACAAATATATAGGGGAGAGGAGAGTAAGATTTAGCTATACAAACAATGTGAGACTAAACACAAAATCCTACATGGACCAAGTTAATGGGCCAATACATTATTTTTCCTAGTATTCTCTAACAATTAGCATATAAGAGGTGTTGTGAGACTCCTTATACATGTTATTATATTATAGATGTTACTAATAGTCAAATGATACGTGGTGGTTTTGATGATAATCTATTAGGGTTCCAGGGAGGAATCCGCTAAGGACAAGGGTTGACGGTAGTGAGGGAGAAGAAGGGGATTAGGGTTGAGAGAGAAATCAGAGAGCATCCCTAATTTCTTGCATTCATCCAAGATAAATACCAAATAACACCTAAAACTCCCCTTATAACAGCAGGGTGCGAATAACCAAAGTTCTAGCGTGCGAATAACTAAAGTTCTAGGGTGTGAATAGTAAAAATATAAACAAGCACAAAATACAAAATATTCAAACGGAAGACGTTCCTGCGACATCCACCAACGTAATCGGGCATCGGGCAGAGCCTTAATGCGCGCGTAGACCTTCCACGACATTGCCTCTTCATGTATGATCGTATCAATACTCCCGTCTGAAAAATCGTCCTCGTCCTCAAGGAAGTAATCTAAAAATAAAAAGGTGAATTCATCCTGGGGTAGCCACAAATCATCATTTTCTGGGCGGTTTCACCAAGCAACTAAAATTTTCTAAGGTCCGACAACACCCAGAAGATGGTGGTAGCGGCCAAGAGGCTTAGCCGGATAGTGGGGGGCCCCACCGAAGAAGTCGATGTTGGCTGGGATGTGGTTCACGGTAGGGTGCTCGCCTACAACCTGACGTAGCTGAGAGACATGGAACACTGGATGTATGTGGCTCTCGCTAGGGAGGCTAAGACAATATGCAACGACATCAATGCGAGCGATGACTTCAAAAAGCCCAAAGAACCGTGGGGCTAACTTTGGGCAAGGGGGTCGAGCCACCGATAGTTGCCGTTAAGGATGTAGCTTGATGAATACCTTCTCGCCCATTTGGTAGGAGAGGTCGCGCTGCTTTTTGTTGGCAGAGGAAGTTGTTTTCACTTGAGCCCGACGTTGGTGGTGTTTAATTTGTTTGAGGATAGAGTCCCGATCTTGGAGATGGTTGGCAAGGCTTTCCACTCGGAACTCCCCGGGAAGGTGGTAGACGATCGACGACGGAGGCCGACCATAGACAGTTTTGAAAGGAGTGGTGTCGGCCACTTGATGGTACGCTGCGTTGTAGGAGTATTCAAACCAACTTAGCCATTTGACCCACCCACGGGGTTGCTCCCCAATGAAACAACAGAGATAGGTCCCCAAGCACCGATTGAGAACTTTGAATTGGTCGTCAGTTTGCGAGTGATACGCGGTGCCCATGCGGAGGCGGGTGCCTTGGAGGTGAAAGAGGGATGTCCAAAATGCGCTCAAAAATAATGATCGTGATTGCCCACAACCGACCTCGGAAATCCATGAAGTCGCACTACTCCATTGATGAAGCTCTCCACCATGGAGGCAGATGTGTAGGGATGGCGTAGTGGAAGGAAGTGAGCATATTTGGAGAGGCAGACCACTATCACCAAAATACATTCAAAACCTTGCGAGCGCGGTATCTGTGATGAAATCCATGACATCTTCCCAAATCATTTTCGAAATTGGCAGTAGTTGGAGGAGACCGCCCGAGAACATGACTTCATATTTGGCGTTTTGGCAAATGAGGCATGCGGCCACGAAGGCCTTGACTTGGCGGAACATGTGTGGCCAATAGAGAGACGCCACCAAGCGGCAATAAGTGCGGAAGACACCTGCGTGCCTCCGGAGGGGGATGTATGGAATTCGGCTAAAAGGCGAGGAATGATAGGCGACGACGACGCGAGGACTAGGCAAACTTTAAAGAACAAACGACCTTCCACAAGTGAATAGGTAGGGCAAGCCGCGGCGTTGGCAATGAGGGCCGTCTGAATGGCGTTCAAGTGGGGGTCAGCCTCCACTTCATGTTGGATGGTCGCCACTTCATCCTAAATGGGCCGAGAGATGACCGAGAGTTTCGGGGACTGATTTTGACAGGAGAGAACGTCGACCGTCTGATTTGCTTTGCCTGGACAAAACTTAATGGTGAAATCATAGCTGAGGAGCCTGACGACCCATACTTGGGGTGCCAACGTCGCGATTTTCCGTTGGAGGAGATAACAGAGACTATGATGGTAGGTGCGGACCACAAAAGGCCGGCCGAGTAGATATGCTTGCCAATGTTGGACCACCAAGACAAGGCCCATGAGTTCATTTTCATACGTGGAGCGGCTTCAAGTGGTACTTGAGAAGTCCCGACTATAGTAAGCCACCGACTGGCCGGATTGCATGAGAACGGCCCCGACACAGGTGTCAGATGCGCACACTCGACTAAAAATGGAAAACTAAAATTTGGCATTGCTAAGACCGGTCCTTGGACGAGCTTGCTTGAGATCAGCGAAGGCGGCGACCGTCGCGGGCGACCGAAGGAACAGACCCTCTTCTGAATTCTTCAAGAGTTGTGTAATTGATTATGTCATAGCCTCGTAGCCTCAAATGAAGCGGTGGTAGTAGCCGGTCAAGCCGAACAATCCTCGGACTTCCCGGGGCGAAGTGAGGGTCGGACAATTGAGGACCGCCACAATCTTTTCTTCATACATCGCCACCCCCAGGCCGAAATAGTGTGGCTTATGTAGCTCACTTCCAACGTGCCAAAGGAGCATTTCTTCGAGTTGAGCTTGAGGTGCTGGTGCTGAAAAGTGAACAGAGTGAGGCGGACGTGCTGAATATGATCCTGCTAAGATAAGCTATACAACAAAATGACATCGAAAAAAATGAGAATGCGTTTACAAAGTACCTCCCTGAAGATGTCGTTCATCATTGCATGGAATGTGGCGGGAGCATTCGTGAACCCGAACGACATGACTAGAAACTCATAGTGGCCATCGTGGTTCCATAACGTGGTCTTGGCGATATCCTTCGGTCTGACACAGATCTGGTGGTAGCCCGCCTGAAGGTCCAACTTAGTGAAGTATGTCGCTCCGTGAAGCTTGTCAAGCAGCTCCTGGATGACCAGAATGGGGTACTTGTCTGATATTGTGGCTTTGCTAAGCTCGCGGTAGTCAACACAGAAGCGCCAACTACAGTCCTTCGACACCAAAATGACCAAGCTAGAGAAAGGGATCGCGCTGGGAAGGATAAGGCCCACCATAAGCATCTCCCACACAAGGTGTTTGATTTCATCTTTTTGCACATGACCATATCGGAAGGGCAGCACTGAGAGCGTCATGATCCCGAGATGAAGTTGAATGGCATGTTCGCTCGGTCGGGTGATAGAGAGGGATGTCCACTACCTCAGAAAGGGGTATAGACACATGGTGAAGTCAACCTCTGTGTTCCGCTGAATGGCGCAGAAGGAGACCGGAGTGCGGAGTAAGGTGGAGTCGCCGACGAGACGACACGAACATCACTCATGGAGGAATTCCATAGTCACAGTCGTCCAGTTGACCCGAACATCACCCAATGTGCCGAGCCAAGCCACGTCCAAAATGGCGTCGGTGTCACCCAAGCTAAAAGCGTAGAAGTTTGTTGTCACGACGTATGGACCCACCGAGAGAATCACGGAAGGGCAACATCCTTTGTTTGGCTGACATCTCGCATCGCCAAGGCAACCAAGAAGTCCAGGAGGGGTCGGTCGGAAGGTGGAGCTATAATACCAGTTGCTCTAAGATGAAATTGTGGCTCAAACCATTGTCCATCATAATGATGATCAGTCGATCCTGAAGTGTCCCGGGGAGCTTCATAATCTGGGGACCGGAGATCCCTCCCATCGAGAAACAAGGAAGCTCCAAGTGGTGGAAGGTGTTGTGGTTGCGCCCAAGGTGTCGTCCTCCGAGGCGAGCTCGAGGGCCTCAAAATCGTCTAGAGTGACCTCAGAGTCAAAGTCGCCAAAGATGGCGTGGAACTCCTTCATGAGGCATTTGTGGTTGGGGTTGTACAGTTGTCGACACAGGAAGCACGAGCCTTTGTTGAAGAGCTCATTGTAGTTGCTGTTGGAGAGGCATTAGAGGGTGGGTTGTGACTCGAGTGGTTACCCGCGTGCAGTACCCGTGGAGGAGCCAGGGCGAGTGGCCGCCATAGTGGTCACAGAGTGTGGTGGTCGACGAGAAGCGTCTGCGGCTGAGGAGACAGGTCGGCCTCCACCAAGCGGTCCATGTCAAGGGCATCTGAAACCCTCCATGGAAGATGCGTGTGAAGGAGGGAGCGGATGTGCGGAAACAGTTCTTGCAGAAAAAAACACAAGATAGTGATCAGGGGGAGGGCGGGAACATGCGTCAACAAGGCGATAAACTCATCAATGTAATCACCAAGACCGACCGTTTGATGAATTTTGCAAAGACGCTAGATGGTAGAGCTGGAATAGCAGTATCATATTGCCGAATCATTTCTCATTTGAGCTCGCTCCAAAAGAGGAAGGGGTTGGACTGACGGAGCCACAGAGCCCAATGTAGCACAGATCCATCGAGACCAACAATGGTGGTAGCCACCTTTTCCGTGTCCGGAGTGAGATGGAGGTCAAAAATATTGCTCCGCCTTGGCGATTCATCCCATTGGGTTGATGCCGACGCAAGACGAAATGTCAAGGGCAAGGGTGGAATGGCCCGACGGAGGGGGAAGGTGCGGTTCCGGTAGCGGCCGGGGCGGTAGTGCACCAGAAGGGAACCCCCGCCCGAAAGAGAACCGGAGCTAGTGGCGTCGCGGATGCTTGGTGGTGGTTGATCTTGGAGTTCATGACGAGAAGAGTTGCTTGCATGGAGGTGAGGAGTTGGACGTGTGCATCCACCTGATGGCTTAGGGTGTCGTCGGCGCTGTCCACGTTGGAATCGGGATGGAGCAGGGTCGAAAAGGACATGGCAGCAACTCGACAGACACGGTGCGGTGAGGTGTGCGACGAGAGGACGAGAAATCGCAAAGGCAACAATAATAACGACGGCGGAAGCGAGCGGAATGGCATGTCAAACCAAATATTAGGGTTCCCGGGATGAATCCGATAAGGGTAAGGACCAACAGTGGTTAGGTTGAAGAAAGGGGATTATGGTTGAGAGGAAACTTTGAGAGCAACCATAATTTCTTGCATTCATCCAAGGTAAAAAACAAATAACACATACAAATCCCATTATAATAGCGGAGTGCAAACAACCTAAGTACTGGGACGCGAATAGTAAAAATACATGCAAACACGAAATACGAAATCTTCAAACGGAAGACGTTCCTGCGGCAGCCGCCAACGTAGTCGGGCATCAGGGCGAACCCTTATTGCACATGTAGACCTTTCGCGGGGTTGCCTCTTCACGTGTGGTCGTATCATAATCACATGAGGAAGCCGACATGAAAAAAATTATAAAATTATTTTATGTTTACTAGGTTGAGATTAATATGTAAGGTTTAGTTACCTGCTTTGCTTAAATTAAGGCAAAACTTTTATTTTGATTTTCAATTCCGGTGGATAAATTCTTTCCTACAACATAACAATATAATTGGTCAATTCCAATTCTTATTGCCTAATTTCATCTTGCAGTCAAACAACATAACTGGAATTCAGCCCATTTCCTATACCTGCAGGAATTGGAGAGAATTGGAGAATTGCTGAATTCAAATTCCTCAATTCCAATACCGTCGAACAGAACGGACCCTACTTGCTTGCAGTCGAACAACAGAATTGATAATTCCAATTCCATTGTCAAAATTTCTATTTTTGTCCTAACAACAAAAGTAGAATTGGTTTTAATTTCAATTCCTGTGGATGGACTTGAGCCAATTCCAAATCCTATCCTCACAAACGAACGGGGCCTTAGAGTAAATTATATGAAGTTAAAATAAGCCCTTTATGTTTCTTTGTCTATAAAAACAATTAATATAGTAGGGCCATTAAGTCTTAAAACTAGTAGTTTTAATTCCATCATAAAGGTTGTCAATGTTGGCCAATAAACAAGAAGTAAAACAGAATTAGGGGTTAAAAAATTTTATTGTTTCTTAATTACCAGTTCAAGGCGTTTTTTGTTCACATCAACTTGGGCCTGCAATCAAACAACCATATCAGCATAAAATATAAGTAATAGTTTGATGTTTTTCATAAAGAAAGATCAGAAAACTACTGTCAAACATTAAAAAGTTGCCACTGATGATGTTTAATTGATAGAGAAATGTATCCACATCTATTTTCTTTGGAAGATATGAAGAAAAACAGAAACAAAAAAAATTATAGCTGATATCAAAGTTATGAGGTGCTTGTAGATTGACATTAAAAAACTACATTACAAGGATTAAATTAGGAGAAAAATAGGAGTAAAAGGATTGATTAAAAATCATTGTAGCATTGGTTTATTTGGGTATTATAAAAAGTTATAAACTGATGTAAGAGCATGATGAAAAGTCAAATTTTACAAACTTGAAAAATATCTCATAGAAAATAGATATCTCAAGTTCCATAGAATGACATTGGTACAAATAAAAATATCATGATAAGATCATCAGCTAGATGAAGTTTATTAGGCTTTTATGTTAACTGCATATAGGCTATAACCTTCCATTTGAAGTAGATTGAATAATTTCATAGCAACATGTGCTTCAACATTCCTTTCTTGATTAGAAATTTCTCAAATTGAAGCTTAAACATAATACATGAAACTGAAATACTATCAGACTAAGTACTTCAATCCTCAAAATATCAAAAATCGCAACATAGCCGTATTTTGCCTTGGGTTAATCTATTAATAACGGGATTTTGTTGCCGGAGATAAATCTCTTGAAACATATAATGCATTATGTTATTCTACAAAAAGTGCTTGAATAGAATTCCGTTCAATCCTGTTCATTTTGTTTTTTTTTAATTTGGTGTCCACAAGTAATCTTTTAAATGATAGCTTATTAAAACCGCAATGCTTCTCTAAATCATACTAGCAGTTTATCTAAAAAATGAATGATAAAAGAAAGAATCTGCATACACAACCTAAAGCCTATAAATATTTTGCTTCACCTATTGGAATTCAGAGAAGAATATCAACCATTGTTCGAGAATATCTTGATACACACGACAAGATTAAAAAAGAAAAAAAAACAAATTGGCACATGGAGTTCCCGCTAAAACAATATCTGAGAGGTTGTGCTCTGTACAGAAGATTAAGCGAAGGCAAAGAAAATCAAGGAAATCTACATATATTTTGTTTGCAAATTTTAAGGGCATCATCAGCAATAGCATTTTCCCAAATATTTGATCAGCATATTGAATCCTCAATATCTATTCTTCCTTGTCAAGTGTTACCTGAGGTATTAAACAAAAACTACACAAATCATTTTGAATAGCTTCCATTGTATTTTGTTGGTCACTTTTTGGTAAAAGAAATCCATTAAAGATTAACAAATTCTTTCATACAAGAAATCTGCTCGATCATTAATCACACACCCCCTAAGCTCAGTGAGAAGATCTTCCTCAGAGAAATCCCCCGTCTCAACCGCCAGGACAACACAGCATTCGGCAGCTTTATTAACAACTCTAAAGTCATGTCTTATGACTATAAAAAAGACTAGTTACCCACTCAATGACACCGTCCACCTGTTCAACATGAGCATCGTCATAAAATGTGGCACCCTGGATCTATTGAATTACCATTGAGGTGTCACCTTGAATCACCAGCCATCCCTTAACCAGCCTTGAAATAGCACACTTAAGCCTCTCACACAACTCCAGTTAAAAGGACAAAACCTACATGATTCCTTGGAATCCAACCAACTCCCACCCATCCTAAGCCATACTTGACGGCCCCATCAGAGTTGCGCTTGCACCATTCTACTGGTGGGAGTTATTCAAGATGAATTTAAGAGTGGGCCAAGCAGAGAACTCCCATGGGATCCCCAGTAATGTTGAAGCCTAAGTACATTCCTCAAACAACCCCTTCAACTTCAAAGATTCCTTGGCAGTGTTAACACCTTCTTTAAGAACCCTTCAAAAGACTAGCGTTCCTTGCTTTCCAAATCTACCAACAAGACTTACAGATAGTGACCAAGGGTTCCTTTACTGGGTTTAGGGCATATTGGTGCCACAGGACCAGGTAACCCGCAGCAACTAGGGAACTGACTCCCAATCATAACCCCACCGAAAGACCATACAAGTCGCACGTTATAAGTTATTAACTCCATCACCTAACTACAGGCCTCCTCCGAGCCCTTACCATATCTAGGACAAGAGGAGGATATGGTCAGCCCGCAATCCATAAGAAATGCACACGTAGGAATCCAATCAAAGCCTACCTTCCAAAGAAGCTGTTGGAGATCGACCCGTGCGTGTTTATTCTCGCAGGAGGCAGTGATATATTACCCGTCGGACTATAGGAGTAAACAGATGTGTCTGGATGGTTGCTTCAAGTCAGTTTCTTATATTTATTTTTATTTTTCTAGTTGCAGTTGAGACCCGATCGGTGCGGATATTATGAGCCGTCCAATCTTGATGCCCTGACAATTATCACCTTTTATATATATGTACATGCGACAGTTTGAGGTATCGATAGTTTGATTTAGTTCTAAAAATGTTGGTCTCCCCCCCCCACCTCCCATGCAACTCTGAGAGCCCCCTTGGTGGGAAGTCGAGGCTTCTTCGTCCCCAGTTGTCTTCCTTGTTCGACTGACTATGCCCTTCCCTCGCCTACTCCCGCAAGATAACACATGGTATTCCCTGATACCAAATCCAGCAATTCACATAAACCGCTAACTCATTATCTTCTAAGAACTGCATGCTCCTCCTTCACCCCAAGCCGCGACCCGCCGCCGCCTCCCATCTCCAGTTCCCCTACATTGTCTTCCCCGACTCCAGCCACCCCCGTAGGCCGCTCCATCTCACACTGAAGTAAGACAAATCCTCTCGAACTTACACCGATGCCGACTATCCCTCCCTATCACAAAGTTCCACCCTTCAACCAACGTTATCAGGATTGCGATTTGGTTCGTAGGATCGTATGATCCTACCGTCCTGATTTTAAAATTCAGTATGAATCTTACCTGGGATCGAAATCAGGGCTTCTTCACGCGGGATTGCAATACGGATCGTAGGATCACGATCTTGAGCCGGTCCAAATCTAAATTTTAAAAATGAGCGGCCGCGTCTTGAGTCCCAACTTCGGACCCGTGCCTCTGCGACCACCAACGTCTCTGCCGAGCTCCGATCGCCGACATTTTCCATTCAAGATCTCATCTTAATGCGGAGCACGCATATGTAGATCCTTCCTCCACTTCCACACATGGACCACAACATTCATTCCTCCCACTCCACCCCAGCCTTATCCCGATGAGTCTCACCATGAGGGTCACCTTGCACCACAGACGGTAGCACCAGTTCAGTTGTCGAATGGGGATACATTTTGCCCTGAGACGCCAGTTACAACAAAAGGAATACTTTAGATAATTTTCCATGACTTTAGTACCATGGAGGGGAGAGATACACTGAGGTATCTTGTTCGTTGGAGCGGCCGCCTGACTTTAGATGATACTTGGTATCCCCTGTAGAGCTCGAGCGACTCGCTCATAAGCTACACCGAGAGTATGACCTTTATTCATCAGAGATGACTATATTCAAGCTGGGGGAATTGATGGAGATCAACCCATGCATGTTTATTCCCATAGGAGGTGGTGATCTGTTGCCCATCCGAATAAATCGAGTCCACGGAAGTGTCCGGATGGTCGTTTCAAGTCATTTTCCTATATTTATTTTTATTTTTTAATTATATTTTACTCCCAATCGATTCATACATTATGAGTCATCTGATTCGAGTACCCTAGCAGTTATCTTTTTTATATACATGTACATGCGGCAGTTTGAGGCATCAATAGTTTAGTTCTGAAACAGTAGACCCCTCAACCCGGTGCGACTCCGAAAGCCCCCTTGGTGTAATGTTGAAGCTTCTTTGTCCCTAGCCGTCTTCCTTATGTGATCGACTACGACCTTCCCTCACCTACACCAACAAGCCCATGCCCAGTATTTCCCGACTACCAAATCTCACTACTCCCGTAAACCGCAACCACATCTTCTTTCGCAATCTGCACGCTTTGCCTTCACCTCAAGCTGCGACCCACCGCTGCCTCCCATCTTTAGTTCCCCTCCATCGTCTACCCGGACTTCAGCCAGCCTCGTAGGCCTCATCTTATGCCGACGCCAGCCAAATCCTCTCCACCTTACGCTGACTAGCCCTCCCTATCGCAAAGCTCCACCCTACGCCCCCTCTCTCTACTATCCACTGCCATGCAGTCCCCATCTTACTGTCCACTGTCATGTCAATCCCATCCCATCATCTTCCCCTCAAATCAACCCCCAGACCTTCCACCAGCCCACATCCAAATATGATTCCGCCAACCACTGCCTTCCCACAGCCCCCTTCATCTCCAGTCTCGGATTTCAGCCCCCTTCCAGAGTGTATCCAAGACCTGATGGCCTCTCGCCTTCTCTTCAGCAGCATCGGATCTCGCCCGCGTGTGTAAGTCGTAGTTTGATGTTCTATTCCTCTACTACTGTGCAGTGAACTATATTTAATTGGATTCAATTATTATATGCATTGATTCTGTTAAATCGCTGACTTGGAGGGTCTATTTGTTACGCGCTTGAGATAATAAATGGCGCCTCAATTACTTGTGTATTAATGTATGCCTCTTAATTCATTTTTTGTAAACAAATGTGTTACTAAATAGGTCTTATTTCAATCAATTACTTTACGTTATTTTAATAAGACTGTCTCAATTGCATCTGCATTTAAGTAGGGCTTTTGGTAGTCACATTACACTCGACATAGGATCACATCTTAGAGCATCAACATTCACAACCTACCATACATCAAAAACACCACAAACAAGATGACACAATGTTC
Source organism: Platanthera guangdongensis (assembly GCA_039583875.1). Lineage (NCBI taxonomy): Eukaryota > Viridiplantae > Streptophyta > Magnoliopsida > Asparagales > Orchidaceae > Platanthera > Platanthera guangdongensis. The sequence continues at coordinate 1,561,653 of CM077163.1, forward strand.
TTCCACACCCAAGCTAGGATCCTCTCATGACGGTAACCATCCTCCGAGATAATGGAATAACTGGCATTTGAAGGCATAGATTGTTACGCCCCCGCTACGCTTTACGGGTCGCCACTATGTTCGGAGGAGCAAGGACGCGCTAAACAACGGGGCTGAACCTTCTGGTTCAGCCCCCACTCAGTGAACCGGCCGGCCAGGGGCTGAACCAGGCGTGTTCAGCCCCCTTGGGAGGGGCCGGCCGGCCCCTCCATGCCCGGATATATATATATCCGGGCAGCCCCCTTTTGGGGTTTATGAAAAGTATGATCAGGTAGCCTCCTTCTTCTTCCTAACCCTAAATCTCCTCTTAATCCCTAGATCTCTCTCTCTATAGTTGCTCCTTAGTAGTTTTTCCCTAACATTTGGTATCAGAGCATTCGTCCATGGTGACCACTCGCACTCAAGAGGAGTCCTCACGGATTGAAACCCTAGAGGAGAGCGTTGTTGGCCTAACCGATTCGATGGCGGCCATGGAAGGGCGGATGGAGGCCCGGATGGAGGAGTTGAAGGCGTTGTTGAAAGGAAAAGGACCGGCTAGTGAGGATTCGGCCGGATCGGGCGCCGAACTCGGCGGAACGGGCGGAAATCAACCCGGCGCGGGCTCGGCAGCCGCGTATGGCGGTTTGGCGGGTTCGATTCCGCCCGGAATCGGCGCAGGAGGGTCCGGTGGCCCTGGATGGGCGGCGTACGTGCCAGCAGGGGGCTCGACAGCGCTGCAGGGGGGCTTGGCGGGGCCGATTCCGCCCGGATTCGCGGCAGGCGGGTTCGGCGAGACGGGACTGGGTCGCGGCCAGGTACGCCGGGGCTGGGAAGAACCCGGTGGGTTTCGGCGGCCGCCCGATGTTACGGGACAGCCAAGGGGAGGGCTCCTCCCTCCTCCTCGCGGATTTGGGGCACCGGGAGTGGCCGGTTTTGGCCAAGGATGGGGCGGCCAGCCACAACCCCCTCCTTGGGGAGCAGGTCCGCATCAAGGCTACGTCGGTTTCGAGCAAGGGGAGGCCGCAAAATGGGAAGGAGGTCAGGGGGGACACCGTTTAACTCCCAGATTAACTCGGATGTACTTCCCGGAGTTCGAGGGCGGCGACATCTTGGAGTGGATCCAAAAGGCGGAATTATTTTTCCAATACCAGGAGGTGCCTGAAGGCCAGTGGGTGCAGCTAGCGTCCTTCCATTTGAAGGACGACGCTTTCCAGTGGACGCAGTGGTTCCTGCGAGGGCGGGAGTACGTGCCTTGGGGGGAATTTGTGGAGGGAGTTTCGGCCAGGTTTGGCCCATTGGAGTACGAGAACTTTGAGGCCCTCCTCCAGAAGCTTCGTCAAAAAGGGTCGGTGATGGAGTATCGTACGGAGTTCGAGAAGTTGGCAAATCGGGTTCAGTGGTCAGAGAGGACACTCTACAGCTGTTTCATATCTGGTCTCAAGGAGCACATTCGTGACGAGGTGCAAGCACTCATGCCTCGATCATTGAACCACGCGATTACCTTGGCTCGTATACAGGAGGAGAGGTTCAACAGGCAGAGGGCTCGCATCATGAGTAGGCCGGCTTTGACCCCTGCGACCGCAGCACGACGGGAGCAGCCTACGGGTACCAAGCCGACTGTGACTCGGTTATCTTGGAGTGAGTTATCCGCCCGAAAGGAGAAAGGTCTGTGCTTTAACTGCGACGAGAAGTTTGTTCCAGGTCATAAATGCCAGAAGATACAGGTGTTCATGTTGCATCAAGACGCGGACGAGCCGGCTTCGGATGAGGAGCTGGAGATAGATCTGGAGGAAACTGAGTTCGGGGTTTCTATACATGCTCTTGAGGGTTGCGCTCCCCCGCTTACTATGCGGCTGGCGGGCTGGATTGCCCAAGAAAGAGTTACCATTCTGGTGGACAGTGAGAGTACCCACAACTTCATACATCCCGATGTGGCACGACGAGTTGGGCACGTGATTGACAGGGGAGCTGCCTTTCACGTTATGGTGGCGGATGGCAGCAGGCTGCAGTGCGAGGGGGCGCTACGGGGAGTGGAAATGCGGATACGTGACTATGTGGGAAGGACTGACGTCTACCGGTTACCTATTCGGGGCTCAGACATGGTGCTGGGAGTTCAGTGGTTGCGCCAGTTACAGCGGGTGACGTTTGACTGGAAACATATGACTATGGAGTTTGTGCACGGAGAACAACAGTTTTGCCTGCAAGGGATCATGTCATCTCCTGTTAAGGAGGTTTCTCTTCGCAGCTTGCAGCGGTTGAGCGGGGACAGACAGCTGATGGCCGTCCTTCGGGAGGTCCAGACCGGCAATTCCACGCCTTCTGAGGTACCGGTTCAGTTACAGTTACTTCTGACAGATTATGCTGATGTTTTTCAGGAGCCACGTACTTTGCCACCGCCGAGGTTTCGAGACCACCGTATTCCGCTCAAGGCGGATGCTGAGCCGACGAATGTTCGGCCGTACCGTTACCCACACGTGCAAAAGGCGGAGATTGAACGGAGTGTCCGCGAGATGCTGGAGGCCGGCATCATTCGGCCGAGTACGAGCTCCTTCTCGGCTCCTATCATTCTGGTCAAGAAAAAAGATGGGTCTTGGAGATTCTGCGTGGACTACCGAGCCTTGAACGACGCTACTATCAAAGATAATTTCCCGATTCCTCACATCGAAGAGTTACTAGATGAACTGCATGGGGCGCAACGATTCACCAAGCTGGATCTTCGTTCCGGCTATTATCAGATTTTGATGGCTCAGGAGGATGTTCATAAGACGGCGTTCCGGACGCATGACGACCATTATGAGTTTTTGGTTATGGCCAATGAACTGACTGGCGGGCCTGCGACATTCCAGGCCAACATGAACGAGATATTCCGAGATTTCTTGCGGGAGTTTGTCCTGGTTTTCTTTGACGATATCCTTATCTACAGCGCCAACTGGGAGGACCACGTGCACCACGTGGGGCAGGTCCTTGAGAGACTTCGCCAACACCATCTTTATGCCAACCGTTCCAAGTGCTCCTTCGGGCAGGAGGAGGTGGAGTATTTGGGCCATTTGGTTTCCGGTCAGGGCGTTCGAGCCGATCCACGGAAGATTCAGAGTATGCAGTCCTGGCCGCGACCGGTGACAGTCCGGGCCTTGCGGGGTTTTTTGGGCCTCACCGGGTACTACCGACGGTTTGTCGAGGATTATGGGAAGATAGCCCGGCCATTGACCCAGCTGCTGCAGAAAGATTCTTTTTCTTGGAATGAGGAGACGGAGGAGGCATTTCAGGCTCTCAAACGGGCCATGACCTCCACGCCAGTGCTTGCACTACCCGATTTCACGAAGGAGTTCGTTCTGGAGACCGATGCGTCGGGGGTCGGCATCGGGGCGGTTTTGATGCAGGCGGGGCGGCCAATAGCCTTTTACAACAAGGCCCTGGCTCCTCGTACCTTGGGTCTCTCGGCCTACGAGAAGGAGATGTTGGCCATCATTCACGCGGTGGCTGTGTGGAGGCCCTATTTGTTGGGCAGGCACTTTAAGATCAGGACGGACCACCAGAGTCTGAAGCACTTTCTGGACCAGCGGGTCTCTTCGCCTCTACAGCAAAAATGGGTTACCAAGCTTCTGGGATACGACTATGAGATTGTGTATCGCCGCGGCAAAGAGAATGTGCTCGCCGATGCCCTCTCTCGCCTCCCAGGAGCTGCTCTCTCCAATATTTCGGGACCGTTGGTTGCCTCTTTGGAGGATATTCAGGAGGCAGTGTTGCGGTCGGACACGCTTCGGCCGTTGGTGGACTCTTTACAGCGGGGAGAGACGGGGCCGACCGGCTATCACTTGTGTAACGGCCGACTATACTATCGGGGAAGGGTGGTCGTTCCCGCCGATTCAGCTTGGAAGACGATTCTGATGCATGAGTTCCACTCGTCTCCCACAGGAGGACATGCGGGGGTGCTCCGGACCCTCCAGCGGGCGCGAGCAAACGTGTTTTGGGCAGGAATGCGACGGGACGTTCAGCAGTTTGTTCGCCACTGTGACATCTGCCAGCGGCAGAAATATGAGACTTCTTCTCCGACCGGGCTCCTCGTGCCATTGGATATTCCGCAGCTTATTTGGGACACAGTCTCCATGGACTTTATTGATGGGCTGCCTAAGTCGAAAGGCAAGTCCGTCATTTTGGTGGTAGTGGATAAGCTTTCAAAGTACGGCCATTTTCTGGCCCTCAGCCATCCGTATACCGGGGAGTCTGTGGCCGCACTCTTTGCTCGGGAAATTGTTCGACTGCATGGCCTTCCTCGGGCCATTATTTCGGATCGCGACCCCACCTTCGTCAGTGGGTTCTGGCGGGAGCTCTTCAGGTTGCAGGGTACCCGCTTACACTTCAGCACGACCCATCATCCGCAGTCGGATGGTCAGACGGAGGTCCTCAATCGGGGTGTCGAGACATATCTTCGTTGCTTTGTGATGGATGAGCCTCGGAGTTGGCCGGACTGGTTACACTGGGCAGAGTACTGTTACAATACGTCATATCATTCAGCCAGCAGGATGACGCCGTTTTAGGTGGTTTACGGACGGCCTCCTCCGACCTTGGCCAGCTATGAGCCCGGCAGCACTGCCCTTCCGGCGGTGGATCGGGCCCTTCTGGATCGGGATCGTATGTTAGTCACTCTTCGGGAGAACCTACGCCTGGCACAGGAACGCATGAAGTCCCAGGCGGACAAGCACCGCACGGAGCAGGAGTTCGCCGTGGGCGATGAAGTTTTTCTCAAGCTCCAGCCGTACCGGCAGTTGTCTGTGGCTCGTCGTGGAAACCATAAGCTTTCCCCGCGCTACTATAGCCCCTTTCAGATCATCAGCAGGGTGGGACCGGTAGCTTATACGTTGGCATTACCGGAAGGTTCCCGCATTCATCCTACATCCCACGTCTCCTTGCTCAAGCGGAAGTTGGGTCCGCATGTCCAGCCAAGTTCCTTCTTACCTGCGGTTACGCCTGCGGGTGAGCTGCGTCCGCTCCCAGCGGATATCTTACGGCACCGGTGGAAGATTTGGGGCACGAAATACCGGCCAGAGCTCTTGGTCCAGTGGAAGAATCTGCCGCCAGCACACAACTCTTGGGTAGACTTCTTCGATTTCAAGGAGCTCTACCCGGATTACCAACTTGCGGACAAGTTGGTTCTTGATGGGGAGGGGAATGTTACGCCCCCGCTACGCTTTACGGGTCGCCACTATGTTCGGAGGAGCAAGGACGCGCTAAACAACGGGGCTGGACCTTCCGGTTCAGCCCCCACTCAGTGAACCGGCCGGCCAGGGGCTGAACCAGGCGGGTTCAGCCCCCTTGGGAGGGGCCGGCCGGCCCCTCCATGCCCGGATATATATATATATATATATATATATATATATATATATACGGGCAGCCCCCTTTTGGGGTTTATGAAAAGTATGATCAGGTAGCCTCCTTTTTCTTCCTAACCCTAAATCTCCTCTTAATCCCTAGATCTCTCTCTCTTTAGTTGCTCCTTAGTAGTTTTTCCCTAACATAGATCCTCATAGAACAAATTTCGACAACATCCCACTCACGATAGTGTAATGATCTCTCATGCATGTGCTCTAACACGAACAAGTCACAGTGAACCTCCGACAGATTTATCGCTAAGGGGGATGGCAACACCCAAGGATCAGGTAACAGACGTATAGACGCTCCACTCCGCACCAACCACCGGACTCGTGAGAGCACCAAGTGAAGTCATTTCAATATTTCTCTCTAGATGTTGTAACGTCTAGGCAGAGAATAATTCACCAGGGCACGAGGAAGATGGTACTTCGCTCGGATCAATCTACTATACAATGTACCCGTCCTAAGTGCAAAGAAGCGAGCTGTTTTAGCCAAAAGTGCATCCTAAAGAAACTTTAGTCTCTATACACCAAGTCCCACGAAATGCTTCACCTTGCACACGTGCTCCCAGCTAACAAGATGAATCCCTTGACGACCCATGGCCCATGCCCACAAAAAAATGATCAGACCATTGTTTATTGCATCTTAGAATCCCCTGCGGTAGATAAACTAAGCATTACAAAAAAAAGTACGGTGGAGCATAAAATAGAGTGCATGATAACCAAACAACCAGCAAAAGAAAGTGTCCCCATGCGCCAACACGCAATGTAGACGAGAATACAATGAAAGTAGATTAGTTTAGTTGAGCTAAAATTGCTGACAGAGAGAATAAAAATGTTATTTCATAAAGCGGGTTCCCTTCCTATATATGACGGGAATACAATAAAGGGAAAAAAGTCATAAAAATATTGGTAAATCTAACACTCCCCCTCAAGTTGGGTGTGTGATATTGTGCATGCCCAACTTGCACATAATATTTTCGAATGCGGTCTGACTTAAACCCTTGGTGAGAACATCCGCAAGCTCCTGATCTGAGGGGACAAATGGTGTGCTCACAACAGATCTTTCTATATTTTCTTTGATGAAGTGGCGATCAACCTCAACATGCTTTGTGCGGTCATGTTGTACTGTATTGTGAGCTATGTTGATGGCGGCTTTGCTATCACAGTAAAGTCTTACGAGGTCTTTATTCCCCATACCAAGATCATTCAACAAGGATTTAATTTGCATTGCTTCGCAGATCCCATGAGCCATAGCTCTAAATTTTGCCTCTGCACTTGATCTGACAACCACATGTTTTTTATTTCTCCGCGTTACCGAGTTACCACCAACAAAAGAGCAATAACCAGAAGTGGACCTCCTGTCATCAACAGAACCTGCTTAATCAGCATCTGTATAGACTTCAACTGTCAATTCTTTGCCAGGAGAGAACAGATACCCCTTCCAGGAGAGGACTTGAGATACCGTAGGATACAGTAGGCCGCTTCTACATGATGTGCTCTAGGTGAATGCATGAACTGACTAATGACACCCACATCATATTAAATATTCAGACGAGTATGTGATAAATAAATAAGGTGACCGGTCAGTCTTTGAAATCCAGCAACATCAGTAACCGCGTCTCCATCATCTCTACCCAGTCTGTGGTTGACTTCAATTGGAGTGTCAGCAGGCATGCACATACTCGACCCACATGACTGAAGCAAGTCAAGGATATACTTCCTCTGAGATATGAATATACCATGTTTCGATCGAGCGACCTCAATTCCAAGGAAATACTTGAGATTTCCTAGGTCTTTCACTTCAAACTCCTTTGCCAATCTCTGTTTCAGAGACTGGATTTCCTCAGTATTATCACCCGTGATAATAATATCATCCACGTAGACAATAAGGACAGTAAGTCTTTCATGCTTGCACCTTACAAATAAGGTGTGATCAGGGCCGCTTTGCGAGTATCCAAATGCGGCCATAGCTCTATAAAATCTCCCAAATCAGGCCAAAGGAGATTGTTTTAGGCCATATAAGGCTTTCTTCAGCATGCATACCTTTCCCCCAGATCCTGTCAGGGTAAGACCAAGCAGTAAGATATATAGACTTCTTCTTTCAAGTTCCCATGAAGAAACACATTTTTCACATCCAATTGAGTTAGACGTCATCCTTTGCAGGCAACACATGAAAGCAAAACTCTTTTAGAATTCATCTTCACCACTGGAGCAAAGATTTCTTAGTATTCAATCCCCATGGTTTGGTTGTAACCCCTGGCCACCAACCAAACCTTGTACCGCTCAACAATACCTTCAGAGTTATGCTTGATGGAGAACACTCATTTGCATCCAACCACAGTCTTGCCAGGTGGAAAGGGAACCAAATCCCAAGTGCAATTCTTTTCCAGGGCATGCATCTCCCCAGGCATAGCATCCTGCCAATTTGGGTGAGCAATAACATCCTGCCAAGTTGGGGGGATAGAAATAGAGGAGAGAGAGCCAACGAAGAGCTTATGTGAAGGAGATAATGAGCTGTACGACAAAAAATAAGACATCGAATGTTGGGCTTTTTCGTCGAGTATACAATGTAAAGGAGGAGCCATCACAGGAGCTGTCACAGGAGGAGTGGGTACAACAATGGTCACTGGAGGAGAGGTAGAAGTGGGAATAGTCACGGTAGGAGGAATATGAAGAGGAAGAGAACTCACTTCCATTGGGTGAAACTCCCCATGAAGTGAGGACTCCCCCTGTAGAGAGGACTCATAGTAGGCCTCGGACTCCCGAAAGGTGACGTCCATAGTAACGAAGATTTTTTTTGACGCTGGATGAAAACATTTGTATTCATTCTGGGTTGGAGAATACCCAAAAAAGATATATTTTAGAGCACGAGGATCAAGTTTGGATGTGGGATGGACATGCACAAAACACACACATCCAAAGATCCGAGATAGAAGAGTAGAAGGGCATACAAAATTGGTTTGGAGCGGTGATTTGTGGCCAAGAACACGAGTCGACAACCGATTAATGAGGTATGGCGCAGTGAGAACCGCATCACCCCAAAAGAACTTAGGGAGATGCATCTTCAGGAGGAGACAACGTCGACCTCCAAGAGATGGCGATTCATGCGCTCGGCCACACCATTTTGAGTCGGGGTAGAGACACAAGATGTTTGATGGATAATGTCATGATCACTAACATATGTTCAAAGGAAGAATCGACATACTCCCGACCATTATCACTCCACAAAACTTTGATAATGACATTAAACTGAGTGACCACCATTTTATGAAACCGCTGAAATAATAGAAAAACCTCGTTTTTATGTTTCATCAAGTAAACCCACGTACAACGAGAGAAACAATCGATAAAAATAACAAACCAATGAAAACCCGAAATAGATGCTACAGGGCAGGGCCCCAAACATCAATATGAACCATAACAAAAGGAGTAGTACTAGGAGTAGATACATGAGTAAAAGAAGCATGATGGTGTTTAGCACGAGCACACACATCACATTTAAAATTTTGCAAAGATACATTCAACAATTGCAGAAATAAAAAATGCATACTAAAAGGAGATGGATGTCCAAGGCGACAATGCCAGGAGTCCAGAGAGAGCTGGGCAGCAGAAAGAACATGCAGAGCAGCGACGGAGCTGGAGGGGTCAAACAGGCAGAGGCCTGTAACATCCGAAATTTGACGCAAAATGTAATTTTATTTGTAGGGTCAAGTCGCGACGGATTTTGATCGAGACAGCGCGTCGTCAAGGTATAAAGCTACTCTTCCTTATGTTAGCGAGCGTTAGTTCGTTAAGTGCGATAATAATAGTGCGTGACGCATTTTATTTTAGTGACGCGCGTAGTGAAAATGAGTAAATTTTCCAAGGAATGGGATTGGGGTGCCGATATCAATTTTCCCCCACTCTCTTCATTCGGTTATCAGAACCGAAAGGGCATGAGTTAAATCCCGCAACATTTTTCCCGTAACCTATTCCTCACGGGAGAAGAAAACCGTAGCCCGACGTTCCGCTTCCGCAAACAGCGACGACGGCGAGCCGACGCCTCCCGCGCCCCTTTCCGCGACCGATCCTCCTCCGAAACTCCTCTCCGACCACTCCTCCCTCCTCTACGAGCGCCGGTGGACATTCCTTTTCCTTGGTCGTGGAAGTGTCAGATTCAACCCTAACCGGTGGAACTTGGAATCGTTCGTTTCCGGTGAGTTTATTTCTTCCTTTTCTTCATTTCTTCATGTAAATCCTTTGGTTTGGAAGATAAGATAGACTAAGTTTTCATTCATATTGCCCTATTTTAGGTTTTGGTGTTCGTGGTTCACCACGGAATTTGTGTGGAACGCATTGAGAGCCTCAATCACTATACGTAAAGGTAATATACGAAGTTTAGCACATGTATTTTGTAACCCTAGATGTTTTGGAGATTTTCCACCGGAAACCCTAAAAGGGGAACAATTATAAAAATAGGTTTGCCTTAAATTGCAGAACTCTAGTAGGTTCGAGGCAGCACTCTGAGTTTTTCCATACAGTAGAATTTCCTTCGGAAGAGCTAATGTCGCCGCGCCGAGTGTACGAGCGTCGCAGCACCACAGTAAGGAAATTCTAATTTTTTTAGTTAGACATATCAAGTAATTATATTTTTATACGCATGAGTAGGTTTCGTACAAGCATCATAACCATGCATAGAAAAGTGTGGCAGTAGCAAAATAATCGTGGAAACGCGTATGATAACGTCTTCACCCCCCCTCTAGAGTATATCAGATCTAGTTGCACTTTCACAAACCCTATTGGAGAGGCTGATGATCAAGATGAAGGAGTCATCCAAGTTGTGGAAATCACTCTAGTGATTGAAGATAATCCAGATGCAAGAACTTTAGAGCTCAGACATCTGAAGGATCACCCCTTGGACCAGATCATAGGAGATCCACGGGACGGTGTCAGAACTCGTAGAGGTACAACTAATGAGAATCTTTATTTAAGTTTTCTCTCGCAGGTTGAATGCAATAACTGTTCATGATTTTACTCACATGGTTATGAAAAGATATCTCATGCAAAGTAGCGTCAGACCAAAAATGTCAGTAGCACACCAGTCTTTTTGTGCTTGGTAGAGGCACACTACCTTCCTTATAGGGCATATGGTATCCTATGAGTTACAGAGTCTTGGGAGTTGACTCCCCTTGAGACAATTAGTAGATTCGAGACCGTGTCCGCGCGACACTAGAACAATTGAGTTCGTCAGATGGTCTCGGGTCGTCAGTTTCAGTTGTGCTTTAGAAGCTACTCTGCCTAGAGCCTTCCCAGTAAATGTGTAGGCTAGAAGCCACCTAGAACTCAAGTACAGACTTGACGTGAGACAGTACACCAGTTAGTGAATGTCAGAACTTGGGTAAATGAACGGAAAGTCATGAATATAGAACTAATAGTGTATTGACCAGGAAGTATAGGAAAAGCATGCATAACATATAACATAAAATGTTTTCAGTGCACGAGACTATTTTTAAAGACATGCATGCATTCATATGTAAATCTGTTTTAGTGTCACTAAGGAGAATTGTTTTTCTTTACTCTGACCCTTCGTGGGCAATGTTTTTCAGGTGACCCTGGTGGGAAGCTACGTCTAGGATGAACGTTATGGTGACGTCAGTTTGTAGTACCTTTCTCATTCAGTTTACTCTATTTCAGCATGTACTTGTAGTTGGGGACAGTGTAACTTATTAATGTTTTATATATTTTGTATCAAACTTATTATAATAGTTCAGATTTTCAGTTAGTTCAATTTTATTCTTGTGTAGTGGTTCTGTGATTCCAGCTATCAGGTATGTGGTTACCCTTAGTTTACTTTCTTAGCTTCCGTTGTTAGTTATAAATTTTTAGTAGCTCTTACTTTATACCTGCTGTGTACTAGTTTTAATACTGTTTCTTAGTTCTCTTTATATCGTTGACCCAGCCGGATGACTGTTTATTGTAAAACTGGGAAGGAGTGTTACAAATTGGTATCAGAGCGAGGTTTAGGATCCCTGGACCCTAGAAAGTTTTCACAGAGTCATAGGATTGTGTAAGAGTAAACTCTTGTTAGTAGAGTATTTTAAGTTGCGTTTAAGCCTTAGTTTTCGCAAGAGTACGAAATAAGGTTGCTAAGCTAGATTTTGCAGATGCTTGATAAATAATCAGATTTCTTTTATATGTTCTATCAGACAACTCGAGTAAGTGAACCGGGTGAATCTTCACATCAGGACCTTGTTCCTAACGCGACTATGGGAGATGCTGCCATGCCGCAGGTACCACCAGTTCCAGCAGCTACAGAGGGCACTAACATAGCGTCTCAGATTGCCAAGGCGGTTACTGTTGCCTTGATGGAGTTTCAGAGAGGATTGGCTGCAGGGTTTCTAGTTCCAGTACAAGTACCAGCCCCTGCACCAGCACCCGTGGAGATGACCCTGGAGCGTTATTTGAGAAACATTAGAGAGCTTCAACCTTCGAACTACAGTGAGGACAAGACCCCGATGGACACAGATGATTGGGTGGCAAACACCAGAGACCTGCTGGATGTTTTGGAGTGCCCAGAGAACAAGAAGGTTTCTCTGGCAGTTTTCCTCCTTCGAGGTGAGGCAAAGGTCTGGTGGGACAAGTACCGGGCAGATGACCCCACAGGTATATGTTTATGAAATTTCCTATTATTTTTTGGAAGTGATACGTTCTTTTTAAATAGTATGACCATACTTTTGGCCAGGTCGTACGCCAGACATGTTTACGTGAGGCGGATTTTCTAGAGCCCTTGCAAATTGGTTCGTGTCTCCTTCTGCACGACGAGGTCTCCAGGAGAAGTATCTTAGGCTTTTCCAGGGGGACAGGACTGTTGCTGAGTACGAGCGAGAGCTTACCCATCTGGCTCGATATGCAGGCGTGATGCAGGGAGACCAGACTGAGAAGTGCAGCCGTTTTGTGGATGGTTTACGTGACTCGTTGAGGCAGCCGCTAATGACGATGTTCATCGCTGATTACAAGAGCTTAGTGGATATGGCTCGCAGGCTGGAGGCTGACCAGCAAAAGGTTCAAAATCGAAGTAATTTCCGTGCGAAGCTATCTCAGGATTCGCATCAGTCGCAGCAGAGCAGGAATGACCAGGGGAAGAACTGGAACAAGAAGCAGAAGCCTGATGCAAGGAAGAATGGTCAATCTGGTGACAGGAGCAGGGACTACCCCTTTGTCCCAAGTGTCAGCGTCGCCATCCAGGAGAGTGTTTGGCCAGCGCGGGCGTGTGTTACAAGTGCCGTCAACCTAGACACATAGCTCATTTCTGTCAGGAAGGTGGTTCGAATCAGGTAATCAACCTTGTTGTATTTTGTACATTTATGAAATTTCTGTAGATGACAAATGTATTTTGTTCCTGCAGTCGAAGTAAGAGATTGGTGGCCCTAGTAGAGCAGACAAGGGCAAAGCTTTGATAATTACTGATGGAAGACCACATCAGGGTCGAGATTTGGTGCAGCCCAGAGCTTATGAGCTTGGTCAGCAGAAGGCAAAGGATCATGAGGATGTAGTGACGGGTAAGTGTTTTATTTGATTAACAAGTTTATTAAATTCTCCGTAGTGACACTCTTTTCATTTTTGAAAATCATTCATGTAGGCATCCTTATGATTCGTGATTTACCCTCCAAGATTCTGTTTGATACAGGTGCCTCACACTCGTTTATCGCAGAATCTCTAGTGCGACTGAAGCTAGAAGTCCTTCCAGAGACAGTACCACTGGAAGTCATGATGCCTAATGGATCTCTTCTGCAGACCAGAGATAAGTGCATGGTACCCCTACAGTTTGGTGATACCGAGATTATCGTGGAAGCTTTGCAGCTACCTATCGCAGGATTCGATCTGATCTTTGGAATGGACTGGCTTTCGGCAGTCAACGCCAGATTTGACTGTACGGCGAAGCAGATACAGTTTGAGGGCCCTAATCAGACTGTGTTTTCTTTTCAGGGCCCTAAAGGAGTTCTGAAGATGATTATCTCCGCAGTCCAAGCTAGAAGGTGCATCAGTAAGGGTTGTGAAACCTTCGTAGTACTGATGAATGAAGAGGCTAAGGCTGACTTGTCAGAGGTACCAGTGGTGCAGGAGTTCCCCGATGTTTTTCCGGAAGAGCTCCCTGGTGCCCCTCCAGATAGAGAGATAGAGTTCCCGATAGATTTGCAGCCCGGGGCTACACCAGTAGCCAAATCCCCCTATTGGATGGCTCCAAGGGAACTAGCGGAGTTGAAGAGCCAGTTGCAGGAGCTGCTTGATTTCGGTTTTGTACGTCCCAATACTTCTCCTTAGAGTGCTCCAGTACTTTTCGTGAAAAAGAAGGATGGTAGTATGAGACTGTGCATACGCTACCGTGAGTTGAACAAGCTGACAGTAAAGAACAAATACGAGCAATGTAGACTATTCTATTCTCTTCGATTCAGGTATGAAAAAGCTGATGAAAAAGCTGAGCCCCAGATTCGTTGGTCCTTTTGAGGTGCTGGAAAGAATTGGCGAGGTTGCTTACAGATTGGCCTTACCTGAGGAAATGAGTGATGTACATGATGTATTCCAAGTCTCCTATCTGAGGAGAGCAGTCAGAGATTCCAGTCAGATCATCAGTACCGAGGAAGTAACAATTGAGACAGATCTTAGTATTGGGGTTAGACCAGTCAGAATAGTGGATTCAAGAATACAGAAGATCAGGAATAGAGAGATTCGCATGGTCAAAGTCCTTTGGATGAATTGTGGTCGTCCAGAGTATACTTGGGAGCGAGAGGATGAGATTACGAGCAATGTAGACTATTCTATTCTCTTCGATTCAGGTATGGTTATAATTTTCGAGGACGAAATTTTTTGTTAGGAGGCGAGATTTGTAACATCCGAAATTTGACGCGAAATGTAATTTTATTTGTAGGGTCAAGTCGCGACGGATTTTGATCGAGACAGCGCGTCGTCAAGGTATAAAGTTACTCTTCCTTATGTTAGCGACCGTTAGTTCGTTAAGTGCGATAATAATAGTGCGTGATGCATTTTATTTTAGTGACGCGCGCGGTGAAAATGAGTAAATTTTCTAAGGAATGGGATTGGGGTGCCGATATAAATTTTCCCCCACTCTCTTCATTCAGTTATCAGAACCGAAAGGGCATGAGTTAAATCCCGCAACATTTTTCCCGTAACCTATTCCTCACGGGAGAAGAAAACCGTAGCCCGACGTTCCGCTTCCGCAAACAGCGACGACGCCGAGCAGACGCCGAGCCGACGCCTCTCGCGCCCCTTTCCGCGGCCGATCCTCCTCCGAAACTCCTCTCCGACCACTCCTCCTTCCTCTACGAGCGCCGATGGACATTCCTTTTCCTTCCTTGGCCGTGGAAGTGTCGGATTCAACCCTAACCGATGAAACTTGGAATCGTTCGTTTCCGGTGAGTTTATTTCTTCCTTTTCTCCATTCTTTCATGGAAATCCTTTGATTTGGAAGATAAGATAGGCTAAGTTTTCATTCATATTGTCCTATTTTAGGTTTTGGTGTTCGTGGTTCACCACGGAATTTGTGTGGAACGCATTGAGAGCCTCAATCGCTATACGTAAAGGTAATATACGAAGTTTAGCACATGTATTTTGTAACCCTATATGTTTTGGAGATTTTCCACCGGAAACCCTAAAAGGGGAACAATTATGAAAATAGGTTGGCCTTAAATTGCAGGACTCTAGTAGGTTCGAGGCAGCACTCTGAGTTTTTCCATACAGTAGAATTTCCTTCGGAAGAGCTAATGTCGCCGCGCCGAGTGTACGAGCGTCGCAGCACCACGGTAAGGAAATTCTAATTTCTTTTAGTTAGACATATCAAGTAATTATATTTTTATATGCATGAGTAGGTTTCGTACAAACATCATAACCATGCATAGAAAAGTGTGGCAGTAGGAAAATAATCGTGAAAACGCGTATGATAACGCCTTCTTCCATAACCACGTTAGTAAAGTCATGAACAGTTATTTAAGTACGAAACTTTACCCGTGTACGTAAGTTTGGAGATTGTCCAACCAAGGGCGCGAGGGTCCCTTCAAGTCGATCACGAGAAAGTCGAGGGTAGCTCAGTAGTACACCAGAAAATATATCACATGCAGAGTAGCGTCAGACCAAAAAGGTCAGTAGCACACCAGTCTTTTCGTGCTTGGTAGAGGCGCACCACCTTCCACATAGGGCATATGGTATCCTATGAGTTACAGAGTCTTGCGAGTTGACTCCCTTTGAGACAGTTAGTAGATTCGAGACCGTGTCCGCGCGACACTAGAACAATTGAGTTCGTCAGATGGTCTCGGGTCGTCAGTTTCAGTTGCGCGTTAGGAGCTACTCTGCCTAGAGCCTTCCCAGTAAATGTGTAGGCTAGAAGCCACCTAGAACTCAAGTATAGACTTGACGTGAGACAGTACACCAGTTAGTGAACGCCAGGACTTGGATAAATGAACGGAAAGTCATGAATATAAAACTAATAGTGTGTTGATCAGGAAGTATAGGAAAATCATGCATAACATATAGCATAAAATGTTTTCAGTGCACGAGACTATTTTTAAAGACATGCATGCATTCATATGTAAATCTGTTTTAGTGTAACTAAGGGGAATTGTTTTTCTTTACTCTGACCATTCGTGGGCAATGTTTTTCAGGTGACCCAGGTGGGAAACTACGTCTAGGATGAGCGTTATGGTGGCGTCAGTTTGTAGTACCTTTCCCATTCAGTTTACTCTATTTCAGCATGTACTTGTAGTTGGGGACAGTGTAACTTATTAATGTTTTATATATCTTGTATCAGACTTATTATAATAGTTCAGATTTTCAGTTAGTTCAATTTTATTCTTGTGTAGTCGCTCTGTGATTCCAGCTATCAGGTATATGGTTACCCTTAGTTTACTTTCTTAGCTTTCGTTGCTAGTTATAAATTTTTAGTAGCTCTTACTTTATACCTGATGTGTACTAGTTTTAATATTGTTTCCTAGTTCTCTTTATATCGTTGACCCGGTCGGATGACTGATTATTGTAAAACTGGGAAGGGGTGTTACAAGGTCATCCCACATTCTACCAGAGCCAATCAACTTCCCCGTATTCAGGTCCTAAAAAACACACGAGGTGGGAAAAACGTTACAGAGCAATTCATAGAATTAGTGAGGCGACTAATAGAAAGTAGGTTACGGGTAAATTTAAATACATGGAGCATCAAGTGACAGTAAGAGAGGAGCAAGAAATGGACCCTTTACCAGCAATGGGAGACAAGGATCCATCAACAATGTTCACTTTGTCCCAACCAGAAAAAGGATAATAAGAGGCAAAACCTGTAGCAGAACCTGTCATGTGGTCGGTGACACCTGAATCAATGATCCGTTGGGAAGAAGAGCGAGTAGTGACTGAGTGAGCACCAGGAACTCCCTGATGGGCAGAAGAGGAAATAACAGTAGCAGACTCAGAAGAGTGGCCAAGCATGAAGCGGCGGAAGGCGAGAATCTCCTCAGCGGAAAGTGCAGAAGGAACCTCGGGTGCAGCAGGTCCACCATAAAAAGCAAGATCATCACCAACATTAGAGAGATGAGCCGAGCGAGAGGGAGAAGGTCGGCTCGAACTGCGACCAGAGCCACATCATCCACGAGGAGAAGGACCCCCGCGAGAGGAAGGAAAGCCATAAAGCTTAAAGCAAGTGTCCTGAGTATGTCGGGCTTTCCCACAATAATCACATGTTATTGGGTCCTTGTCCACAGGATTGCACTTAGTGTCACGGAAAAAGCGATCCCCGGGATCAAACCGAGCGGCAAGAGCGGAGCCCTCAGTAACAGTGTCTGGCAGACGAATCTGTCGGCGATCATATTCTTGCTGAACCAAACTATACACTTCAGGTAAGTAAGGTAGAGGAGAGCGGCCAAGAATCTGAACACTGATGGGATCAAGGTCACGATGAAGACCATGAAGAAACTCAAAGATCTGGTTGCATTCCTCCCGGGCACGAACAACCACCTCATCCTCAGGAGTGACAAGAGTAAGCGCGTCAAAATGATCATACTCTCGACAAAGCTGGGTAAACTCCAAGTAGTAGGCAGCGGGAAGACAATCCCCTTGGAGTAAAAGAAAAATCTGTCATCGCAACTGAAAGATCTAAGTCACATTACCCTGATATGAATAAGTAATCTCGACACGCTTCCAAATATCAGTTGTAGTATCCAAGAAGAGATAATTGCGGGCAATAGACTCTTGCATTGAAGTTGGTAAGCCAAGACATAACCAAAGAGTTCTCGAAATTCCATTGTGGCCAGTCAGGAGAGGTAGGAGAAGGTGCCTTGGTAGTACCACTGAGGTAGCCAAACAAACGGCGGCTCTTGAGCGCCAAAGTGACAGAACAAGCGCACGAAAGATAATTTGTTTCGTCCAACCGAATAGTAGTAATCTGTGGAGTCCCGTGATCATGAGAGACACGAAGAGATCCAATAAGATGCAGAGAATCCAGAGAAGCACTCCCACCGGAGGAGATATCAGGAGTTTCACCACTCCCTGACATCATAGGCGAGGTAACCAAATAACATCGGGTTGCCGACGGAGAAATATCTCACTCATAGAAAGAGGAGAGGCCCGAAGGAGACCAATCACACCAAGAGAAGGAGAGACATCCCTACAAGAAAGGGAAATAGACGTCAGAGAAGCGATCCCTATATCAATCCGGCGTCAAAGAACTCAAACAGACATGAAGAAGAAGAAGAGGAAAAAGAAAAAGAAGAAGAAGAAACAGACGAGAAGAAGAAGTGGACGGGAAGAAGACTAAGAAGCGGACGTGAGAGGAGCTGCGGGAGAGGAAGCGGAGTCGCGGAAGAAGAGGTGAGGCGCGTGAGAGGAGACGGCGGGATGGGATCGGGATCGCCGGAATGGAGCGGGATCGGGATCGAGCCAAACTAGGGCTTCAGCACTGATACCATGTTGACGGAGAGGAAAAAAGTGCTATTTCATAAAGAGGGTTCCCCTCCTATATGTGAGGGGAATACAATAGAGGAAAAAAGCCATAAAAATATTGGTAAATCTAACAAAAATGAAGGGTGGCTCCAGCTAACTCGCCCTATTCCACTTGACTCAAGCTCAAGCTCACGTTCTTTATGCAGCTAGGTAGGGAAGGATTTTGAATACAGGAGGAAGCCTTAAACACATTGACCATTAACATGTTGAGCAAAAGGGAACTTGAAAGAAAATCAGAGGCGCGGGATATATCTGTTTATGTTCCCTGTTCACTTTTACTTACAAAATAATATAAATGAGAATTACAATCCCTCTTTTTGTGTCTTCCAAGCAAAATTAAACCAATCTTTAATTCAGCCTCAACAATGGTTGCTTAGCAAATTGTTGAAGTATTAGTGAGACAAAATTCGACTTTCTCAAAATTTTTTGGTTTAAATAAATAATTCTCTTTTTGGATAATACTATTATTTCACAATTGTTTTAGATAAAATTGAACTTCGGAACCATCTTGCAACCAAATTGGATAAATCGCAGGGTTCATAGCATGAATTAGTGAATAATGAAATTGATTTATGGGACTTCTCCTATTCTCGCTCTCTATTCGCGGATTACTTAAAATCTTCTTGCATTCATTAGTGGCATCAAATAGTAAATCAAATGCCTACTAAGCGATTTTTCAAATCAGCAATGCAATACTCCATCAAGAGCCTAGATGCAGAAAATATAGTTGTATTTGAGAAATGCCATATAGCAGTACTTGTGAAGTATTCATACAAAGAAGTGAATTGAAGAATAAAAATCCCAGCAAAAAAATTAGGAAGATTGGAGCCAAAGTATCTAGTAAATTCCGGAATCGTTCATTTTCTGTTTAATTTATTCAATAGCCGTAAATCTATGAAGCACGAATACACCAAAAATATGGCCGTACCCGTACCGGGTACGTTTCCGGTACGGATACGCGTACCGGACGGGTCAGTTCGCTATTATCGCGATTTTAGGGTTTTAGCGCTCATTTGTTGTCGTTCCCGATCCTGTGCTCCTGATCCCGCGTCGCTCCCGATCCCCGCTCCTGATCCCTGCCGACGATCGATCCCGGACGATCGATCGCTGCCGACGATCGATCGCTGTCGACGATCGATCGATCACTGTAAGCCGGTTCTTAATCTGTTACTAATTTTAATTTCTGTTACTACTCTGTTACTAATTTTAATCTCTGTTACTACTCTGTTACTAATCTGTTACTAATTTTAATCTGTGTTACTAATTTTAATCTATGTTACTACTCTGTTACTACTCTGTTACTAATCTATTACTAATTTTAATCTCTGTTACTACTCTGTTACTAATCTGTTACTAATTTTAATCTCTGTTACTACTCTGTTACTACTATGTTACTAATATGTTACTAATTTTAATTTCTTCTACTAGTGCTGTTACTAATTTTAATCTAGTAGTGTTGTTACTAATTTAAATTTCTTCTACTAGTGCTGTTAGCTTGTTACTAATGTTTATTTCTTCTACTAGTGTTGTTAGCTTGTTACTAATGTTAATTTCTTCTACCAGTGTTGTTACTAATGGTAATTTCTTCTACTAGTGCTGTTACTAATTTTAATTTCTTCTACTAGTGCTGTTACTAATATTAATTTCTTCTACTAGTGTTGTTACTAATGTTAATTAGTTCAATTCATTAGTTCAATTGATTAGTTCTTTTAGTTCTGTTGATTAGTTCAGCTTCAAATTTTTTTCATCCTTTTCTTATTACAGCAATTATGTCTCAATCACATTCTCCTATTAGTGTCACTGGTTCAACTTCTACCTCAGCAACAAATAGATTTATTTCTGATGATGCAAGTAGGGATGATTATGCGCCACTTTGGGATTATGTATCTCTTATCCAAAGTATAAAAGTTGGTGGCGGAAACATAAAATGGAAATGCAATTTGTCACTGTTTTATTATTTTGAGAATTTATAATTGTATTTGTGATATATGCATATATATTTATTAAATTTAATACAACGTATCACTCTGTACCCGTATCCTTGATTTTAAAATTTTGACGTACCGCCGTACCGGATACGTATCGTACCCGGTACCCGCACCCGTACTGGTGCTTTCTAGCCGTAAATCTGCTCAATACTGCCATTCAAATTTGCTAGTTCCTTAAAAAAGGGATAACAGTAAGTCATTGCAATGAGCCAGGTGGGGTCAGGATGTCTGAACCTATCAAGGATATTAAAAGGCTTGAAGTACAATAATTCTAGTTGATCAACATATGCAAAATCTAAGTACAATAATTCTAATTGTTAAGTTTAAAATTTTAGAAGGGAAGTCTTACGAGAACTTTATGATTCTTCTGCTCCTCTCGTGAAAATCCTGGAATCGTCAGATGCCAATTTTTCTCTGCATAAGGTCCTCTCTATTAAGATTCAGCAATATATAAAAACTTGACATCATGTTGAATAACCAGCCATTGGAGTCCATGTGCAGACAAACAAAATTCTCATACTAGTTATGGAAAAGAAGCAGAGACTGTAGAAGCAAATGATTCTATTTTAAAAATAGAGAAACAGCAATCATTAATAAGTAATTAATTAATCAGCAGTTAAAATATAAAAAAAATGTTTTAAAGAACATTTAAAACATAAAGATCAAAGAGAAGTTGTTAAATTACAAACCTAAGTGCAATAAAAGATCCTTGGACTCCAAAGTTGAGGATTTACGATGCTTAGCAAGGCTGCAGGCAAATTTGGTAACCTGTAGAAAAGAAGTTATATTGGCATTTGGAACTATAGGAGGAGCAGGGACATCAATTTAAGTTGATGATACACACATACGGGAGTGAACACCTTTTGTTCTAAGACATCACAAATTATATTCTAGTATATAGTATATGTGTTAGAAGACATAAGGAAAAATGATTTAAAGGCCCATTTATAGGCCAATTTCCTCCTTTAGTCCCACATCTATTGCATAGGATTCTTTCTTCTTCTCTTCTCCTATATATTTGTATTTTCACTTGTATTTAATCAATGAAGAAGTATCTATAAGATTGGCCCATTGATTTCTACATGGTATCAGAGGGCCTCGATCTCTCCCTGCGGTTAGTTCTCTGCTAACCGCCCGGCCTTACTCTGCTTGGGCTAGGCGCGGTCTCGTTTTTTTCTAACCGGGCTGTCTTTCCTTCTCTTATCCGCGCGGCTTCGATTTCTCTACCCGCCTCTCTCTCTTCCCCTCCTATCCCGTGGCCTCCACCTTCTTTCTCACTACTCTCTCTCCTTTATAGGAGTTCTCTCTCTAGTGGGGCCCTCTCCCACTTCCTCTCTACCCGCGCGGTTTCCTCTCTACCCGCGTGGCTTGTTTCTCTTCTCGCCGCAAGCTCACCTCTTTGCTCGCGGCCTCTCCTGTTTTCTTCTTCTTCTCCCGCGCGGCTTCCTCTACCCGCGGCAACTCCTACCCACGGCGACCTCCTTCTACTCGCGGTTAGTCGCTGCGACTTCTTCTAACCGCGAGGCTTCCTCTCTTCCCGCGGCTTCTCTATCCGCGACGATTTCCGCACTTGGTCGTGACATCTTCCCCTGCCGCTGGTGTATTCACTTTGCCCGTGCGGACTTCTTGTGTCCGGCTTAGCATCGTGGTCGGTTAATCGCAGCGGTCTCCATAATCGCTCCGGGCTTAGCATTCAGGTCGCGTCTTCTTGCCGCTGGTGGCTTATCACCAAGACCGTGTGGCCTGCCCGCTGTCTGATTCTGGTCTTCCCGTACGGTCTCCCCGTCTATCCGCTGCTTGACCTCTCGGCGGCCTAGTCCTCTGCCCGCCTAGTCCTCTGCCCGCCTAGTCCTCTCACCGCTGCTCTTGTTGATGTGACTACCCGCTGCGACCACTTTTGAAATCACGCAAGCTTGTCGTGCAAGAGCTCTCCCTGCTCTCCTGTTTGCGGGTTCTTCTTCGCCAAGTCTCGGCGACCTTTTCTCTTCGCTCGCCTTCTCTGCTCCTTTTCATCGCTCTGCCTTCGCTTCGCTTCCCGCGGCTTCTGTCTTTGCCCGTGGCGGCCTTATCTTCTCGTCACCACATTTCTCTACCCGCGGTGGGCTCCGCCCCTTGGTCGCGGGCTCTTACCCGCTGGTGTCTTGACATCGAGACCGGGCGGCCTCCCTGTTTCGCCTCACTTTCTGCTGGTTCTGACCGCTGGTTTTTGTGGCTCGTCATTGATCTGACTTATGCCTTCTGCCTCCACCACTGCTGCTGAGATAGCTGCGTTACATGCTCAACTCCATCAGCTTCAAGAGGTAGTTCGTCCATCCTCTGGCTCTGTGGCCTCGATCTTCCCGGAAGGTATATCGTGCCTCTCACACAACTCTCACTAGATTGTGGACTCTGATGCTACACACCATCTCTCTCCGCAGCATCCGCCCAAATATTTGGATACTGCTTACCCCAAGCACATCATTGTGGCCAATGGTGACACGCTCCCGGTTTCTGGTGCTGCTAATCTGTCCCTCACTCTTTCTCTTTCCTTATCCTCGATTCTTCATGTTCCGGGCACTATTTTAACCTTTTTTTTGTTAGCCGTTTTACGCAAGAACTTGATTGCTGTGTTACTTTATCACGCTCTTTCTTTCTGGTGCAGGATCGACTGACGCAGACTATCCTTGGTAGAGGGCGACTGTCTAATGGGCTATATCTTCTCGGCATTCCTCTCACTGCTCTCACCTCTGTCTCCACCACTGATTCACATCGACGTCTTGGGCATGCCCCTCTCCCAATTCTCAAGAAAGTTCTTCCTATTGTCTCTCTCCAAGAGTTCTTTTGTGAATCTTGTATCTTCGGTAAACAACACTGTGTCTCCTTTTCTCCTTCATGTACTCGGAGTGATTCTCCTTTCTCCCTCGTGCATTCTGATATCTGGGGGTCTTATAAGGTTCCTAGTGTCTTGGAGCATCGGTACTTTGTTACCTTTATAGATGATTACCTGCGTGTTACATGGTTGTACTTACTTCGTGATCGTACCGAACTCACGACTACGTTCTGTGTGTTTCTTACCGAAACGCGCACTCAGTTTTCTACATGTGTCAAAACTCTTCGCACGGACAATGCTCGCAAATATACTGGTCGCACCTTCTCCAACCTGTGCGCTGAGTTCAGTATTATACATCAGACTCCGTGTGCTTATACGCCTCAACAGAATGACGTAGCGGAACGGAAAAATCGTCACCTCCTTGATGTGACTCGATCTCTCATGATCCAAATGCAGGTTCCTCCCCTCTACTGGAACTTTGTTGTCTCTACTGTTTGTCATCTCATCAACCGCATGTCTTCGTCTGTCCACAACTTTGTGGCGCCCATTACTCTCCTTTACCCATCCATAACTCTCTTCTTTCTCATACCTCGTGTGTTTGGGTGTACCTGTTATGTCCACCACCTTGGTCCTTCCATTGACAAGCTAGCCCCTCGTGCTACCAAAGGTATGTTTATTGGGTACTCCCGCGCTCAGAAGGGGTATGTCTGTTTTTCTCCTAGCATTAGTAAGGTGGTTGCGTCTGCTGATGTCTCCTTTCAAGAAACACTTCACCCCTTCTGATCCCCTTCTTCCTCCTCCACTACCTCGCCCCATCATACACGTCACATCTCCACTTCCTCCACTTCTCCCTACCCCTCTGCAATACCAGTCCACATTTCCTCTCATCCCGGTTTCCCCAACACCACCAGTCCTCTCCAAACCTCCTGTCATTCAAGTATACACTCGTCGTCCTCCTCGTCCAGACGCCCTGCAACAGCTTTCCTCTACAGGTGTAATCTCGCGGCCTGTTGATCCGGCCTCCTCCTCGACAGCACATCCCATGGCTAACTATGTCTCTGTACATCGGCTCTCTCCGCCTCTCCCTACCTTTGCTCTCTCTCTCCTCTATTTCTATACCTAACTCTGTGCAGGAAGCTCTCCAGCATCCGGCGTGGCGTGCTGCCATGGATGAAGAAATGACTGCTCTGTGGGGTAACCATACTTGGGATATTGTGTCTCCTCCTCCTGTACACAGTTTTGTTAGCTGCAAATGAATATTTACAGTCAAACATGTCGCGGATGGGACAGTTGATCGTTTAAAGGCTCGGCTTGTGGCACAGGGATTTACTCAACAGTACGAGCTTGATTATGAGGAAACGTTCTCCCCAGTCGCGAAATTAAATACAGTTTGGGTCTTGCTCTCTTTAGCTATTCATCGCTACTGGCCTCTCCACCAGCTGGATGTCAAGAATGCCTTTTTGAATGACGATCTTCTTGAAACTGTCTATATGCAACAACCGTCCGGGTTTGAGACCACGGGGGAGTCCCGTGTTTGTTTACTTTGCAAATCATTTATGGTCTCAAACAGTCTCCACAGGCGTGATTTGGCAAATTCAGCAAGGCTGTTTGTGAGATTGGCTTCAGGCAAAGCTCGGCAGATTCCTCTCTCTTCACTCGTCACCAATCAACAAGGACTACAATACTTCTTGTCTATGTGGACGATATTCTCATCACTGGTGATGACTCCGCTGAGATACAACAGGTTAAGCAACATTTAAACTCTATCTTTCAAATCAAAGATCTGGGAAATCTTCGATATTTTCTTGTACTAGAGGTAGCACGACGACCTGATGGTCTTGTCTTATCCCAGCGTAAGTATTGCATTGACCTTCTGTAAGATGCTGATCTCTCGGGTTGCAAACCAGCGGAAATCCCGATGGAAGCCAACCATAAGTTGTGGGCTCAGGGATCTGAGGTTGACTCTCTACTTCCAAATCCAGAATACTATCGTCGTCTTGTGAGAAAACTGATATACCTAATCGTTACGCGACCAGATATATCATTTTCGGTAGGAGTGGTTAGTCGGTTCATGCATACCCCACGGGTTTCCCACCTTCAGGCAGTGGAACGGATTCTCAGATATCTGAAGACTGCTCCTGGGCAAGGGCTTGTGTATAAGCCATCTTCCTCCCTTTCTCTTATTGCATACTCTGATGCGGACTATGCGGGCTCGTTGGATGATCGACATTCAACTACTGGTTTTTGCACTTACTTTGGAAGAAATCTTATCACATGGCGGAGTAAGAAGCAGACGGTGGTTGCTCGCTCGCCTGCTGAAGCTGAGTACCGTGTGATGGCTGCCGTTACATCTGAACTAACCTGGCTAGAAAATCTTCTAATGGATTTGGGAGTCAAATTGTCCTCACCATCGACGTTGTTTTGTGACAGTGAAGCTGCAATACATATTGCGAAGAATCCTGTGTTCCATGAGCGGACTAAACATATTAAGGTTAATTGTCACTTTGTTCGGGAAAAGGTTCAATCAAAGGTGCTAAAGCTTGATCATGTTCTTGCGTCTGGGCAAGTTGCTGACATCCTTACCAAGGCTTTACCTCAAAAATTGTATTATCAGTTCTTGTCCAAGCTTGGTGCCTACGACTTGTAGGCTCCAGCTTGCGGGAGAGTGTTAGAAGACATAAGGGAAAAAGATGTAAAGGCCCATTTATAGGCTCATTTACTCCTTCTTTAGTCCCACATCTATTGTATAGGATTCTTTCTTCTTCTCTTCTCCTATATATTTGTATTCTCACTTGTATTTAATCAATGAAGAAGTATTTATAAGGTTGGCCCATTGATTTCTACAATATGCATATTAATAACTGTGCATGTGATCTCCGCATGCTCTCTCACTCTCTTTTATATGCATTTGAAGTGAGTAAAAAATAAAAAGTAAAATGAGAAGTATGCCTCAATATTATACTATAGAGGGAGCTTCCCATAAATATAGTAATAATATTATACACAGTTCAAAAGAGAATGACCATCTAGCTCTTTCTTTTGCATTTTGCATGTGTTTGCGAGGGAAGTAGTGACAAGATAGATGCTTCTACGTACAAAATATGTGCATGCATGCAAATATATATATTAAAGTATAAAATATGTAAAGTGAACTCAAATTTGCAGTGATTTCAAAAGTAACCAATTTAGATGTAAAACGGACTCTATTAAGGGACTTTACTTTTAACTGAATAGGTTGGATACTCTACAAAACATGTAAATTTGGGTTTGAGGATAAAGATGGAAAACGAAGAGTATGTTAAAACTAGTGGAACTGGCACGGGATACCTCGTATATGGCTAGAGGTGGCAGTAATCCGACCGTTACATATGTTTCGTGCAAGAAGTATCTAGCTACGATAGTACCTCCAGCCGCCGCACAATGTTCTACAATGAGAAAGCATTTATTTATTTATTTTCTCTCCTTTCTACTTCTAATTCTTTTACTTAAGAAACTTTTTTTACAGTTTTTATTTTCATTTTCCCTCATTCATATTGGTAAATTATTTTATTTTACTTAAAAAATTCTATCATTTGAATTTTCAATTTAATTTTAGTTTACTTATATTTATTCTATTTGGTCATTTCTGGTTAGAAGTATGGTAACAAGTCGTTGTTAAAGACTCAAGGTGCAAAGGGATCCTGAAGCCTAGACGACAAAAATGCACAACCATAACCCATGTCAAACAATCACATCAAACATCAATTTATTATCTTGATCACATTTTTCATCCATTCGACTCATCAATCATTAATTATTTACCATCTATATATCTTAAGAAATAAGATCAATGTGCTCGCATCATATCGAAGCCTCACCTCGAGATTATTTTTTACAAAGAGTAAATCATTAAAAAATGTTGAGCTTATTACATTATTTATTTCTTTATTTTGAAAAAAAATACAATAGAAATCTCAATCAAGCGTGAATGTTCGATCCAAAGGAGCAAAAAGGCGCACTAATGCACAAACTTCTGAGTCTAGTGAGTCTTGAGCCTTAGGTGTGCCTGAGGCGCACCTTTACCAACATGTGTGTCGCATGGACATCAACCTTTTAAAACTATATATTGAAATTAGAATATGATTATTGAATAATTAGACAAGAGTCACACTCCTGTATAAACATATATATGTAATAACATAATAACACTCAATACTAACACTCCCCCTCAAGTTTGGGTGTATAATATTTATCATGCCTAACTTGGCTATGATTTTTTCAAAGGAACTCAGACTCAATCCTTTACTATGAACATTAGACAGTTGTCAGTCCAAAAGAACAAACAGTGTACTCACAACTCCTTTCATTATATTCTCCTTGATAAAATGTTTATCCACTTCAACATGTTTGGTGCGGTCAAGCTGAACGAGATTGTCAGTAATGTTGATGATTGTCTTGTCGTCATAGTAAAGTCTGATAGGACCCTTTCCTTCAAGGACAAGATCACTCGTAATGGAGTCAATCCATAGACCTTCACAAATTCTATTGAACTCAACTTCAGCACTTGATTTGGCTACCACATGTTATTTTTTGCTTTTTTAAGTGACCAGGTTCCCACCGGCTAGAGAACAATAGTCAGAAGAGGATCTTCGATCATCAACTGATCTAGCCCAGTCTGCATCGGTGGAAACTTCAATTGTTAATTCATCATTTGGAGAGAATATGAAATCGCTTACTAGGAAGGACTTGATGTATCATAGGATCCGATGGGGAGCATCCAAGTCGTATGTATTTGGTGAATGCATGTATTGGCTAATAACCCCAACTGCATACAAGATATATGGGCGTTTGTGGGACAAATAGACAAGTCTCCCATCAATCTTTGAAATTGGATGATGACTGCAACAACATTTCCATCATCCTTGCATATTTGTGGTTGGCTTCAATTGGGGTGCCAGCAGATCAACATCCGCTCATCCCCGATGTCTCAAGCAAATTGAGATTATATTTTCTCTGTGAGATGAAGATTTCATGCATAGATCTATTAACTTCAATATCCAAGAAGTACTAGAGGTTTTTTAGGTCTTTCACCTCAAATACCCTTGCTATTCTTTTCCTCAAAGTTTGGATCTCATCGATATCAATTCTTGTTATAATAATATCGGCTACATAGATGAGGAGAGCAGTCAATTTACCTACCATGTGCTTGATGAATAGTGTGTGATCAACATTGCTCTGTGAGTAACCAAATGTCACTATAGCTCAATAAAATCTCCCAAACCAGGCCTAAGGAAACTATTTTAGACTGTATAAGGCCTTCTTTAACCTACAGACCTTTCCTTTAGATTATTCAAGAGCCAAAGAAGGAGGTAGAAACATATATACCTCCTCCTCGAGATCCCCGTGGAGGAATGTGTTTTTCACATCTAACTAAGGTTCCATCCTTTACAAGTCGCGCATAAGAGCGGGAAACTCATGGAATTCATCTTTGCTATCAAAGCAAAATTTTCCTAATAACCAATCCTAGCAATCCAAGTGTAGCCTCCAATAACCAATCTTGACTTGTATCTTGCGACAATTCCTTGGGAGTTCTATTTGATCGAGAAGACTCATTTACTCACAAAGACAATTTTCCCTTGAGAAAGGTGCACCAAATCTCATGTGTAGTTTTTTTCAAGATCCCTTATTTCCTCGAGCATCACTTCTTGCCACTTATGGTGACCCGGGCTTCCTGCCTAGATGACGGAATGGGCATAGAGGGCAAGGAAGAGATAAAAGCTTTATGTAAAGCAGATAAAGCATCATGTCACAAATTGGGATAGAGGATGTTAGGTAGAAGTATGAATACCTTTACGATCAGAAGATGGGTCTGGTGTCTGTTCTGATATCACAGATGAAGCCTGTGAGTCTATACCCTTTGTTCCTCCGAGTGTAAACCTGCAGAAGGTGAGGAGGAGATATCTCATGACCATGGAGGCAATAGGAGAGGTAGGGATAAGATGATGATATTAGGGTAGAATGGGTAGAGGTAGGGGTGCAGCTCGAATCAATTCTACTCGGAACCAAGAACCAATTTATGTGAGTTCGGTTACAATTTTTTGGAACTGTAAACGACCAAGGTGCTCGAAACCTAGAGCAATACCCGAACCCGGAAAATTTTATTTGGTTCTCAGCTCTACTTGCAATCTTGCTTCACACGATTTATTACACGTATTACATAGAGTTAGAGCATGTTCCAATAAATGATAATAAAAAAATTGACCATAAATTCTATCATAGCAAATTTGAATTTCTCTTTGTATCAATAATATAACATAATATTTGCATTAGAATAAATAAATTGTGTTTATCATTGTTTTTTTTTGAAACAAACATATTATTATCATTCAAGATTTCCAATTCATTATTAATAATTAATAACATATATACATTAAATGCTTTATTAATCAATTACCAATTATTAACAATTTGGTTACTGCCGAAATTCGATTACTAGGTCAATTCTCGAGTACCTGACCCAAGAACCGAGAACCAAACTGAAATATCGGCTCAAATTTTGTTTTGAAACCAGAATTGAGAACCACGAGAACCAACCTAAATTGATCAATTTCGGGCCAGTTTTCAGTTCTCTGATTCTTTTTTCACACCCCGAGGTAGATGAATAGGAAGAGAACTCACTTCCATCATTGGCAAGGGCTCCCTTGAGTGAGATCCCATAATAAGCCTCAGATTCCTGAAAAGTGACGTCCATAGTAACAAAGATCTTCTTTGTCATGGGATGAAAGCAATTATAACCTTTTTGCATGGAGGAATATCCAATAAAGATTTGGATTTGTGATGTACATGAGCAAAGCGTACACACTCAAAGATACAAAGATGAAGTTCAGTGGGAGTAACCTGGAGAGTATTGAGGGAAACTCTATGTCCAAGGACACAGGTAGACATATGATTAATGAGATAAGTGGTGGTGAGAACATCCCCCCAACAATATTCAAGGAGGTGCATCATAAGAGACACTAGGTGGATGGGTGGATGCAAAATGGGTAGATGGTATCCTCTGGTGAGCATAAGAATATGACTATGAAGTATATGACTAAGTCGAATGGAAATGCATCAAGTGTCGGAAGGCAGGTATCTCTTCTACAGAAAGGGCAGCTGGAAGTCCAATAAGATCAGTGCAAATGTTGAGTGTAGTCTCCTTCGTGACATCAGAGAGATAAGCATGCTGAGGTGTAGGCGATCGGACGTGAGAATGGGCATATCCACAACTACCCAAAGAAGTTGAACCTCCTCTCTAAGTCGTAAAGCCATGAAGACTGAAACACGTGTCCAGAGAGTGGCGGGCCTTCCAGCAGTAATCACAAACCAGGTGATTTATATCTGCATATTTTCACTTGGTGGCACGGCAGGGCTACTTCCAAAATTATACTGAGCAGCAAGTGCATATTCTTTTGAAACGGAGCCAGGAAGCAAGGCATGTTGGCGATCAAATTCTTATTGCACAAGACTGTGATCCTTTAGGAGATGAGTGGGAGAAGAGCGCCTGAGAATTTGAACACTGATCTGATCAAAATCACTATCCAACCCATGTAGGAATTCAAAGGTCCGATTGCATTTTTTCCGAGCTCGAACCAACACTTTATCCTCAGGGGACACAAGAGTGAGCGAGTCGAAGTGATCGTATTCCTAGTATAGTTGAGCAAACTCTAAGTAGTAAGCAGACGGGGGACGTTCACCCTGTCGCGGAAGGAATATCCATCGTCGCAATTAGAAGATTTGAGTTGCGTTCCCACGGAAAAGAATATATGACTTTAGCCCTTTTCCAAATATCTGTCATCGTATCCAAGAACAAATAATTGCAGATAATAGATCTCTGCATGGAATTAGTAAACCACAATAGGAGTTTTAGACAACCATTACAGTCAATCTGATGAAGTTGAAGCAGATTACCTAGTGGTGCCATTGACATGTCCAAGCATTTGATGTCTTTTCAAAGAAAGGATGATTGAGCAAGCCCATGGAAGGTAGTTAGAACCATATAATTGAATAGTGATAATTTGAGAAGTGTTGTGATCATGACTTGCCCAGATATATCTGACGGAAGTCACGACGGAAGAAGAGGCACCTACTTCAGATGAGATAACCGGAGATTCGACGCTCCCTAGGACGACGATCCAAGAACAGAGTTCAGCAGACCCCACACAAAAATTTAGCGGGCAGGAGATGAGGGTTTGCTCATAGAAAGAGGAAACACCGAGATCCAACACGGCTCACAATCCGACCAACGAAAACAAGCAAAATCACAAAAAGTGATGGGATAGAAGAGGAAAAATCATCTCCTCAAGCATGGAGGAGATCGGACGTCGGAGAGGGCGTTGAAACTTCATTGTGTGTTCCAACGTACGTAATTGCCGATTGGCCCAAAATTGGCTCAAGCTTGCCAAGAGGAAAGAGAGGAGAGTTATGGTTGATCGGCGAGAGAAGGGTGAGGAAGATTGGTTGGGAATCCACGGCAAGAGACGGGCGCGGGGTTGTCAGCAGGTGAGAGGCGAGACTACATGCGGGAGACAATATGCGGGCAGAATCGGTCGGGGCTGAGCGGTGTGCATGAAAGGGAATTAGGGCCATGACACTATGTTGAAATTAGAATTCCATTATTGAATAATTAGACAAGACTCACATTCCTTATATATATATACCCAGTTATTTACCGGGACCTCCCCTTGAAGTTTGCATAATTACAGCTTGCATCCCTCTAACTTTTAAAATTACAAAAACCTCCCTTCAATGTTTACATTTCATAACATTCATGCACAAAAGTAGTCTCTTGGAGTAAATCTTGAGGGGGGTCTTTTTGTGCATGAATGTTATGAAATATAAACATTGAGTGGAGGTAATTGTAATTTTGAAAGTTAGAGGGATGTGAGCTATAATTACACAAACTTCGAGCGGAGGTCCCGGTAAATAACCATAGAGAGAGAGAGGGAGAGAGGGTTATTTACCGGGACCCCCGCTCGAAGGAAAGAGCTCGAAAACTTATGTATATTTCTCATGTGTGTAAATACAAGGAGAGAATACAAATATATAGGAGGAAGAAAGAGAGAGAATCAATCCTATACATGATGTGAGACTAAAGAGGAGAGAAGAGAAAAGGAAAAAATGGGCTAAATAATGGGCTCTTTACATGGGCTTTTCTAGCATTCCCCCACAAGCTGGAGCGTACAAATCGTATGCGCCAAGCTTGGACAAGCACTGATAGAAGAGGGGCCTGGAAAGAGCTTTTGTGAGGACATCCGCAACTTGTTCAGACCCTGGAACATGCTTTAGATCGAGCTTCTTCATTTGAACTTTCTCCTGGATGAAGTGACAGTCGACTTCGATGTGCTTCGTTCTTTCGTGGAAGACCGAGTTCTTGACGATATGTATAGCAGCTTGGCTGTCACAGAGGAGAAGAACCGGTGAAGGTAGTTTTACACCTAGATCAGTGAGAAGACCCTCAAGCCACGTTAATTCAGACACTACAGATGTCATTGCCCGGTATTCTGTCTCAGCTGATGATCGAGCAACGACCGCTTGTTTCTTGCTTTGCCATATAACCAAATGTCATCCAAAGTAGGTGCAAAAACCACTGGTAGATCGCCAGTCATCAAGGGAACCAGCATAATCAGCATCTGAGTATGACACCAATGTTGAAGCTGAAGAAGAGGTTCTGTAAAGAAGTCCTTAACCATGAGCTGTTTCAAGGTATCTGAGAATGCGTTCAACAGCCTAAAGATGAGATATTCGAGGGGAGTGCATGTATCGACTGACAATACCAACAGCGAAGGAAATATCTGGTGTGGTTACCGTGAAAATGTGAGATAGGTCAATTTTCCAACGAGGCGACGATAATATTCAAGATTCTGGAGCAGGAAATCCGAGTCAGATACCTGAGCGCACAACTTGTGGTTTACATCCATAGGGGTGTCACTCGACTTACAGTCTGAATAACCTGCATCATGAAGGAGGTCGAGACAATACTTCCGTTAAGAGAGGACAAGCCCATCCGGCCGTCTGGCAACCTCAAGACCCAAGAAGTGTCGCAGGGGCCCCAGATCCTTTGTCTGAAAGACAGAACTTAGATGTAGTTTGACTGCCTGTATTCCTTGTGAGTCATCTCCTGTAATGATGATATCGTCAACGTATACTAACAGAAGGACCGTTCCTGTTGTTCGGTGACGAGTAAACAGCGAGAAGTCGGCCGAGCTTCAAGTAAAACCAATATCACGAAGGGTCTTACTGAATTTGTCAAACCATGCCCGTGGGGATTGTTTCAGACCATACAGAGCCTTCAAAAGACGACAGACTTGAGACTCCCCCGTGGTCTCAAACCCGGGTGGTTGCTGCATATACACCGTCTCCTGGAGATCGCCATTTAAGAAAGCATTATTGATATCCAGTTGAAATAGGGGTCACTGACGATGAACAGCGACAGAGATGAGGACGCGAACGGTATTGAGCTTGGCCACCGGAGAAAAAGTTTCCTCATAGTCGAGCCCATGTTGCTGGATGAAACCACGAGCCACGAGACGAGTCTTCAGACGGCCAATTGTCCCATCAGCAGCATGTATGATGACAAAGACCCACTTACACCTAACCGGTTTCTGACCCGAAGGAAGGGGTACTACAGTCCATGTCTGGTTAGCCCAGAGAGCAGACATTTCTTCCTCCATGGCTGCCTGCCAGCCCGGATGTTGAAGCGCCTCCTGCATAGAGTTAGGAACAGAGACCGAAGAAAGAGAAGTAGCAAATGTGTGCAGGAGGGGAGAGAGGCGATAGAGGGAGACGTAGTTGGCTAGAGGATGAGCAGTGGAGGGTGGTACCTGATCAGCAGGACGCGGAGTATCCGTGGTTGAGGCCGACTGCAGAGGGTCAACGAAACCGGGAGAGCGACGAGTGTAGACACGGATAATGGGTGGTTTGGAGGGAGCAGGGGTCGGTGCGAGTGGAACCGGCGATGGTGGTGTAGTAAGGGGGATAATCGGGCGTGGGATGGATGGCGGGAGAGGAGCTGGTGGTAGATGAGCGGGTAAAGGAGCAGGGAAAAATGGTTGATCTTCCCGGAAGGTAACGTCAGCAGAGACCGAGATCTTTTGAGTAGCTGGAGAATAACATACATAGCCCTTCTGGGTGCGCGAATAGCCGACAAAGATGTGTTTAGCCGCCCGAGGGTTCAACTTATCCGAGGACGGCCCCAGACGGTGGACGTAAAAGGTGTTGCCAAAGACATGAGGCGGGAGAGGAAAAGCCGAAGTGGAGGGAAACAGTAGGCTGAACGGAGTAGCATAGTGGAGGACGGAGGAAGAGAGACAGTTGATGACAAAGCAGGCAGTGAAGACCGCAAAGTTCCAGTAAAGTTTGGGAACATGCATTTGAAGCATGAGGGAGCAGGCTACATCGAGTAAGTGACGGTTCTTCCTTTTGGCAACACCATTTTGCTGGGGTGTGTAGGCACAAGATGTTTGATGAATAATCCCGAATTCAGAGCACAAATTGGTAAATTCGCGACCGACGAGCATTATCGGTGCGCAATATTTTGAGGGTGGTGTGGAATTGTGTACGGGTCTCAAGGACAAAAGCCCGAAAAACACGGGGAAGCTCGAAGCAATCACGAAGTAAGTATAGCCGCGTAGTGTGAGAGTAATCATCAATAAATGTGATAAAGTAATGAAAACTAGAAATATTTGTAATCTTAAAAGGCCCTCATACATCAGAGTGAACTAAATCAAATTGAGCAGCGCTCCGAGTACAATGCGCAGGAAAAGAAGAACGCGGCTGCTTGCCGAAGATACATGACTCACACTGAAACGGATGAAGAGAGAGATCAGGAAGAGCCCGCTGGAGGACCGGCAGAGGGGCATGCTCAAGACGTCGATGTCACTCAGTGGAAGAGACAGAAGAGAGAATGGTGGGAGAGTCGTCGAGAAGGTAGAACCCGTTCCGCAGTGTGCCTTACCAATGATAGTTTGTGTCCGCCAATCCTGTAGAAGAAAAGAAAAAGATGTGAATATGACAGAACAATCAAGATCACTAGTAAGACGTCCAACATAGAGTAAATTAAACGGGGAGCTCGGAACATGAAGAGCCGAGCGAAGGAAGATCGACGGGTTGAGAGAAAGATTAGCCGAGCCGGAGACGGGAACCGTCGCCCCATTGGCCAC
The DNA here is from genome assembly GCA_039583875.1 of Platanthera guangdongensis. NCBI lineage: Eukaryota > Viridiplantae > Streptophyta > Magnoliopsida > Asparagales > Orchidaceae > Platanthera > Platanthera guangdongensis. Next base: position 1,596,991 of record CM077163.1, read on the forward strand.
AGTGATAGACTTCAGATAAGGAGAATCCGAGTACTGGGCAGGCCGTCGCGAAGTAATATGATGAGTGGCACCTGAGTCCACGATCCAGCACAGGCTGGTGGATAAACAAGCAGTACCTGTGTTGGAGACGGAGGCAATGGAGGTAAGCGATCAGACAGACCGCGACCAAAATGCGGAAAGGAGATAGTCTGCACGGTCTGGGTGAGCACAGCAGCGATCAGAGCAAAGGAGGCCGCAAGAAGAATGCGAGCGGACAGGGAGAGGAAACCGCGAGTAGGAGAACTCGAGCGGATAGAGGAAGAGGCCGCGAGTTGAATAATAACTCGAACGGATAGAGAAGGCAGCGGGTAGGAGAAGCCGCGAGAAGAGGTCGCAAGTAGCAGAACTCAAGCGACAAGATGTGAGGAGAAGTTGTTCGCGGCGAACTGAAACAGTCCGCGACGAGTAGAAGAGGTAGGTCGTCTGTTGCAAGTTGAGAGAGACCGCGGCGGACAGGAGCAGTCCGCATGGGGGGGGGGGGAGTCAGCGGACCGTAGAGAGGAGAGCCCGCAGCGGTTAGTAGTCCGCGGCCGGATAAACCAAGCGACCGTGAGGGAGAAGAGATAGCGGTCTAAGGGAGAAGCTCGCAAGGAGCAGGAGAGAAACCCGGAGCAGACAAGAGAAGTCCGCAGCAGACAAGTAGAGCCCGCAGCGGATAAGAGGAGCCCGCAGCGGACTGAATGAGAACAGCTGGGAGAAGTGGACCCCACGGGTCAGAGAGGAAGGAGGCTATAAGAAGCCCGAGGAGGAGGGTGGAACCACGGAGAGGAAGAGAGAGCGGGATCAGAGATAGAGGCCGCAGTTAGCCGAGCGGCTAAGGGAGAGGAGCGGAGAGATGTTGCAGGCCGCAGGAGGCCGCAGGAGAGGAAGGAGACCGCCCAAGGTAGGCGGTTAAGAAAAGAGAGGCCGCCCAAGGAGGATCGGTCCCTCTGATACCATGTAGAAAGTGCTTGAAAACTTATGTATATTTCTCATGTGTGTAAATACAAGGAGAGAATACAAATATATAGGAGGAAGAAGGAGAGAGAATCAATCCTATACATGATGTGGGACTAAAGAGAAGAGAAGAGAAAAGGAAAAAATGAGCTCAATAATGGGCTCTTTATATGGGCTTTTCTAACATATATATATATATATGAGTGAATGACTACAAGAGAAAAAGTGAAACCCTGTATATCCTTCTTGTGTATGTAAATGCAAGTATGAGTACAAATATATAGGGGGAGAAGAATCTCAAATCCAAAATGTGGGACTAAAAACAAATAAGAAGAAAATACAAAAATGGGCTAAAACATGGGCCTTTACATTATCTTTTCTAACACTCTCCCGCAAGCTGGAGCGTACAAGTCATAGGAACCCAGTTTGGACAAGAAATGATAAAATAGAGCACTTGATAGGGCCTTAGTGAGAATGTCAGTCACTTGGTCCGTAGCCGGAACATGTCTCAATTCCAGCTTCTTCATTTGAACTTTTTCAAGAATAAAATGACAGTCGACTTAAATGTGTATCGTTCTTTCATGAAAGACCGGGTTCTTAGCTATGTGTATAGCAGCTTGACTATCACAGGGTAAGGTAGCTGGTGCGGAAAGTTTTTCTCCCATATCACTTAAGAGACTTTCAAGCAATGTAAGCTCGAATATAGCAGATGTCATTGACCGGTATTCAGCTTCAGCTGAAGATCGAGCAACCACAGCTTGTTTCTTACTGCACCAGGTAACAAGGTGACCTCCAAAGTAGGTACAAAATCCGTGGGTAGAACGACAATCATCCAGAGAACCAGCATAATCTACATCTGAGTACGCAACCAATGTTGGAGTAGAAGATGTTTTGTATACCAGCCCTTGACCACGAGCAGTTTTTAGATATCTCATGATGCGTTCGACGGCCTGAAGATGAGACATCCGAGGAATATGCATGAACCAGCTGACCACCCCAACAACAAAGGAAATGTTCGGTTTCGTGACCGTTAGGTAAATCAATTTCCCAACGAGTCGTCAATAGTATTCTAGATTTGCAAGAAGATCTGCATCATAAGCATGTGCACACAGCTTGTGATTGACATCCATAGGAGTATTAACCGGCTTGCATCCAAAATTGCTAGCATCCTAAAGGAGGTCGAGACAGTACTTCCGTCGAGATAGAACGAGGCCATCGGGACGTCTTGCGGTCTCAAGGCCAAGGAAGTATCGAAAGTTCCCCAGACCTTTTGTTTGAAACACAAAACTAAGGTGTTGTTTGACCATTTGTATTCTCTTTGAATCATCTCCGGTGATAAGAATATCATCAACATACACCAAAAGAAGAACCGTTCTTGTTGTTCGATGTCGAGTGAACAGAGAGAAGTCTGTCGAGCTCTGAGTAAAGTCAACCTCCCAAACAGCCTTACTGAACTTATTGAACCATGCCTGAGGGGATTGTTTGAGACCATAAATTGACTTCTTAAGATGACAAACTTGGGACTCCCCTGTGGTCTCAAACCCGGGAGGCTGTTGCATGTAGACCGTCTCTTGAAGATCTTCATTTAAAAATGTAATTTTGATATACAGTTGATGTAATGGCCACTGGCGATGCACAACAATGGAGAGGAAACGAACCGTGTTGAGTTTCGCCACTGGAGAGAAGGTTTCTTCAGAGTCAAGGTCCTGTTGTTGAGTGAAGCCGCAAGCCACCAGTCGGGCTTTAAGACGTTCAATTGTCCCATCAGGAGCATGTTTGATGACAAAGTCTCATTTACAACCAACATGGATCTGTCCTGGAGGAAGAGGGACCAGATCTCACGTGTGATTTGCCCAGAGAGCAGTCATTTCTTCGTCCATGGTCGCCCGCCAGCCCGGATGTTGGAAAGCCTCCTGCACAGAATTAGGGACAGAAATAGAGGATAATGTACTGGCAAAGTCCTGAAGCGTCGGGGACAGACGATGTAAGGTTACGTAATTCTTCATGGGATGGGCGGTGGAGGCTGGCGTCGGATCAGCAGGTCGCAGAGTGTCAAAGGTTGAAGCCGACTGCATTGGGACGTCGGAACAAGGAGGTCGCCGAGTGTAGACACGAAGAAGAGGAGGTTGGTGATGAACATGAACTTCGGTGGGAAGTGGTGGTGGTGTAGGAGACGTAACTGGAATGACCGGTCGAGGTAAGGATGGCGATGGAGGAGGTGATGATGAAGTAGAGAAAAACGGTTGATCTTCTAGAAAGGTAACATCTGCCAACACAGTCACCGTGCGGGTAATGGGAGAGTAGCAAACATACCATTTTGTGTACGGGAGTAACCAACGAACATATATTTGTCCGCCCGAGGATTGAACTTGTCAGTGGAGGGCCCGAGATGATGAACATAACAAGAACAACCAAATGTACGAGGGGTGAGAGGGAATGATGGTGTAGAGGGAAAGAGGAGACTAAACGGGATGGTGTTGTTGAGGACGGAGGAAGGGAGACAGTTGATGAGATAACATGCCATGAAAACCGCAAAATGTCATTACGCCTTGGGAACATGCATTTGGATCATGAGACAGAGAGCAACCTCAAGAAGATGTCTATTTTTGCGCTCAGCCACATCGTTTTGTTAAAGAGTAAAGACACACAAAATCAGATGAATAATCCCAAATTCATAGCAGAGAGTATCAAATTCATGACTAGTGTATTCATGAGCATTATCTGTCTAAGTGTTTTGAGTTTATCGGCAAACTGTGTGCGAGTCTCAAAAATGAAAGCTCAGAACATACGAGGAAGTTCGGAGCGGTCACGAAGTAAGTACAATCGGGTCATTCGAAAATAATCATCAATGAAAGTAATAAAATAACAATAATCAGATACATTGATATTTTATAGGAGCTCCAAACATCAGAATGAACTAACATAAAAGGAGCAAAGCTCCGGGTACAATGAGGGGAAAACGAGGAATGATGTTGTTTCCCCAGAATACATGAATCACAGGAAAAAGCTTTAAGTGGAACATTAGGAAGAGCCCTTTGGAGAACGGGAAACGGAGCATGCCCAAGACGTTGATGTCAATAAACTGAGGAGACGGAGGAGAGAATGGTAGGAGAGACATCAAGAAGGTAGAGCTCGTTTTGCAGTCGTCCTTTATCAATGATACTCTACGTCCTGCGATCTTGCATCAGAAAATAAGAAGGGGTGAACGTGATAGAACAATCCAAATCTGCAGTGAGGCAACTAACAGACAGTAAATTAAAGGGATAGCCAAGGACATGGAGAGTCAGGGACATGGAGAGTCGAGCGAAGAGAAATAGAAGAATTGAGGGGTATGTAGACAGAGCCGGAGACAGGAGCGGTGTTGCCATTGGTGACGGTGATAAACATTGGATGCGGAGAATCCAAGTACCGGGGTGGCTTCAGGGATGCAATATAGTGAGTAGCACCCAAATCCACTATCCAGCTCGGTTTAGTGGAGAGACAAGTGCTACCTTCGTTGGAGACGGAGGCAACAGAGGCAGACGAGTTGTAGTGCAACCCTTGAAGTTGTTGGAGCTGAAGTCTTACTCCATCAAGATCAGCACGAGTGGCTGACGGGCTGAGGGCAGCAACAGAAGCATTTGGACGAGGGAGACCATGTTTACGGTAGCAGGTGACCTCAAGATGTCCATCTTTACCACAGAAAGAACACTTAAGCCGCAGCCGGCCTCCACAACCCCTCCCCCGAGAGCCCGTACGTCCCCCACGGGTCAGTGGAGGGAGAGGGAGTAATGGTGCAGAGGAATCTTGAAGAAGGGTCGGTGAAGGAGGTTTGATAGCATTAGGAGGCGGTGAAACCTTTAACAGCATGTACCATACATCAGAGAAGGAGGGAGTAGTAGTAGACAAGAGGACCTGGGCCCGAACACTATGAAGATGAGGCGGAACACGAGCCATCGTCATAGCAATACCAATAACTTCATTTTGAGCGGTCTGGGCAGCGAGATCCGTAATCGGGGGTTGATGCTGAATCCAGGCTTCATCCAACGTCTTAGACTGAGCAACGAAGGAGGTTAAGTCAATAGCAGTGCCAGAGTCCAGGCTCTGGAGACCGGTGATGATGTCATAGAGATGTTGAAGACTATTCTTGCCGGAGTAAAGAGAATAGAGCTCATCCCACATTGTCTTGGCCGTCTCGTGATACATGGTCATACGGTAAGGTTCGCCATCAAAGGAGTTGAGAAGCCAGCTTTGAACACGACCGTCGTTACGCAGCCAGTCGTCGGTACGTGATGAAGGAGGATCCCGAGAAAGATGATGCAGAAGCCCCTTGGACTAAAGTACCCGACGGACAGAGTGCACTCATTCAACAAAGTTCTTCACAGTAAGGGAGATTGTAGCGATCCTCAACTCATTACGCAGTTCAGGAGCAGGAACTAGGAGGGTTGCGGGAGAGAAAGTTGGATGCTCGGTAGAATCAATCGAGGAACCCATGGAGAGGGGGTCTAGCGGCTAGAGGAATCAGTTAGAGTAGATACAACGGACAGCGGCTAGGCGGCTAGAGGAAAAAAGACAACTTGAAAGCGGCTAGAGGCAACTTGGCGGCGGACAACAGTTAGAGTCAATGCACAGTAGTCAACGAGTAATGGTCAAGAAGCAGCGAGCACGGCTAAGGAGACCACGACAAGAAGGGAAGCAGCAGTGAAGCCGGTAAGAGGAGCAAAACACAAATGAGGTAAATCGGACGAACACAAACAAACTGGACCGCGCGGCTACAGAAGAAGACCACGTGGTAAAAGAGTAGACCGCGACGGCTAAAGAAGTCAGCAGTGGGTGCAACAGACCGGCACGCACTGAAAGAGGTCGTCAAGACCGCCCGTCTAGAAAAGTCGGCAAAAGCACCGGAGTGCACAACGAACACTAGGAGATAGCGCGACAGACCGCGCGATAAGAACAAACCGCGCAAACACGAAGAGAGGAAGCAAACACGCAGCAGTGTGCGGCAAGATTAAGGCTTTGTTTGGCACGGCGGCGGCGGTTGTAAATGGATGGGTTAAACCGTCATTTGTTAAGGATCATCTAACAAATATCATCATCTATTTGAATATAAAAGTGGATGAAGTTCCTTAGGTGGGCCTTAATGAATGCCAATTTAACCCCTATAATTATGACCGCCACCATCGTGTCAAACGGAGCCTAAGTCGGCACAAGCAGATCGTGCGACAAACAACCCGTACGAATAAGAAAGAGGTCGGAGCGGCTTTAAGTTTCACGAGAGGTAGGTCGCGGGGAGACTGGAGGATCCAGAAGAGGAGAGGACTGCAACGACTAGAGGAGAAGGCCACGCGGTAAGAGAGGAGGTGGGACCCACGGAGCAGACCTGAGAGAGTTATAAAAGGAGAAGAGGAGAAGGGGAGAAGGGTGGTTCCACGAGAAGTAGCGAAGAAACTGGCGGTTAGAAGAAGTAAACCGCGTAAGAAAAAGCAACAGATAAACTGGCGGTTAGAAGAAGTAAACCGTGAGAGATGCGGACACTAAACCGCGAGGAGGATTGCGGTTAGAAACTCAAAGACCGCCCGGGATCCCTGGCTCTGATACCATATAAAAGAACACTAAGGCAGAAAAATGAAACCTTGCATATCCTTCTTGTGTATGTAAATACAAGTATGAGTACAAATATATAGGGAGAGAAGATAGGGAAGAATCTCAAATCCAAGATGTGAGACTAAAAACAAATAAGAAGAAAATACAAAAATGGGCAAAAACATGGGCATTTACATTGTCTTTTCTAACAACTAGTATGTCCAATATAAATATAATAGGATATCATAGCATACTACTGTGTTTCTGTTTAGTTTTGTAATTCAAGCTTCGTTATAAAATTTGAGAGATTAAATTTATTAAACTAACTTTTTTCAGAAGTTTTTTTGTTTATTTTAAGTTTCACTATAAAATTTGAAAGAGTGAATTTATTAAACAAACTTATTTGAGAGGTTGAGTTAAATCATTAAGGAAACGCATGAAAATAATAACTGAGTCTTAACTCATAAGATACGAAATCATCTTGTCATTCAGAAAATTGCATGAGAAGGAGAAATCGAGATAAATAGCCTGCATCTTTCTAAAAAAAGATTTGGACATGACTAAATGCTCTTTTGCAATATGCTGCAGACAAAATCTAATACAAAGATCATTTGATTGATTAAAAAATATATCCTGCTAGAAAAGCAAATCAGGAATAAGAAGTATATAACTTCTTTTAAATAAACATAAATGACTATATTTTAAAGCAATAGACTAAAATAAAATAGAAGACAATAAAAAATAAGGACAGGGATATTTACGGAATCAATGAAATCATCAGCTATTTCCAAAAGAAGGTCTTCAACTTCAGGATCCAACTTACCTGACGAGTCAACCTGCATTCATGTCCAAAAGTCATAAATAAATGCTATCTTACTCTTGCAAAGGAGCTTCAACGATGCTTGACAAATAACTTATTGACCAGTGTAAGAGGAAATTACATGCATTATAATCTGCATACATAACTGCAGAATATGTACTTACATCTGAAAAATAAAGATAATGTTAGATTTTCCTATTATTTTTATGTTTTTTATGTTTTTATCTTTATTTGCATTTCCCTCATATATAGGAGGAGAACCCCTCTTTATGATTAATTGGACATCACTTTTCTCCGTCAACATGGTATCAGAGGGCAAACCCTAATCCCGCTACCGCCGATACCGTTCCGTGTGTCAACCGCCGATTTCCTCTCCGCGTCCCGCGTCGCTCCGCCTACCGCCCCGCTTCGCCAGTTCCACTCCCACTACCGCCGATCCCTGCCCGCTCGACGTCCTGCTGATCCCCGCCCGCTCCGCATCTCGTGTCGCTCCTTCTACTTCCCCGCTTCGCCGCCCCGCTTCTTCTTCTTTCAACGGCGGTTGATTGCTTTCCTCCAGGCTTCTACCCGTTTCTATGAGTGAGATCTCCTTCCGTCGGCTGCCCGGTGTTGTTTGATTACCTCGCCTATGATGTCAGAGAGTGGTGAAACTCCAGATATCTCCTCTGGTGGGAGCGCTCCTCTGGATTTTCTCCCTCCTATTGGATCTCTTCGTTTCTCTCATGATCACGGAACTCCTCAGATTACTACTATTCGGTTGGACGGAACAGATTATCTTTTGTGGGCTCGTTCTGTCACTTTGACCCTCAAGAGCCGCCGTCTGTTTGACTATCTCAGTGGTACCACCAGGGCGCCTTCGCCTACCTCTCCTGATTGACCACAATGGGATTTCGAGAACTCTTTGATTATGTCTTGGCTCACCAATTCCATGCAGGAGTCTATTGTCCGCAATTATCTCTTCCTGGATATTGCAACTGATATTTGGAAGCGTGCCGAGATTACTTATTCCTGTCGGGGCAATGCGGCTCAGATCTTTCAGCTGCGGCGACGGATTTTTCTTTTACGCCAGGGGATCGTCCTCCCACTGCCTACTAGGATTTTACCCAACTTTATCAAGAGTATGATCATTTTGACTCGCTTACTCTTGTATCTCCTGAGGATGAGGTGCTGGTTCGTGCCCGGGAGGAACGTAACAGGATCTTCGAGTTTCTTCATGGTCTCCATCGTGACCTTGATCCTATCGGTGTTTCAGATTCTTACCCGAGGTGTATAGTTTGTTTCAGCAAGAATATGATCGCCGACAAATTCGCCTACCTGACACTGTTACTGAGGGATCTACTCTTGCCGCTCGCTTCAGTCCCTGGGGCCGCTCTTTTCGTGACACTAGGGGCAAGCCTGTGGACAAGGACCAAGTGACATGTGATTATTGTGGGAAACCTCGACATACTCGGGACAATTGCTTTAAGCTTCGTGTCTTTCCATCTTCTCGTGGGGAGTCCTACTCGTGGCAGACGTGGCTCTTGGTCACATTTCGAGCAGACCTTCTCCCTCTCACTCGGCTTATCTCGCCGATGTCGGTGATGATCCTGCATTTTATGGTGGATCAGATGCACCTGAGGTTCCTTCTACCCTTTCCGCTGAGGAGATTCTCGCCTTTCGTCGCTTCTTACTTGACCACTCCTTCGAGTCTGCTAGCTCCTCCTATGCCCACCAGGGAGTTCCTGATGCTCACTCTTGCCACTGCCTGCTCTTCTTCACCAATGGATCATTGATTCATGTACCACCGATCACATGGCAGGTTCTGCTACAGGTTCTGTCTCTTATTCTCCTTTGTCTGGTCGGGACAAAGTGAGCATTGCTGATGGATCCCTGTCTCCCATTGCTGGGAAAGGGTCCATTCCTAGCGCCTCCCTTACACTCATTTCGGTGTGTCATGTACCTAAGTTTACCCATAACATTTTTTCTCGCCTCGTGTGTTTTTCAGGTCATTAAGACGGGGAAGATGATTGACTCTGGGTAGAATGTGGGATGGCCTCTACCTGTTTGAACCCTCCAGCTCCGTTGATGCTCTGCAGGCTCTTTTTGCTGCCCAGTCCTCTCTGGACTCATGACACTGTCGCTTTGGTCATCCATCTCCTTCTACTATGTAGTTTTTATTTCCGCATTTGTCAAATGTATCTTTGCAAGCTTTTAAATGTGATGTGTGTGCTTGTGCTAAACACCATCGTGCTTCTGTTACTCATGTATCTACTACTAGTGTTACTCCTTTTGCTTTGATTCATACTGATGTTTGGGACCCCTGCCTTGTAGCTTTTATTTTTGGCTTTCACTGATTTGTTACCGTTATCGATTTTTCTCTCGTTGTACGCGGGTCTACTTGATGAAACATAAAAATGAAGTTTTTACATTATTTCAACGATTTCATAAAATGATGGCTACTCAATTTAATGTCACTGTCAAAGTTTTGCGGAGTGATAATGGTCGGGAGTATGTCACTCTTCCTTTGAGTGTTATCTTGGTGATCATAGCATTATCCATCAAACATCTTGTGTCTCTACCCCGACTCAAAATGGGGTTGTCGAGCACAAGAATCAACATCTCTTGCAGGTCGCTCGTTCTCTCCTCCTGAAGATGCATCTCCCTCAGTTTTTTGGGGGTGATGCGGTTCTCACTGCGGCGTACCTCATTAATCGGTTGACGACTCGTGTCCTTGGCCACAAATCTCCTCTCCAAACTCTTTCTGTCTCTCCCTCCACTCTTCTACCTCGGATCTTTGGATGTGTGTTTTGTCCATGTCCATCCCACATCCAAACTTAATCTTTGTGCCCTAAAGTGTATCTTTATTGGGTATTCTCCAACCCAGATAGGATACAAATGCTTCAATCTAGCTTCCAAAAAGATCTTCATTACTATGGACGTCACCTTTCGGGAGTCCGAGGCCTACTATGAGTCCTCTCTGCAGGGGGAGTCCTCACTTCAGGGGCAGTTTCACCCAATGGAAGTGAGTTCTCTTCCTCTTCCTATTCCTCCTACCGTGACTAATCCCACTTCTACCTCTCCTTCGGTGATAGTTGTTGTGCCTACTCCTGTGACAGCTCCTTTACAGGTGTATACACGGCGAAAAAGGGGTCAGATACATCAGCATCTCTCAGGCTACCCGCGCCAACATCGGATCCTTCTTTAGGTTCTCAAGGTATCTCTACCCAACATACGATGTCCCACTTTGTATCCTATAGCTCATTATCTCCTTCACATAAGCTCTTTATTGCTCTCTCTCTTCCTCTATTTCTATCCCCTCAACTTGGCAGGACGCTATTGCACACCCAAAGTGGGAGGATACTATGTGTGAGGAGATGTTGGCCTTGGAAAAGAATTGCACTTGGGACTTAGTTCCTTTTCCACCTGGCAAGATTGTGGTTGGATGTAAATGGGTGTTCTCCGTCAAGCAAAATTCTGAAGGTGTTGTTGAGCGGCACAAGCTCGGTTGGTGGCAAGGGGCTACACCCAGACCATGGGGATTGACTACCAAGAAACGTTTGCTCCTGTGGTGAAGATGAATTCTATAAGAGTTTTGCTCTTGTGTGTTGCATGCAAAGGATGGCCTCTAGCTCAATTGGATGTGAAAATTGTGTTTCTTTACGGGGACCTGAAAGAAGAAGTCAACATGTCGTTATCGTCTGGTCTTACCGTGGCAGGATATGGGGAAAAGATATGCAGGCTGAAGAAAGTCTTATATGCCCTAAAAATCTCCTCAGACCTGGTTTGGGAGATTTCATAGAACTATGGTATCGCATTTGGATACTCCCAAAGCAATGTTGATCACACCTTAGTTGTAAGACGCAAGCATGAGAGGCTCACTATCCTTATTGTTTATGTAAATGATATTATTATCACGGGTGATGATACTGAAGAAATCCAGTCTCTGAAACAGAGATTGGCAAAGGAGTTTGAAGCAAAAGACCTAGGAAATCTCAGGTACTTCCTGGGAATTGAGGTCGCCCGATCGAAGCATGATATATTCATATCCCAGAGGAAGTATATCCTTGACTTGCTTCAATCGTGTGGGTTGAGTGGTTGCAGGCCTGCTAATACCCCAATTAAAGTCAATCAAAGATTGGGTAGAGATGATGGAGAAGCGGTTACTGATGTTGTTGGATTTCAAAGACTGGCAGGTCGCCTTCTTTATTTATCATATACTCGCCCGAATATTTCATATGTTGTGGGTATCATTAGCCAGTTCATGCATTCACCAGAGCACGTCATTTAGAAGCGACCTGTTGTATCCTTTGGTATCTCAAGTCCTCTGCTGGAAGGGGTATCTTGTTCTCCCCTGACAAATAATTGATAGTTGAAGTCTATACTGATGTTGATTGGGCAAGTTCTGTTGATAACAAGAGGTTCACTTCTAGTTATTGCTCTTTTGTTGGTGGTAACTTGCTAACGTGAAAGAATAAAAAACATGTGGTTGCCAGATTAAGTGCAGAGGCAGAATTTAGAGCTATGACTCATGAGATTTGCGAAGAACTGTGGATTAAATCCTTGTTGAATGATCTTGTCATGGGGAATAAAGACCTCATAAGACTCTACTACGATAGCAAAGCCGTCATTAGCATAGCTCACAATCCGGTTCAACATGACCGCACAAAGCATATTGGGGTTGATCGCCACTTCAGCGAAGAAAATATAGAAAGAGGAGTTGTGAGCACACCATTTGTTCCTTCAGATCAACAGCTTGCGGATGTTCTCACCAAGGGTTTAAGTCGGACTATGTTCGAAAAGATTATGTGCAAGTTGGGCATGCAAAATATCACACGCCCAATTTGAGGGGGAGTGTTAGATTTACCTATTACTTCTATGCTTTTTTATGTTTTTATCTTTATTTGTATTTCCCTCATATATATGAGGGGAACCCCACTTTATGATTAATTGGGCATCACTTTTCTCCGTCAATAATAAGAACTTAACAAGTGACAACATATCATCACTTCTTTGAGCTTTTAAGATCATAATTTTTAGAAGAAGCCAGGTAAACAATTCAAACTTCCCTTGGAGAAAAGGAAAAATTTTGCTAGCACTGAAAACTGTTAACAAGAAAAGGGCTAATCTTCTTCATAACTTGCATAGGTTTATCATTTAAATCATACATAAACTTCTTAGCGCTTGTGAATCATTGTAAGATATGTTGGGAACTGAAGTAGTTAATAAAAAATCCAACACAAATGCGTTAAACCAATAGGTAAGAGACCAAATTACACAAGAGCCTCTCTTGTTCCGCAATTAATGTGAGTTATTTTCCTACGCAGGGATTTGAAACTCCTTTCAGCTTTCAGAACAGTTTGTCAGTCCAAATCAAAAACCCTAAATTCTAAAGATCAGCACTGTCGCTGATTTTGCCCAAAACAAGAAGCGAAGGTGTGTGCAAGGAACAAAGTAGGTAGTTTCGGTATTGCATCAATCTCCCTTCATAGTCAGTTTGTCCACAATTTAGTCATTGTTTAGTAAATAACTGGTGGGTTTCAGTGTGTCAGACAAAGGGAAATTTATCCTCCAAAACAAAGGGGACAGAGAGATAATGAAAAGAAAAGGCAGTTAGAGGCAGGCATGGTAAAGAGAATATTCTTAAAGGGATAAGGCAGAGAACTCATCTATCTATAAGAGTACGAATTAACAGGAAAATTGTTAGATTCCGAGATAGAGAGGGGGAAAAGGAGAGAAGAGAAGGAAAGGGAGACATGAGGAGAAAAGAAAATCCCCAAGGTTCCATTTTCATCATACTTCAATGATAATCCAAATGAGAGATACACATAAACTTATATAGTGTTTAATTTTGAAGTACGCGAGGGCAAACGGTAAATAACTCATGGCCCGAAAAACATGTGCGATAATAAAAAGATAAGGATGACGGGTGCGCTACGCTCGTGCGCACTACTGGCAAACGTATGTCGTCTAGTTGGAATCGGTGCCCATGTCGCCATGGTCCAGATGTCGACATATGTTTCGTGTCCTCGTCCCTTGCCCTCTTCCGTCTTCGTAATAGTACCACCAATAATTCGCCTTGTCCGCAAGACAGAAGTAACTTCCTGGGAACACTACAACCGGGAAGGTGGAGGGGTGGTCGGGCAAGTCGGCTCGTCGTCGTGCCAAAGGCATGTGGCAAAAGCAACTACCACTAGCTGTTGAGGAAGATGGAGGCAACCGGCAGATGGGAAAGGGACGCTTCCCCTGCCAAGAGGAAAGAGACTAGCGCTTGAGAAAAGTGTATCATCATGCGGGTCCAGTAGGCATACACATCCCCAAGTGTACGAAGTCACGTGACGTCGAGGTCACTGAGCTCAAAAGAGTAGAAATCTGCACGACGAGGGCAGGGGCCCACAGTCATGTGTAGGTCCATACAGATGCCCCAGTGGTACTGCAGCGGCCGACGCCCAAGCAAACAATGACAGAGAGCAAAGGAGACAGACAAATGTTGAGTTATGTCGCTAGACGCGGCGATATTAAATTGTTGTTGGTCCCACTATCAATCAATACCGTCAAGGGAGTATCAATCATAGAACCAGTGAGGGGTCCAGAGGTGCTGCCAACCGTAGAGCACAAAAGTTTGAGACAAAGCAGATGTGAAAGGGAATCCATGACAACAGGTGAGTGCTTTGAAATCCTCAAGGGTGATCTCGGGATCTCGCCAATGGTGATGCAGAGCTCCTTCAGAGGACAATCATGAGTCAGGGAGTAGGGTTGTTTACAATGAAAATATAAGCCCCTAGTGCGAAGATTATAGAACTCTTGGTTGGTCATTTGAGGGCCTTTCAACAACTGGGGCGGTCGGGAAGGTGGTTCAAGATGTGGGGGAACCGTGGTATGCACCTTGGGTGATAACCGGAAGGGTGTTCGAGGATAGACAATTTGTGGGGACATAGAACTCCCCGGTGATTGGCCGATGTCGATGGAGGTGGCATTGAAGTTCGCTTCCACCATGCGGGCTAGAACTATGGCATCAGTAATCGTCTCTGGTGGTGGTGGGTGTGAAGGCGGCATCGGATGTGGGGAAGGAGACCCTGTATGAAAAAACCCACGTAACGATAAGGAGGTAAGCCAAGAACGTGTGTCGCCTACATTAGGTTTACTATACATGAGTGGAACAGCACATCGCATGTGTGCAGCGAAATAAATTACAAGAAAAACCCAAAACAATAACTAAGATTTTGCGATATCCATGGATCAAGAAATAGATGTAAACAACAAATGCATAGTACCTGTATGACATTGAGTCTTTACTCAACCAAGATGCTCTAAAGATCTGCTTTGAAAAGTTTGTCTAGACAGCATGCGGCCGAGTCCACGCAGAAATAGATCTGCGACTCTACAGGTATCCACACGAGCGGTAGAGAACCCCAAAGACTTGTCCCACAAGAACTGGGTCGGACAAAGAGTGCTCTGCGTCTACACGAATTGCTAGATTCGTTTCCAAAATAGGTCACCACGGATTCCATTTTTCGGCTCTATATGGCTTCAAAAGCACACACTTCAGGAAACACTTTTCATGTCTATTTATACCCAAGGATATCAAATAGACAGTAGCCCCTTAGAAATCCGCAAAAAAACTCGACTTGCAATCGATGTGCGTCAATAAGAACTCAACGCAACGCCAAGAAGCACTTGACGCAACTTGCGTCGATACGCAGTCGACGCAGCTGCGTCAAATAGAACTTGACGCAACATCAATGTCTAATCGACGTATCGTCGACTAGGAACCGCTACGACTTCAAGCTCACTTGCGTCGATAGGAAGTCGACGTGCGTCGATACACACTCGATGTGCGTCGATACGCACTCGACGCAACCCGTCAATTTTCTTTGTCATTGGATTTACCCTTTATTCATATCCAATATGAGTGAGACAACACAATTCTTTCTCCAATTTCTCCAAACACTCTTATGTGCGACCTTATAGGCTCATATCGCGTTGGCAGTGAGACTAACTGCTTGACTATTTCCAAATCACAATAGAAACACGAACAGCCTAGGCAATAAACTCGGCGATGTAGTCGTCAAGGAGGCCTGATTGGTGGAAACCACAAAATTGTTCAATTTTTGTCACCAAATAGCGAACATCATAGCAGAGGATGAAGTCCTGTTGGAGTTCCTCCCAAGAGAGCAAAAGGTTATTTGTCGCAGCCAGTGGACCCAATGGAGGGCTGATACCTCCATGTCGATGAGAGTCATAGAAACCTTTTGCGGCTCCAGAGTCAGATGAACGTCAAAAAAATATTTGGTGCGCGCAATCCATCTTACGGGATCAGTGCCATAGAAAAGGGAACATCGAACAAACGGTGAGCTGGAGGGTAGCCCGCCAAAAGTGGAATGAGATCTTGTGGAAGGTTCAGATGCATGTCGAGAAGCAACGGGGACTCCGTGTTGGAGGTTGCGGCACTCACTCGACCGACGAGGAGGGCATCAAACTTAACTTTTATCCGCAGCATGAGCCCTTGGAGCGAGGCAATTGACGCCTCATGAGCATCAAGGCGGCTGGAAATGGTCGGATCCACAGGTGGCGGGGCGTCGATGAATCAGAGAGCGTCATGGAATGAAGCCGAGGGGGTATGCAAGGTTGTAGATGTCGGATGTCAGGTTCATATCGGCTTGAGTTTGAAATATCGACTATCTGATTACAGGGGAAATATCGAAGATATTTTACAATGTAGGATTTTAAAATATAAATAAATTTATTCATATATATACATATTTTTGTAAATATGTATATTTATACACATTATATATGTTTATAAATTATACAATAAACATACATACATATTATGTATGTTTATAAATTAGATAAGAAAAAAGCGTCGATGGCAGCAAACGACATAAAGATCACTAAATGAGAGTGAGACAATAAGTTCGTTGAAGCTAAACTTAGAGAAATGCACAAAATGAAGCAACGTGGTAATTTAAAAGCAATGGAAAGTAATTTAATATTCTCACCAATATATCGACAGCGAGATATCGGCCAATATATCAAGTAAAACCGATATGTTAGGCGATATTTACAAAAATTATGTTTCGCTTAAAATGTTGATGGCTTGACATTTTCTCCTCAAGACCTTTATGTCAGACATATCGGCCAACATATACAACATTGGGGGCATGTAAGCAGGAGCAGGACCGGTGTTGTGCAGAAAATTAGAGCAACACTGTTGAGACTGGCAGAAACCGTCGTGGATGCAGGAGCACAGTTCGAGCAAGAGGTGAGGCAAGACAAAGGATCGAGCGTTGGGGTCGTGGGATGGAAGGGGCACAGCGGCTAGGGAAGCAGGCGCTGTCGGCGAGAGCGGATGCATCGCATAAAGGATCCATTGTCGAAAGTAATGGCGTGTCGCGTACACGGGAAACGGGATCACACTTGTATCGAGAGAGGAAACAACACTGTCTGCAAGAAGCGAAGGGTTTGGTTTGGAGCGGTGCGGGATTTGGGGGTAGAGAGGAGCGGGATTAGGGGACTGTCAGGTTCTATTGATGGGAGTGGATGTGATCAGGTACGGAAGCGGCATAATTTACGGCAGCGGAAGAAAGGCGTTGAACTATTGTCGGATCAGAAGCGAGTTTTTGATCGTTGGATCCTTTCGAGGGGCGAAAACTGTAACCGGAAGATGGCGGGTCAGGTCAAATGTCACGTAGTCGGGGATTACAATATAAATAAGGGGAGAAAGGAAAGAAGATAAGGAAAGGGAGAGAGGACGAAGAGTGAAAACCCCGAAGGTTCCATTTTCATCATACTTCCAAGATAATCCAAATGAGGAATACACATAAGCTTATACAGTGCTTTAATTCTGAAGCACATGAGGACAAACGGTAAATAGCCCATGGCCCGAACTACGTGTGCGATAAAAAAAAATAAGGCTGACAGGTGCGCTAAGCCCGTGCGCACTTCTGGAGAACGTCAGTCGTCGACTTGGGATCGGTGTCCACGTCGCTTGGTTCCGATGTCGACATATGCGTTGTGCCCTCGTCCCTTGCCCTCTTTTGTCTTCCTAACGAAAATTCTCAAGAGTAATCCAATTATTAACTCATCATCACTGCAAACATCCCTCATACCATACCAATAATTGTTGGGTTCTCAGTATGTCTACAAAGGGAGATTTATCATCTCAAACATAGGGGGCAGAGATAATTAGACGCAGACATAATAGAGAGAATGTTCTTAAAGGGAGCAAAGCAGAAAACTCATCTCTCTACAAGAGTATGAATTGATAGGAAAATTTTAGAGAGTAAACCACTTGTTAACTCATCATTGCTGCAACCATCCCCTAAACCACGCCAAGAACCCATCTCACGGGGGTCGTTTTTGCCACCACTGATATTCGTGTGTTTTGGAGTGTCGTTTAAAAATGCAAAACGTGTTATTCAACTGTTTTGTATAGACGCGGAGCAGCATGGGACCAGCTTTCGCATTTGTTATTTCCGCTCTTTCTCTCCCGCAACCTAAACACCCCTCCCCTGATCCCTTTGTGATTCTCCTCCTGTAACCTCATGCCTATCTCCCGGAGCCCTTCACTGACCACTTAGAATCGCCCAGAGGCCCACCACTGTTGTTTTCACCAAATACCATCGGATTGACGACCTCCCTTGGATGCCGACCCTTCCTTGCTCGCCAACCACCATTTTGCTCGAAGGCGCTGACAACTGTGAGTATCTCACTGACACCGACCAAGGGAAACTCCTCTTGGATAACACTCCCCTCCTTGCTCCTTGGATGCAAGGTTTTTTGTGCTTTAGGTATAATTTGCTCACCACACACTTCAATAAAGAAATACAATTAGACTGCAAGCACACCACCCACTTCAATAAAGATGATTGGAGGAATTTGATAGTTAATTTCAAAGTGCCTTCCAAGGAAAGTTTATGATCGGGCTCAGCAAAACACTAAATGGAATCAAATGAAGAAAGAGAGGAAGTTGTGGAGGGAACCCAGGTATTTAACATTCCATTTTTAATACTTGAAATTCTATAAAAATTATTTTCTACTAATATTTTTTGCATAATTACAATTTGTAGGTGAAGCTCATGAACATGGTGATGTAGGGTAGGCTAGGTGTACGTAAACTCTAAAATGCAACCCTAGGTGTCATGCTAGGGAAATCAAATCTTACCTATCCCTAGGATGATGTGTGTATGCAATGAGAGATCCACCGGTAAATTATAAAAAAATATTAATGGATAAACTCACGCGGTAAACATAAACAATTGCAAATAATTTTGAAAGCAAACAAATTAGGTTTTCCTCCGTTGGGAGGGCCAAAAGCTATTATACACAAGCAAAAATGTCTTGCAAGTCACGATTAGTCACGAAGAATAAACACTAACAAAGAAAAACCACCATGAGAATATGGACAATAAAATCCATACAACAATACTAAAATAAACATCAACAAATCAATAAAACACATGTTTGAGGGGGCATAGGCAAAAGGGGCAGATATCCGGTGATTGTAGGGTCGGTGGTGGAAAGCCGGAGAAATAATAGTCGTCATCGGGTGGACGTAGAAGGGGAGAGTGGATGTTTTAAGAAGGGAATGGCGTGGAGGATGATGTGTAGGTTTGATTAAGGTTTGGAGTTGTATGGTGCGGCTGCAGGGGGAAAGGGATATGTGGGTTGTTGGTTGTGGGGTGGAGGGCTGCAGGATTGCAACCTGCTGTAGGATGGGGTGGGGGTGCTGGAAAATCACAGATGAGGGAGATCCACAGAAGTGAGTGGATGTTTGGTGGGGAGGCAACCCATTAAGTACAATGCTGCTTGGACGGTAAGCAATCAGGAAGTTGGTGGCAGTTTGGGATGAGGAAACAGTGGGATTTGGTGGTGCTTAGTGGCTGCTTATAGAGGATTAATTGATTAAAGGATAATGGCTGCTAGAGGGAATTTCGGCCGTGGAAAGTGGCAGCAGGTTGGCGATCGGCTGAGTTGTTGGGGATGGGAAAATGGGTGCAAAAACCAAGGAAATACAAGCAAGGCAGATACAAACCAAGGAGTCGGTACCTTTGTGTTTTGTGGAGTTTGTGCCACAAGAGATCGCCGAATTCAGGGGAAGAGTGTCTCCAAAATCTGCAATGCCTTAAGGCGGCTTTCCCTACCTCTATTTACAATAAAACATGGCTTAAGGCAACCATCTTGGTCAGATCTCACTAAATAAGACACCAAAAAATGAAACAAATACAGGAGGCTCATTAGGGGGCTCGTCAAAAAATCCATCAATAGGGAGATGATCTTCCAGATGAGGAACATCACAGGGGGTAGTGTCCTCAGAGGTAGGTGAGGTATCTACCACAAGATCAACAATACTCTTTCGACTCCTATCCAAGATATGTCTAAACACAACATCGTAAAGAGATTCTAAGGAACCAACACTCAAAGATAAGTCTAAGATCGAAGAACTAACTAGGTCTATATGGGGTGTAGGGGACAATATACCACTACAGGGTCACTAGGCCGCTCGTGCCCACTCTCGTGATCATACTCACCAGTCATAATATAGCTCTTGACCTGTAGCACTGTCATCATCAGACGTAATCTCATACTCAAGTGGTATACTACTCATCAGGCACTGAACCACATTAGGATGGGATGTATCAAAGGCAAGTGGCAGGCCTCTTGTGTCAGTGGGAACACTATTAAACACATCAGTGATTTGACCTAAACCCCTAAATGATGTAGGGTAGGCTAGTGGTGCACGGAGACTACGATTCTAGTGCTGGTGCGAAGGTGACTCACTAATGTAATTCTAAATGTAATACAATGACCGGTATTTGACAAATAATTTAAGCAATGTAAGTTTTAGCACCACACAGATATTTGAATAGAAAAGCAATTATTTATTTAGGCAATTAGAATGGCTTTCCTCCGCTCGGAGGGCCAAAGCAAAGCGCGCGGCGAATGACCCCTTCTGCAAGTTATTAGTGCACAAAAACAAATTTCAACGAACAGAAATCGCAGCAAGATATGATAAATTACCAAATGCAAATGTGAATCAAATAGTACAATAATACAAACGCTCACAAAGTAGAGGCCTGAACCGAGGCACTGAAAATTTGGAGGGCCGGATGTGTAGATCGGCGATCGGAGATGGAACCGGTGGAAAGGCGACGGTGACGGTGGCTGCCCTCAGCGGAGAACGGTGCGAACGGACAATAAAATGGTGGATGCGGCCACGAATAAGTAGATCCGGGCCGGGGGGTGGGTAGATTCGCTATTTAGGGTCGGATCCGGGCAAAAATGGAATGTTTGTGCGGTGAAAATAACGGATCGGGTGGCTATAGTCCTAGATCTGGACTGATCTAGAATTTTTGGGCTATTAATATGGTGGATCCACGGAGGGGATATGTGGGGGTAGTCGGCTAGGGCAAAGAGGCCCTTGGGGTGGCCGGATTTGGTAAGCGATGAGGGCTGGTCGGCCAGCAATGGGGAGGGGACAAGAGGTGGAGGCGGCCCTGTAGCGGCGGTGGAGAGGCGGCGGGTTTGAGGGGAGGAGGCGGGTTGGGCGGCGGAAAAGGGGCAGCAGGCCGGCCGTTTTCCGGGGGCTGGAATGACGGGCTGCAACGGGTGAAACGATGGTTTGAGGCGTGGAAAATGAAGGTGGGGGTAGGGATTACCTTGGGGAGGAGTTTGGAGATATAGGAGTCGTCACCTAGGGTTCCACGGCGTCGGCACCAAGGAGGGATCGCGGGATTCCGGGATTCAATGTCTCCAAAATCTGCAATCTCTTAGTTCATCCACTTAGACCAATATTTATAAGAAGAGAACAAATTAGGGCTTCACCATCAACGGCTGTGATTGGTCAGTGGGCATAAGGCCTGGCCAAGACCCAGGCCGGGCGCCGGCCTGCCAGGCCCGGGCTTTTCAAAAAGCCTGGGCCCGGGCTTTGCCAGGCCCGAGCCGGGCTCAGGCCTCCTCCTCATGAGGAGGCCTGTCTAGGCCCTGTAGGCCGGGCCAGGCCCAGGCCGGGCCTGGGTCTGGCCCGGCTAAATAAATAAATAATTATTTTAATTAAATATTTATTTTTAAAATAAAATTATCATTATTAATTTAGGCCAAAATTAAAAAAAAACAATTTATTATTATTTAAAAAAACAATTATAAATTTACAATAACCTCAAAAAAAATTATAATAAAATTTAAAATATTCAAATCTAAATTAAAAATTCAAATTTTACAATAACATCAAAAAATTCAAATCTCAAAATACAAAAAAAGTGCACTCTCAATCACTCGAAACTCGAAGGTGTCGTTCTGTTTGATCTTCACCGCCCAAATTTAGCCGCTAAGCTCCTCTTCAACCTCAGACGAGCTATCTCGATCGATGTAACGTGTTGTCTCCTCTTTCATAGCATCCAGGTGGTCCTTATAACATATGCAAATTTCCAAAACTCGTCGCTCAGGCGGCTCTTTCGCTCGTTCAGAATCCTGCCACTTAAAGAAAACACAGAATCCGAAGCTACTGTACTTGCTTGGATTGTTAGTAAATCTCGGGCCATAAAAACATAACAGGATACGTATTAACTTTTATTTTTTCCACCATTCTAAAATATCAAAATTTTCTATTTCATTTGAACTCATAAAATCTTGAAATTGTGTTTTCGTATATAATCCTAATTCATTTAAAGTACTTGACGTTCTTTGTTTTTTATGGGCTGTTAATTCTAAAATTTTATTTTAAAACTATCTTTTGTTTTAGGTTGTGTGTTTTCTTCTCTAGGTCGTGATCCATATAGCTGATCGTAATAATTATAAAATTCGGTAAATCATTATTAAATTTTGAAACGCTTACATTATCATAATATATAGATGTATATTTAAATTCAAATTGCTATTTATTTCTTCTATAAGATTTTATACGCCATCTACACCTATTAAAGGATTTAAAGCCGCGGCGCATGAAAACATAGCAGACATTTCTCTATAATATTTTAAAAAATTTTCTTCCATTATTTTAATTAACGGACGTCAACTTTCATATTTTTTATAAACACTAAATTTTTCCGCAATTAATACAAAATTTTCGATAACCAGGACTCGTCGATAATAAACGCCGGATAAAATATTGTTGATCTATAAAAACTTCTAGCAAATTCATATAACTTTCAATCACATCCCAATCAGAATCTTGAAGATCGTGCATTTCAGACATACTATAAAATTCCATTAGTTGTGTTTTTTGTCGCACGACTCGTTTTAACATTTTATAGGTTGAATTACATCTTATAGGCATATCAAATTCAAGTTTTAAAAATGTATGACCTTGTGCAGTTACAAATTTTTTAATCTTGTTTTCGTTTTTAGAACTGTAAATGTATTTTAACATAATACGAATTTTATTAATAAAAGGTTTCATATATGTTAAACTATCCTGCACAACTAGATTTAAAACAAGACATACGCAACGAGTATGAAAAAAAATTCCGTTTAATATTGGTTCAAATCTCGTTTTAAATACTCGATTGCTACCGTATTATTAGTAGCATTATCAAAAAATACTAATAATTTTATCTTTAATTTAAATTCACGAATACATTTAGTAATTACGTGATAAATAGTTTGACCTGTATGTGGATATTCAAAACATTCAAAACATATAATACGTTTATTTAGCTCCCACAAATCGGAATCGATCCAATGACACTAATACATATATACGATAATCATGCTTTAATATTGCTACTCCAGACATCACTCGTTAGACTAACTATACCGTCGAAAGTTTCAAAATAATTAATTAAATATTGTTTTCGATTGTAAATAAGCTTTAATATGCATCTCGCTTAAGAGTAGATCTACTTACCTGCTGATATTTTTTTGGTTGAAGTTCTGCGTGTATGTAGTATGTCTCGTCATCGTTGTCGTAGTGTCCGAACGGTAATCCTCGTTTGATGACGTTCTCCATTTGCAACTCTCGTTGATGCATTTGATTGTACGTCCAAATTTTTCTGTCTCCGCAATTTGTGCTTGACTTGTCTCCGGGACTTGTTTAGCAAGACACGATTTGATATGTCGCGCAAGCGTCGAATTCCCGCTAACGGTCAGAAGTTTGCAGCAGTGTTTGCACTTCGCCTTAAATTCTGCGCCCACACACACTTTTTCAAAGTGCTCCCAGACTGGAAGCCGTGTGCTTGTGCTCCACAATTTCATGTGCGACGGATGTCGAGAACACTGGCATCGAAGAGGAAGACGTCATCGAAGAGAAAGACAAATTTGAGAATTTAGATTTTAGAGAGAGAGAGAGTCAGAGAGAGAATGAGAATTGAGGGGGGGGAGGGGGGTTATATTTATAGTTTAAACTTTAATTATAATAAATAAATATATAAATATATAATATATAATAAAATATATTTAATTTAAATAAAAAAATTTTAAAATAAGGCAGCCTAGGCTACCTAGGCTGCGGTTTTTTCCTGGCATTTTTGCCAGGAAATGACATTTCCTGGCAAGATGCCAGGAAATAAGAAATGAGTCTTAACGGCTTTTAAATATAATAAAATAAATATATAAAGAGCCGTTAAGGCTCTGTTGCTCTTAACGGCTCTTTTAAGAGTCGTTAAGAGCTTTAGCCTAGCCTGAGATGAGCTCGACAAAAATCGTCGAGCTCTGCTCGACGAAAAATCGTCGAGCTCTGCTCGACGATCGTCGAGCACTGCTCGACGATTTCGTCGAGGCACTGCACGACGCTTTCGTCGAGCACTGCACGACGATTTCGTCGAGCTCTGCACGACGATTTCGTCGAGCTGAGCTCGACCAAAATCGTCGAGCTGAGCTCGACAAAATATCGTCGAGCTGAGCTCGACCAAAATCGTCGAGCTGAGCTCGACCAATCGTCGAGCTCGCTCGACGATGTCCGTATATATTTATATATATATATATATCTAAGAAAAGACAACGGTTTCTTAGAAAGAACCTCTGTCTATTCTTATATATTATATATATAATATAATTATATATAAGAGAATATAGACTGTGGTTCTTTCTAAGAACCGCAGTCTATTTATATATATATGTTTATATAATTATATATATATATATAGACAAATAGACTGCGGTTCTTTCTAGAACTGCAGTCTATTTATATATATATGTTTATATAATTATATATATTAATATATATATATTAGACACTAGACTACGGTTCTTTCTAAGAACCGCGGTCTATTTATATATATGTGTTTATATAAATTATATAATTTAAATATTATTATATATATTCGAGCTGATCTCAGGCCAGACTTTCCATGGCCTAGTCCCACGTCAGGCTAAAGCAAAGCCTGGCTGTACCCGGCCTGGTCCCAGGCCAGGCTAAAGCCTCGGGCTTAGCCCGGCTGGGCACCAGGCCAGACTAACAGCTAAAAACTGGGCATGGTCCGGCCTTAAAGCCCGGGCCTGGGCCTGGATCGAGCCTGCCCGGGCCCCGGGCCTTTCAGGATTTTTCCAGGCCGGGCCTAAGCGGCCTGGCAGGCCCGGTTTTTATGCCCACCTCTAGCCAGTGGGATCGGCCACTAAATACATGAAAATAATCTCAAAAAATATTAAACTAATATATGTTTTTGACTCGCGACGACGTGTCGGACGCAACCGTGGAGTCCGATCGTCGATCCGGGCACGCCATATATGGTAAGACGCCAAATAATCCCCTAACAGTCCCAAAGCTCGTGCTCGTCTCTGCTCAGCATCCATTTCCTTGGCTTGAAAGAATTCAACTCCCGATGAATTGGGATCGGAATTATCTCGCTGATCGCCAGGTACAACTCGAAGAGGTCCATCGGAAGTCGTCAAAGTGTCGTCGGCGGAAGAGTGTCCTCGGAAATCAACTCCCCCTGACTGAAAAGATGTCTCCGGTGAATGGAGATGGTCGTGCTGAAGTCGAAGTCCAGGGGCGAATCGATCAAGCTCTGCTGTAAGTATCCGAGCGTCAACTACGTCGCGGTGACCCCGCCAATGTACCAAGTAGCGACAGCGCGACCCATCTGAAGTAGAAACAAGCTGGTGGAATCTGAACTCTGTGATGCTCTCATCTCTAATATCTCGAAAGGTAGGTCTCGGTGCGATCGGTGATGTCGGTGGTGAAACCAGAGAAGACGAGTCCCCGGGTGGGTGAGTGTCAACAGTGGGTGGACTGGAGTGGCCATAAGACGGTGGTGACGTATGATGGTGGAAGGTAACGACAGTGGGAGTGGGGGTGGCTGGGTATCTCCACTGCTCGGGTCCACATAGTCGTGAGGTTCGTAGTATGGAGTCAGATCCTCAACATTAAACACCAGGTGAATTTTCATACTAGCCGGGATATCGAGCCGGTAGGCATTTGTCCGAATGCGACTAATAACATAGTACAGACTCATTCGCCTAGAGCTTAACTTCTTGGCAGACCCCGAAGGGAGCCTCTCGGGGCAGATTCGTATCATTACCCTTTTGTCTTCATTAAATATTCGTTCTCGCCTTCGCTTATCTGCATGGGCTTTATAATTTTCATTGCTTGTTATTATTCGTCGGCAAACCGACTCATGCAACTCATGCAAATGTCGTGTAAAATACTCAGCAGACTCATGCAGGTAATGCAAATGATGCAAAGACAACACGATAGACACGGTACACTTCTTACAGGAAAATCTAATAATGTCCGAGATATCTCTAAAATGTGGTGGCCTATCATGAGGTTCTTTCGGTGGAGTGTAGACAAACTCATCCTGTGTGTGACGATTGCTCAGATGACCATGAGAGACAACTATACTCAAACGGGCTCGTAAAGAGCCAAATGTCTCTCGGGGAACGTAGCACATCAGGGGGGTCCCCAAGAGGTGTGTAAGAAAAGTCATCACGAAGGAGACAACCACCTGAGTGAAAATCGTGTACACCGGCTAGAAGTCGTGACTCTAAAATATTGTGAGCGTCCCAGATAAGAAAAAACTCATCGGGTGGCTCAGCGGGTGGCGTGTCCCAAAATTCATCCAGAGTGTGAGGCGTCATAAGATAGGTCCTCACAATATGAGTATCCTCAAGTGGACTCAAGATAAGCCCTACATATGTCATGCTCCACTCAAGGTCCCTTCTCTGGGGCAAGGCCAGAGATGATAATGAAAGAGGCATCATACCTGAGTGGCTCACCCGAGTCTCAACCTCACCAAGATGTGGCGGATCATCAGGAGGCTCAATTGGGGGCTCGTCATAGGGCTCGTCATAGGGCTCGTCACTAAGGTCAAGGTCGTCCCAATGAGTACAATCGAAAGGGGTAGTGTCCCTGTGCATGGGTGACATATCCACTACGAGATCAACACCAAGCTCTGAGCTCTCGATCGTAACGTGGCTCAGGGTAATGCCAAGGGAAAAGTGACATAGACCTACGATCAAGAATGGGTCTGCAGGTGCGGTGTCAAGACATGAGTCTAGGGTATGAGTGTCAATCAACCCCGGACATGCCAAAAGTGGAGGTGTGGGTGAGGGGCACAACACTGCAGACTCAAAAGGTCGCTCAGGCTCACCCTCCGTCGGAGTCACAAGAGACGGGTAAGAAACAAGAGATAGGTCACTCACGGGGCTAGGCATCTCGCTGGGGTGAGAGCAATCTGTATCAGGTATCACTTCCATCGTGGGTGGTAGGACAGTGGTAGGCATCGTGGTGACCTCAGTATGAGAAGGACTCGTACTGCGGAGGCAAGGTGAGGGTCCAACCGACCACCTCTGGCGGATCTCAAAGATTGTTCGTAATGAAGGGCAAGCTGATACGTCTGCTTGAGGGACTTCGAGTTATGATAAACCACCTTAGTACGAATGTCAGATCGAAGCCCAGAACGAAATCTGCAAGTGGTCATTGCTGACTCCTCTCGGATATCGCTCCTCACTACCAACTCATCAAAGCAATCCATGTACTCAGCGACAGACATGAATTCTTGTTGAAGGGAAAATAATTGGTCGAGCAAGCGACTCCGATATGATGAAGGTAGGTACCTCTGACACAATGTACGCTTCATGTTCATTCAACTAGTGATGCGACGAATACGGTCTCGCTCGCGGGTCCTCTCAACGCTAGCCCAATATGCTCTTGCCTGATCTAAAAGTCTAAATTTCGCAAACTTAACGCGACGCTCACCGAATAACTCAAAATGATCAAGATAATACTCAATATCCACGAGCTAATAACTGAAAGACTCGGGACTCGATGACCCGTCAAAGAAAGGAGAAACTGTACAAAATTGACTCTCAAGATCTCTCTTAAAGTGACGATCCTCATAATAGTCATCCCTAAGGTAATCGAGTCGAGTCGAAGGATCAACACGATCCGCTCGCGTGCAAGGATATGAACGACGACAATCATCATACTGATCGTCTCTGGCATAGTGAGGTTGTGTCGGTGGGTCGACACGATCTCGAGAAGTGGTGTGCCGCAGATGATAATAATCATCATGATAACGTGAGGATTTCTCTGAAGTCACTTTATGAGATTGGGTATAGGCGGACTCAAAATCCTCAAAGTGAGGAGAGGAACGACAACAATAATTAGTCATGGATGAACCTAAAGACTCTATATGACCTACCACTACATATATAAATGGCCTAACCTTGCCCTCTGATACCAAAATGATGTAGGGTAGGCTAGTGGTGCACAGAGACTACGACTCTAGTGTCGGTGCGAAGGTGACTCACTAATGCAATTCTAAATGTAATGCAATGACCGGTATTTGACAAATAATTTAAGCAATGTAAGTTTTAGCACCACACAGATATTTGAATAGAAAAGCAATTATTTATTTAGGCAATTGGAAAGGCTTTCCTCCGCTCGGAGGGCCAAAGCAAAGCGAGCGGCGAATGCCCCCTCCTGTAAGTTATTAGTGCACAAAAACAAATTTTCACGAACAGAAATCGCAGCAAGATATGATAAATTACCAAATGCAAATGTGAATCAAATAGTACAATAATACAAACGTTCACAAAGTAGAGGGCTGAACCGAGGCACTAAAGATTTGGAGGGCCGGATGTGTAGATCGGCGATCGGAGATGGAGCCGGTGGCGAGGCGATGATGACGGTGGCGAGGCGATGATGACGGTGGCTGCCCTCAGAGGAGAACGGTGCGGACGGACAATAAAATGGTGGATGCGGCCACGAATAAGTACATCCGGGCCGGGGGTGGGTAGATCTGCTATTTAGGGTCAGATCCGGGCAAAAATCCAGATTCGACCGGGGGGCCTAATAAATCAAGTGGGATAACACGAAAATGTACATCCCCCCACGGGGGTTAAGAAAATCAATATAAAAAAAAAAAAACTGGTATACTAAAGAATCGAGTCCTGCACAAAATAAAAAACAAAAAAAAAAAAGGTTCAAAAAAAAGAGGGCTGAACGGGCACTAAAGATTGGGAGGGCGGCAAAAAGAGGAGAACTAGAGATCGGGCAAAAATGGAAAGTTTGTGCGGTGAAAATAACGGATCGGGTGGCTAGTCCTATCTGGACTGATCTAGAATTTTTGGGCAATTAGGATGGTGGATCCACAGAGGGGATATGTGGGGGTAATCGGCTAGGGCAAAGAGGCCCTTGGGGTGGCCGGATTTGGTAAGAGATGAGGGCTGGTTGGTCAGCAGTGGGGAGGGGACAAGAGGTGGAGGCGGCCCTGTAGCGGCGGTGGAGAGGCGGCGGGTTTGAGGGGAGGAGGCGGGTTGGGCGGCGGAAAAGGGGCAGCAGGCCGGCTGTTTTCCGGGGGCTGGAATGGCGGGCTGCAGCGGGTGAAACAATGGTTTGAGGCGTGGAAAATGAAGGTGGGGGTAGGGATTACCTTGGGGAGGAGTTTGGAGGCCTAAGAGTCGTCACCTAGGGTTCCACGGCGTCGGCACCGGAGAGGGATCACGGGATTCCGGGATTCAATGTCTTCAAAATCTGCAATCCCTTGGTTCAGCCAGTTAGACCAATATTTATAAGAAGAGAACAAATTAGGGCTTCACCATCAACGGCTATGATTGGCCGGTGGGATCGGCCACTAAATACATGAAAATAAACCAAAAAAAATTAAACTAATATTTTTGACTCGCGACGACGTGCCGGACGCAACCGCGGAGTCCGATCGTCGATCTGGGCACGTCATATATGGTAAGACGCCAATAAGCCCCTAACGGGCCCAATGCTCGTGCTCGTCTCTGCTCCGCATCACTGAGCTTTATCATAATAGTTTATTTTAAGGTAATTTTTGGGCGATCAAAGTGAGAATCTATGTGATCAAATCGATCAAGAACAAATCGATGAAATTCGGCATCTAGCATCTTTGTTTTTGGAAAGCTAGGATTTCTTATAAGTTATGACTACTCATGGATAACCTATCGACTCTATGTGACCTACCACTATGTAGCATAAACATGACCCAAACCTTGGGCTGTGATACCGAATGATGTATGGTAGGTTAGGTGCGTATAAACTCTAATATGGAACCTTAAGTGTTGTATGAAATTGAATTTTATCTGACCCTGTATGATGCGTGTATACAACGAGAGATCTAACAGTAAATTACAAATAAATAGTAAACCATAAAACTCACGCAATTAACATAAGCATTTGCAAATAATTTTGAAAGCAAACAAATTAGATTTTCCTTCATTGGGAGTGCCAAAAGCTAATATGAGCAAGCAATAATGTCCTGCAAGTCACGATTAGTAGAGAAGAATAAACGCACTAACAAAACAAAATCTCCATGAGAATATAGACAATTAAATCCATACAACCATGTTGAAATACATAACAAGAAAACAATAAAACTCATGAGTGAGGGGTCATACACAAAAAAGGACGGAGATCCGGTGATTGTAGGAACGGTGGTGGTAATTTGGAGAAATAATAATCGTTGTACAGTGACCCCTGGAGGGGAGAGTGGATGATTTAGGAAGGAAATAGCGTGGGGGATGATGTGTAGGTTCGACTAAGGATAGGGGGTGGAAAACCATGGATGAAGGGAGATCCACAGTAGTGAGTGGTTGTCTAGTGGGGAGGCAACCAAGTGTGTTGTTGCTTGGAAGGGAAGCAATCAGGAAGTTGACGGTTGCTTGGGATGAGGAAGCAGTGGGTTTTGGTGGTGCTTAGTGGCTGCTCATAGAGGATTAAAGGAAAATGGCTGCTAGAGGGAGTTTTGGTTGTGGGAATACATCTATAGAAGAAAGGGTGGCTACAGGTTAATTGTCGGCTGACGTGTTGGAGATGGAGAAAAGGGTGCAAAAAACAAGAAAATACAAGGAAAGACAGATACAAACCAAGGAATTGGTAACTTCGGGTTTTGTGGAGTCGGCACTACGAGAGATCGTTAGATTCTGGGGAAGAGTGACTTCAAAATCTACAATGCCTTATGACGGCTACCCCAACCTCTTATCTATAATAAAACATGATTTATGGCAACCATCTGGGATGGCTATGATTGAACGTATATGATAGTTGTCCGATCCTACTAACTAAAACACCAAAAAATGAAACAAATACATGACAAATATCGAAACGTCGTTACGGAAGCAACCACGAATTCGAATCGTCCATCGGGCAACGTCAAATATGCCAAGTGACAAATCAGCCCCAAACAAATCTAACACTCATGCTTCACCACCTCGTCGATCCCTATCACATGGGAAGGCTGATGATATGTTGTTATTTTGAACTGATTAATACTATAATTATGTTGAACATTTTAATATTTTTGCTTGAACATTTTTTGAACATTTTAAAAAATGAGAGTTGCGGAGATGAGAATGCTTAGGTGGATGTGTGGATACACGAGACTGGATAAAATTAGGAATGAATATATCAAGGATAAGACTGGAGTAGCACCAATTGCAGAGAAGATGCGAGAAGCTCGACTAAGATGGTATGGACATACAAAAGAGACCATTAAAGGCACATGTTAGGCATTGTGAGAGTCTAGTCACTAGGCATGTTAAACGAGGAAGCGGTACACCAATAAAGACTTGGAATGATATTATAAGGAAAGACATGATGTACTTGGGCATTAGTGAGATTATGACTAAAAATAAGACACAATGGAGACAAAGGATCCATATAACTGACCCCACTATAGTGGGATAAAGGCTTGAGTGTTGTTGTTGTAAATATTTTAATTTTTTTTGTTAGAAAACTTCAATATTTATGTTGAGAAATTTGACTCAAACTGCCAACACAGTTATATGTCATCAAACAGATAAAACTGCTTCCATGTTCATGATAACACTGAAAATACAGTTTCTTCAAACAACATGATTGTGTTCATGACCACAGTTTCCGGCCAATGCATTCATGACCGCAATTTCCAACCGTTGCTCGAATGCATGCTTATTCCTTGAGACATTCCAATAAACATAGAGACTTTCAAGAAAGAATGCATAAATAAGTAGTCAACACAATTACTTAGTTGTGGTCACAGTCGAGACCCCTCCTACTCGGGATACATTATTATGTGTCGTGTTAATATCATGTTTAAGCATGTTAGTTAGAGTAGATAAACATTTTAAAAATGTATGTCTTGTCCCTTTTATGTTATGTATGTTTATTATTGTAATTCGCCCAAGTATAAAGACTAAAGTGCACAAATTCTCCTCCAAGTTTTATTTAAAGGCACACTTGGGACACGGAAAAGGAAACACCAAATTATCTCCTCACTTTAGTTCTCCCATCTTAGTTAGGGTTTGGGACTTGTAATTCTCCCTCAAGTTTCCCATCTCCACCAGCCACTACAGGGCTACAGATATCCGTTTACGATTGAGCTTGCTAACCAATTTAGTATCAAGTGGATCAATCCTCTCGGATCCACACTCAATTGTCATCCAACCTCCGCATACAGTGGTCACACCAAACACCAACGACAATCGGTCCAGCGATGCATCTATTCAATCGTCCAAGCGGGGCCTCCCTCCACCATGCCATCCACGAGCGTGCATTCGATGTCAGCTTCATACGAGATCTGTAGTAGAACCATTCGGTCGAGAGGCTACGACCCTCCAGTGTCAATTTCATCCACCCCGAATAGCACCACAGCAGTCGAGCCTTAGTGCAAGATGTGTGTGTGCTGACCTTGCCGACTTCTAACAAGGTCGTTTATGTAAGACAACCATTATCTTGTATACTTCGGCAAAACTGCTAGCCGCACTCAACAACATGTGCCTCAATTTTTTCGGACAAGAGTTGGTCCCCATCAAACTTTTGTCATCTCCTTCCTTCTCAAATACGATCCCGGCGGGCTTGAGCTTAGGTGCTAAACCTAAGATATTAAGGCACGCCTAGACGCACCTTAGGCGTCGGGCACACCGGGCCTTGCCTCTTTAAGGAAGAGGAGGGCGAGGTGCACTAGGTGCGACTTACTCAACTGTCAAGCGCACAAAAGGCGTGTCTTGTTGTATTTAAGGGACTTTCAGTGAACTGGGTGCCCGGTTCACTGATTTTCAGTTAACTGAGCACCAAGTTCACTGATTTTCAGTGAACTGAGCGCCGAGTTCACTAAAATTCAGTGAATTGGCTGCCCAGTTCACTGAAAATCAGTGAAATGGCTGCCCAGATCACTGAAATTTTATTTGAAATCTGGTTTTTTTATTGCTTGCTATTTTTGGGGTTGTGATATACGCATTTCTATTGAGTTGATATGGTGGTAGATTTATTTTGCGTTTTTTGTATTTAATAAATTATATTTTGTCTTTTTTCATTTTTGACCTCACGTGCCTCAGGCACACGCCTGCGTCTTGCGCTTAGGCTCCAGGATCCCTCCGCGCCTCAATGCGTCTTGTGCCATTAATAACTTAGAGCTCAACGCACATTCCATGAGCCAACCTAGCACTCCTTTGTCAAGGCACAAATTTCTCACTTATCTTCTTCCTTTTGAAGGAGCCAATCGAGCACTTCCAACTCACACATGGCATATTCGGGACCGCGGTTCAAAGATTTCGGTAATCAAGCTTTCTTTGTTTGTCACCTTCTTTCGGCGTTACATTAGAAGTGGATTCATGATTATCTGCCAAAACGCGACCCAACCACATCATTTAACAACCAACAATTCTTTGATTCATCACCTCTATAGTCGCACCATCCATACTCTTCCCACTTGACGTAGTCTCCTTCAGCGTCAAAAATCATTACAAATTTAATCATTTGGAACATACCTAGCGATGCTTCGACTTGTTTCAGTGTGAGATTACATATCCATCTCCAAACTCAAAAACCATCCTCGTCTCACTCGCATGAATATATCCATGTAGATAAGTAGCCTCATTGTCATGTTACCTCCATGATCGCATCCCTACCCACATTTTTTATCTGTGGCGCAGTCTCTATTACCAACTAGCCATTGCAAACGTACAATACCTTCTGCCAAGCGAAAAATACAATTGAACCTCATTCATGCTGCATAGGAGCCTCCAAGAATTGGGGGCAACTCCATCGAACTATTATATGAGGCAATAGCACAGTTGGACCAGCTTATAGCAATGGAAGCAGCTACCAAGGTATAACAATTTGAGGTTAAGTTACAACAACGACCAACCGAGACGTGTGATCCTTTCATAAAATATAAGTTGATATATCGGATTTTTTTCAAATATATCTAATGACACAAATTTTGAACGTATCATTCGTTATTTTATTTATGTCATTGTAGCAGACTAGCATAATATGTTTAAGTTATTTATATGTATTATAATTATAATGAATATGCTTAAATTAATTATACTTATTATTTCATTCTTTTGCAATGTGTTATTTTTACAATTAACTTTGTATAATTATTTTACACATATTTTCTTATTTCATATTACATAAAACATTAAATTGTTCAACACATTTATTAGTTAATTATTTTTATGTTACAAACATAAACTTATTATGCTTGAAAAGACTTGCAATGAATCAAGAATATTTAGCTTTTTGAATCTTCTTTATTTATTATAAAGCTTAGTATAATTAAAATAAATCTATTATATAATGTTAAGCAAGGTTTTGAAAACCGGACCGGACCGGCCGGTCGGACCGGTCGGACCGCCAACCGGAAACCTACCCGGTCCGGTCCAGGTTCCAAAACCGGCCTACCCACGGACCGCCCGAAAACCGGGGAACCGGGCGGGTCGACCGGAAACCCGGGGACCGTGACCGGTTCCCCGTAACCGGGTGGGTCCAATAAGGAGTTAAGATTTAAAAGTTTGCATTAAAATGCTAATGCCCGGATTCGAACCTGAAACAAGTAATATAATTCCAAATCCCTCCTCCACTATGCCAACATGTCTTTGTTGAAAGTTGCGGAGACATATAATATATAAAATATATGTAAATATATTTATTAGTAAATAATATCAATTATTTTAATTTAAAAAAGTTAATGTTCATCTTTATTAATATAATACATTAATACCCTAAGTCATTTTTATTATCTTATATATATTGTCGACTAAGTATTATATTTATATTTATTTTAATTATTTTTTAATTTGTATGTTTATGAAATAATGTTTAGTTTTTTTCGTATTTCATTTATTTATATTGAATTATCTTAACAGAATTATATTATATTAATTATTTGTAATTATATATCTTCAAATTGTATTTAAAAATTATACGTAAGTTTTGATATATTATTTTTATTTGTACAAAAATATAATGACGAGAAATAACAAATATATATGCTATTATTTTTACTATTGTTATATATAATTATATATATATTATTTATTTATTTAAAAATAACGGTTCGACCCCGTTTAAACCGGTTGGACCGGTTCAACCTTGAACCTTTCCCTCTGCCGGTTCGATCTCCGGTCCGGTTTTCAAAACATTGATGTTAAGTATATTTATAATGTATTTATATGTAATTGCTAATAATATTTTATTTTGGATACCTTTTGAATTTATCTTTAACATGTGCATAATTTATTTTTGTCATGTTTTGCTTTTATAATATATAATTATACTTAGAATACGTATAAATATTTTATTTATTTATTTATAAAATATCATCGACATGCCTCCAACATCCGACATCTAACAGCTCCATCTGAGATGTCGCGGACATCCGAAATTTATAATCTCGATGTCACGTCATCCTTTTGATAGCCATGGTACAACATTACGTCTCTGCTGCCACCATCCAACACATCCCACTTCCGCCACAATTACTGACAACCTTAACTCCCAGCTATCCCTCCTCAATGGGTAGCTATACTAAAACTTCTGGCTATTATCATCAACCTCCCCCTGTTATTGATTCCTGATGCACGCATTCTCCAGTGGCTCCATATTCTTCAACATCAGTCATCAAACTACCAAGTCCATCGACACCAACCATGTCTTGTGAATGTGCGAGAGAAGAGCATCCCGCAACATGGTCACCTTCCATTACCTCAAAGCGAGAGAATTGGGATCACATTGGAACGCTGCCTCCACCATAGAGACTTATTATAAAAAGATTCTCTGGTGGGAGAAAGAATAAGAGGATTCTGCCGTCCAAGTCACTTTCCAAACTTGAAGACAAGCTTGATTTGTCAAAATGGTGTAATTTGTGGTTTTCGAGACATCATGTCCGCGGTATGGGCATTTATGTATCACATTCAGTGTGTTGTTAATTAGAGCAAGAAAATATCTTTAAAATGCATATCTTGCCACTTCTATTTTATGTACGAACAATTAGTCTGAGGACAACAACAACACTTAAGCATTTATCCCACTATAGTGGGTACAATTAGTCTGAGTATTTAAACTAAAATACAAAATGGTATTTTTGAAAGTTCTATTTAAAGGTTTTCTTGGTCCATGGAAAAAGAGGCAAGATATTACCTCACTTTATATATTTTCTCTTTGTTAGGGTTAAAGATTTGGTAGCTCATCTCAAGCTCCGCCTCCGGCAGCCGCAGCAGGCCTCACATTATCTGGTTACAGTTGAATTTCTGACACAATCATTAGCTTCTCATCTATTTTGTTGTCTAGTAAAACAACTAAAATAAATTCTACAACAAGAAAAAAATTTCAGGAAGCTTTCTGAACATCTGTTTAACTCTGGTGTCTCTGTAATTAAAGAAAACATTTCCCAACCTCATTACTTAAATTATGGAAAATTTTCAGTCCACTTAACCTTGTGTTCTTCCCTGCTTTTTCCCCTTATTTTGCCCATTAACTCTTCTAGAACAATCTTGTATTTCATTTTGTTTACTTATTTGCATCTTTAAAAATATTAATTTACTTTTGTCGGTCTCTTAATTACTTGTCAAAAACAAAAATAGACCTTGTTTTTAATATTCTCACGGGAATCATAAAAACCTTTTCCACTGGAAAGCTTAAGACATTTTTAATGGGCACTACGATCAATACTTCATATGTTTAAAATTGGGAAGTTTTTATGATGCGGAATGGAGACGTGGACCCGCGGCGGAGGACGAGTTTTGGGCCCGTTCGGGACCAGTTGGCTACTTACCATATATGGCGTACCAGGATCGATGAACTGACTCCACGAATGCATCTGACCCTTCGTTCCGACACAATTTCATATATTACATTGTTATTTTTGCATTTATTTTGATGTAATCGGGTTACCCCACCTCCAGCCAATCATAGTCGTCGATGGTGGGATGTCATAGTTCTATCTTTATTATAAATAGTGTTAGGGTGTTGATTAGGGTACTGCATATTTTGGAGTGAAGAATCCCGAAATCCGAACCCTCCATGGTGTCAACTCCGTTGAACCCTAGGTGACGACTCCTATGTGGTAATCTCCCTCCTCAAGGTATTATCTAACCCTAGGCCTCTTCTTCCACCATCCAAAGCCTCCACTGCCACCTCCACAGCCCTCCAAACCCCAGCCTCCATCATTCAGTTTGCTGTCCAGCCAAAACCGCCCCTGCCAGCCACCCCTCTTGCTGTCGCTGCCACTGTCCAGCCACTTATGCCCCCCCCCCCAATCAACCATCCATTGTTGCCGCCACCCCCAAACAGCCACTTGTTGCTTCCACCACTCCAATCCAGCCTTATTTCCGCCCCATTCTAGCTTTATTGCTGCCACCAGCCCAGATCTACTACCTACAACCCCGATCCCACCCTAAACAGCCAGATCCTACAATTTCAGTCCCTAATTCCCTTTTGGATCGTCCCCACCGCGCCGAGCTTCACCGGATCCTCGTGCCACGGACAGTCCCTGATGCTTTGATGAGTTTTCTTGTTGTATGTACTCTTGTTTTCATTATTAAAATATTGAATTGTGATCTTATACTTGTTTGGATCTCTTGAACTGTGGTTGTTTGCTTTTAGATTATTTTGTAATTTGCAAAAACCATTCGCCGTGCATTTTTATTTTGGCCCTCCACGAGGAGGAAAATCTAGCCTGCTTTGCCCGAACGAATTATTTTGCTATTGCTAAAATCAAATGTGTGTGATTTAATTATTTATTATCTGATTTTGATTTTTCCGTTGGGCTTTGCATTGCATGTAGGGTTAATCCGCTGTCTATAGATTCGTCCTATGTCGCTTTATATTTGACTGCAAATTGCTTCAAAACTGATATGTTGAACCGCCTAATTATTGAATAGAAATTATTCATAGTCAACTATAAGAATGTACTGAGCACTATACCCTGCTTGAAAATGTAAAGCATGCAGTGGAAAAGTGCAACAAATCATCAAATACCTGTGACACCAAATCTTGAATCTTTCTCTTCCCAAGAAGTTGACTACCGTCCCCTGTTCCTTGACTTGTGATTTCACCAGTCAAGTTTGTGCCAGAAGCAGGTGTGCCCGGCTGTGATCCCGTCAAAGATTTTGAAACTGCAGAGCCTGGAACACGTGGAGATTGTTGTTGCTGGTGATGCTGCTGAAACTGCTGCAATTGATGAAGCTGCTGCTGCTGAAGTAACTGGGCTGCCTGTTGTTGTTGTTGAGCAGTCCCCAGTTGTGCTTGTTGTTGTACCAATTGAGAAATCTGTTGCTGGCTCAGACCTAAAGATTTTTGATGGGGTTGAGGGGAGGAGAGCTGCTGAGGTAAGATGGCATGCTGCTGCTGTCTTTGCTGTTGTTGTTGGATATGATAAGATGGAGACACCGGAGATGGTAACCCTGCTTGTATTTGCTTTAACCATTGTTGTTGTGAAATGTTGCCTTGCACTACTGTTGACTGCCCGTTTTGAGTTAACCCAGATAGTTGGGGGCTCATTGCGGCAAGAGAGGACCCTCTTTGTAAGTTTTGACTAGCCAGCTTCTGTGGAAAAAATCAGAATGCGGTATATATATTAAATAGATGAATAATTATGAAAAATTATCCAGCAAATTTGCATAATTACAAGAACCTAACCTCTACTTTTTAAAATTACAGAGTTTTCCCCTTTAAGTTTGCATTGTTAACATAACTTTTTGTGCATGTTAACAACTTAAACTTTAAGGGGAGTTTTTGATAACTTCAAATGTTAGAGGGGAGATCCTAGTAATTATGCAAAATTTGAGAGAAGGTCCCAATAAATGACCCTTAAACATAAGTAAAAATTGGAACAAGACTGGAAGTTAAAACTTTAGCATGTTGCGCATTTATCTATGAAGACTTTTAAGCCACAAAAATTAACAACCAAATCAAATATCTTCAACTGAGGACAAAATAACTATGCACAAAAAAATGAAAGGAAGAAACATACTACTAAGAGCACATGACATGGATGGTTTGGCTTTAATGTTCAAGTTGAGTGGGCAACGTTTTGTAATAAACACAGTTCTATACACAATTAGGCCTAATATTCTACCAAATGTTATTTTCATAGGAGTTTGTTCTTGAAAATCTGATGAGACAAAGCTTTGTAATGAAAAAAACTGCCCTCTTCTTGATCCAAGCTATTTTATATGGTTTCATAAAAGAATTCAATAAGGAGGTATATTTTAGATTGGTCCAAAAATTGAACTTGAATTAGCTTTGAAAAATGCATAAAGTTTAATCCTTAACCACCAATAAAATACATATTGATATTTGATTGATAAGTCTTTTTAATAGAAATTTAAAAAATAAGAGGATGTTAAATGACTAGAAATAAAATATTTGGTATCAATATTTGAGAACAAAGGAGATGTTCAATATTGTGTTTATAAAATAATTAAGTAATGAGCCAAATAATGAAGCTATAAGAAAATATTATGGAGCTTATGCTAAGATGAATTATGTCAATAACATATAATCAATTGGGTTACATGTCTGGAATACCTATAATGAAAGTGATTGTTGTGTTAAGTTTATTGGTAAAAAAAGTATGAAGCAAAGAAAGCTCGTCATAAGATTTTTATTGATCTTAAATATATATATAATATTACTACAACAATTCATTTGATGTGCATTAGGAAATAAATGAGTCACAAATGTATGTTGAAGATATTTACATGATCGAGCATCTCCTAGTATAAGTATTTGTGGAGTGATGAAAGAATTTTCAATCATAGAATGTATACATCAAGAATTACCAGAGTCCAAATCTTTGTGTTAACTATAGTTATAGAAATGCTTGCAAAAGATATCCAAAGTGAGATCAATGTGTGTTATTTGTAGATAGAATAATTTTAATCAATGTGACAAGAAGCTGGTTATACTGTGGAAATGAGTCAATACTAATACAAACCTATGTGAATGGTGTCAGGGTTGACTTATGCAATCCAATCCTATATAATGCATGTATGACTATAATTAGCCCGGAATAGATGTAGCAACAGGAAGACAAGAACTAAATAAAGTTAACAGCGTCGCACGGTATTCACAATAAATTTCAATTGAGCAAACAAATTACATTCCCCATCGCTCAGAGGGCTATAGCCAAAATCTTCCACTAATGAGCATACAGGAAAAATAAGAAAAACAAATAAGCAGCACACCAATACCAAATCCCACACAGATATATGGTATCTTTCAAAATTCAATAAGGGATACTAAGAAATAATATATGAAACACAACAGCAAATTGATCCGGCATTGGCAGTGGTGGTGGTTCCAAGCGGTGGTGGCAACGACTGTAACAATGGTGCAAACTTGGAGTACTGATGGGGAAATGAGGTGGAGGGTGAAACTGGAGGTGGAGGGTGAAACTGGAGGTGGAGGAAGGGGTTTGTGGCTAGGGTGGGGGAGGAGAAAGGGGCTTGCGGCTGGGGTAGGGGTGCAGGGAGGAGGAAGGGCTTGCAGATGGAGGTGGGGGCGGGGCTTGCGGATGGAGGTGGGGTGGGGTTTGCGGCAGGAGGTGGGGTGGGGGGTGGGGTGTGCGGATGGAGGTGGAGGTGTATGAAAGGCTTGTGGCAGGAGGTGGGGATAGGTTGGGGTGTAGGAAGGGCATGTGGCTGAAGACGGAGGTGTATAGAGATGTCGTTTTGCGGCGAGAACGGGAGGAGGAAGGTTGCGGTTGTGCGATTTTCGGCGGGGAAGGAAGATCGAGTTGCAGTTGTGCGGTTATCGGGGGGAAAGGACGGTTGAGTTGTGATTGTACGATTTTTGGTGGGAAAGGATTATCGATGGGAGCGATTTGCGGGATGTGCAGCAACAAGGAGTGAGGTACTAGCGGTTAGCGGTTGTAGTGTGGGGGGATAAGAACTCAGCAAAAATAAGATTAAAACCAGGACTGGCATCTCGGGGTCTCGTGGCGTTGCACCGCGATATAATTTTTTGCTCTGAATTTCTTCACAAGGCTAACAATACCCCCCACAATAGAGGGCCCCGGGCATGAACAAATATGATTGGTCATTACGCCCGGTGTCCGAATACTACTAAATTAAGTCCCAAAAAATAAAAGGAAAACGTAAAATAGTAAAATGGCGCTCTGAACGTGCTCGTGGTCTTGGATCACAGATCCGATCAACGCTTCATGCGCGAGTACACATAAGCGATTCATGTCGAGTGGTGGTCTGATCTCCACCATCGATCCTGCTAGGACTGTGCAAAAGTATCCGAAAAACCGAGAACCGAACCGAAACCAAAACCAAACTCGACGGTTCAGGTCGGTTCTTGTTTTACTCGATTTAGGTATGGATCTAAAAAATATTAGAACCACCGGTTCGGTTCGGTTCTCGGTTCCTATAATCGGGTATCGAAGAACTGACCCGAACCAATAATTTTAAATTAAAAAAATAAAAAAGAACACAAATATCGAGCTTGTGTATATGGGCTTAAGTCAATAGTTAGACTTAATTAGTTGTATGTCGAGCTTGTGTATTAAACTAATTGGTTTCTGAAGATTTGGTGAATCTTATGCTTATTTTTATGCTCATGGTAACAATAGATTAATGAAGAAGAATGACTAATGATATCAATGTGAAGTAAATTTTGAAAATGTTATGAGAATAGAATCTTTAATGTATTACCTATAGGACTTCACATATTTCAATGGAGATGATTATCACGAGTTATTAGTGGCATGATGATCTTATGGATTGGAAAATTCCTCCAGTGAATTTGAATAACCTAAAGTGATGAATCTTAATTTATGATAGATGTTTATGAAAATATTTGATCAATGAATTCATGTTAGCATCAACAAATGTTCATGTCCAGCCCGATTCTACATGGTACATTACTCTGTGTGCGTGCGTGTGTGTGTGTGTGTGTGGGGGGGGGGGGGGGGGGGGTATGCAGGTTGGACCATGAGAGAAATGGAGATTTCAATTACAACTGAAATAACATGGATCACAAATATTGGTAAATCCTTATTTAGCATGTATGACAATCAAGGTTTATAACTGGTAAAATTATAATAGGTGAAAACTAATCAATATTTACAACTGATGGAGGCATGAAGAAAACCAATAAAGTACAATGATGTACAAATATAAAGAGACCCATAAAGAAAACAAGAATGGATAGGAGAAAAAGGATGTCTTCATTGGATTAGAAATAAGAAAAAAATAATAAGAAGCATAAAATAGCAGCATAATTTTTCTCCTTATTTGAGCTAAAATGTTGAATCATACCTGTGGAGAAGTAAGAGCAGCTTGTTGGGATAGCTGCAGCCTCAATTGAGCAGGAGTTAAACGTTGTTGCCCATATGAAAGAGACCCATTTGCTCTTATCTGTGAATTTAATCCAAGGGAGCCAATCACACCCATAGCCTGCATACCTTGAACTGTCTGTCCTGAGGAATTTGCAACATGGAACTGGGCACCTTGCATCAGGGCTGCCTTCTGTCTAGGCTAGAAGTAGATAGAAAAAAAATTATATAAAAAAAATATTTTCTGAAAAAGATGCTCACTTTATATTTCTCTTTCAAGTGTCCATTCACTCAAAAAGGAAAGCAAATGCTAAAATCTCAGGTCCTGTTCAAAAGGAATATCAAAGATACTCTTCAACAGACATCATAAAGTGAAATTCTCAGATTAAGGATGATAATTTTTCAGACTCCCCATTTTAAGATAAAGTTTGTATACAGAAAAATAATGGAAAAACTAATGAATTGCTAAATCTATCTCTAAGAAAACTGACACAGGACAAGCACAATTCTACAATCAAGAATACAAAAATCTTAAAAGTACAGTTTGAAGATAAAATTATGTCATAAAACTGAAGACTTTATCAGTTTTACGCATGTTTATCAGGATCGCCATCCGGATCATACGATCAAGGTTTATGTAATCATACAAGAACAAGCTGAACTAGTGATATTCTATGAGTACCTGAGCCAGCATCTGAGGCTGTATACTAAAGTGTCCAGCAGCCTGGCCAGAAAGCAAGGAAAGCTGCCCCGCCTGACCCATCATCGCCGGCCGAGCCATCCCACTGCCCAACTGTTGCTGCTGCTGCTGCTGCTGCCCTCCAAAGCTCATCTGCCCGCCGTACATACCCTGCCTATTGGCGCCGGCTGCCGCCATGACCGTGCCAAACTGCTGCTGTATCTGATTCGCCCGCGACATGGTTCCCGATCGCTGGAGCGCCGGCTGCATCACGAAGCTCGACGTTGGAGACATAGACGCAGCCGGCGTCTTCGTCGGGAAATCTAGGGTTCCGGCGGGCGTCATTTGGAGCTGGGAGTGAACGAGCTGGGGAGCAAAGATTTGGGGAAGATCCATGGATGAAGAGGAATGAGAAACTATGG
Organism: Platanthera guangdongensis; assembly: GCA_039583875.1. NCBI lineage: Eukaryota > Viridiplantae > Streptophyta > Magnoliopsida > Asparagales > Orchidaceae > Platanthera > Platanthera guangdongensis. Next base: position 1,640,383 of record CM077163.1, read on the forward strand.
GAGATGAGAGATTTGGAATTTGGGGGTTCGGAGGGGAAATTTGTTCGCCGCTGCCATTTGGAGGCTGGAGCGACTTGGCCGGCGCGGGAGATGCCGATTGCTCCTCCATTGTAGAGATTCTTCTTGGACTGAAAGGGTTTTCACAGCTTATTTAAGGACTCTGTTGCAATTAAAGCAGTGACTAGCGAAGCATGGCGAAGAGAGGGCGGGAGAGAAGAAGAAGATGGAGGGAAGAATAGAGGGCACTACAATGTCTGCGCCAGTATATATTTCTAATAGGGAAGAAGAGATTCCTGCTTGTCCCTTCTATTTGTACATGATGACAAGAGGGTAGCTACACATGAGAGATATTTAGGTATATACTTGCACCTTAAATATATAATAGGGTTTTGATTTGTGATTCTACGACGGAGCATTTTTTTGATGACGAAAATAAGATTGTATTGAATTACAAACGTATTTGTTAATATATGATCGTATTTCGATCAATTATGATTTTTTTGAAAGAATTGACGATATGATAGCACTTAACGTACGATAATCGTAGGCGAGAGTAATGTACGAAAAAAGTTCTCTATTTTCTGCATGATGATAATAGTGATTGTTACACATGAAATTGTGCAGGTTACATGTGGACATTATTTTACAATGATATTTGTGTTAGTGATAGTCCATGCGGGTCATCTGTATCCCGTGCGACAATGCCCTGACCACGACATTGTCTTGGCGAGACGACGCTCCCCCCGCTTGCAAATCATGTGTAATGTGCTTCGTACGAGGGGGGGTGACGTTTGGCGAGGGCGAAGCCATTCGGCGGGGCCGACAGCACTGTTGTACAACCCCGTATTCGATGAGTGGGTCCCCCCTCTAGGATCAGTGCTTTGCGGGATCTCCAGGAGCGAGACTTGTCGACGCCTTCTGCTCTTAGGCATTGAGTGAAGATGGACACGTCGGCGCCTTCTGCTCTTAGGCGTTGAGTGAAGCGAGACCTGTAGGCGCCTTCTGCTCTTGGGCGTTGAGTACAGCGAGACCTGTCGGCGCCTTCTGCTCTTGGGTGTTGAGTGAAGCGAGACCTGTCGGAGCCTTCTCCTCTTGGGGGTTGAGTGAAGCTGGACCTGCCGGCGCCTTCTGCTCTTAGGCGTTGAGGGAAACTGGACCTGTCGGCGCCTTCTGCTCTTAGGCGTTGAGTGAAGCGAGACCTGACGGCGTCTTCTGCTCTTAGGCGTTGAGTGAAGCTGGACCCGTCGGCGCCTTCTGCTCTTAGGCGTCGAGTGAAGTTGGACCTGTCGGCGCCTTCTGCTCTTAGGCGTTGAGTGAAGCGAGACCTGTCGACGACTTCTGACCCTGGCGTTGAGTGATGTGAGACCCTTCCAGAACAGCATTCGCCCATAATGGGGTGTCGTGGAGGCGAGTGACAGGCTTACCCAGCATTCGCCCCTTTTGGCGAGTGGCGTCTTCATGAGTCACTCGCCCAGTAGAGTCCAAAGGAAAAATTACCTGGATGCCCCAACATGGCTGCAAATAGCCTTCCAAAACAGTGGAGTTTGGATGTTGGCAGACCACTTTTGGATGCATATAGCTGTTTAGAACAGCGAAACCTCGCTGTTGGCAGACCATTTTCAGAAATCTATAAATAAACCCAAGGGGGTAACTCAGAAGGCAAGCTTTTAAGTTCTCTTACTCTCTTGTCTTACAGCCCTTTCTGAGGTGTCCTTAGTTCAGCACAGGCTAAGGAGGGAAAACGCTCTAAGATCTTTCGGTGTGTGATGAGACCTCCATGTTGGAGTCTTGTGTCAGTTTCAAGTTCTGAGTTTTCGATCAGCCAAACATGATAGGCAAAGTAAGTGTGCGGTCATCTTGTGTGTTCGGACTCCACAAGAAGTCGATTTCCGGTTTCAACAACTGCGACAGCATTGGGTGGATGCAGCGACATTTTATGAGGGCGACAACATTAGACATGGGAGACCCATATTTATATATGTATATATAAAATGTAGTTCAACATTATTTAGCAAAAATCATGTTGAGTTACGGTTGTCATCTTTGTTTGGTCAAGTGAGAACATGAGTTCAATTCCTATCATTGACAATTTTTGTGAGCTTAAAAATCATCCCTTTTCAGTAAATTTAGGAGTGAAATCATAATTTTATATTGTATGATATCATACACATTAATATAAACCTAGGACATCATATCATAGTAGACGTAGGAGCTCTAGTAAAAAAATGTAGGTAATCAAAAGGTTAAATTTGATTTCAGTTAAATCAAATAATTGCGGTTCATTTGATGGTCGACCGGGTTAAACAGTCACCTTGCTAGAAAACTTTGGTTGGAGGCATTACGAAGATCGTTCATCAAGTTGGACAAGTTTCAAGCCCTTTTGGAGGAGGATTTAATGGTCAGCAATCGTAGAAAGAAGCTTACAGACTTTCTTCTCCTGGTTTTGTAATCGATGTAATTTTACAACATTTGCATAGTTTGTGTTATTGATTCGATCTATAGGCTTGATGGGGTTCTTTTTTTTGAGTTAAATCGGGGAGGTTTGGTGAAAGGATTTGGGGGCAAACTAAACCGGCCCCGCGGTCGTGCTGCGCGGCCGTGCAGGGCCCCGCAACGCCCGATCGCGCAGGGCCGCTCCCTGCACGCGGCCACGCGGGGCGCGGTCACGCCGCCGCCGTCTGTCCCCTTCATCGTCGACCACCACCGGACATCGCAGGCCACCACCGGACGTCGCCGCCGCCTCCTCCAGGCACCATGCACGGGCTCCCGAACTGCTCGGGGGGAAGGGGGGCACTTCCGTCATTTAGTTAATTTTGGTGATTCACGTGATCAAAACGAAGCGACGTCATTCGCCGGCACAAATCACTCCCTGATGCAATTACCGACGCGCCCCTCCAGAAAACTATAAATATGCCCTCGGACCTTTATTTCAGGTCAAGCAACTCTAGAGGCAGGAGAAAGCTCTGAGATTTTTAGGCGAGATCCTGCACTTAGGACGATTCTCCGCTCAGGAATTCGCTCTGCTCTTCTATTTGAGCCACAGACTCCTCACTCCTCAAGTGACGTCAACTGTCACCGCGAGAGCGCTCCCATCTAGGTTCCGCATCAACGAGAGCGATACCTTCTGAAACCCTGTGGACTTAGAAGATTTTCCAATCGGAACGCTCCCACCAGGGTTCCGTGAGCTCGACGTCATCTCAATGCCGGAGAGTTTCCATTGAGCCTCCGAGGACTTAGTCATTTTTCCTCTTTTTCTATACTTGTAAAAGATTAGCTGTCTGTGACCCTCCGACATCAAACCAATTTTTGTAACACTCAAAAGAGCTAGTGGATTTTGGCTCGACACAGTTCCAGCCACGTAGTTTTTCACCTTTTTCGGATTTTTCACGTTAAAAAGGTCTCTTGTCCATTGCTGCGGTTTTCTTTAACTGATTGTGTGCCCGGCTTGAATCCGAGCTAAGGCGGTTCGATTCTCCGGACCGGGGAAAAGGCCGGGTGACCCGCAACAATGATGGATTTTGAAATTTGACTCGTAGATACCTATTGCAAGTGATTCTAATATGGTTGTTTAGATATTTTTAGGCAGTAATTATATGTAGGCCGACTTCGGCTATGTGCAGTTTGTACAATTTCATAACGGTTATGCGCAGTCAAAGACCTATACGTCCAAGTTCACATCTTCATATGATTTTTTTAGTTTAACTTGTATTTATCCTTGAACGACACTTAACCGAAAATGGCTTGTATATAATATCACCTTTGATGGAGTTCCTGCTAAGGATTTTCGGGTCAAACTATGAAGACTTCGACCAAAGGCAAGAAGGCAAGCCAACCCAACCGAGCCAGCCACGCGCATAAAGCCCCGCTCGCTGAAACGGATCAAAGACACCCCGAAGGGGGAGCGGAGACAAGGACGCACACACACGTGCAACCAACCCGTGCGTGCACGGCCCTTGCGCGCCCGCAAGCGGCATGCGCGCATGCCGCCCTCCTCTCGCGCGCGCAGCACGTGCACACTTGCAACGTGCGCCGGCAGCCATCGTCGTCGCCGGTCAACCTACCCGGTCAGCCTGAACCGCCCGGGGGCATGTTCGTCATTTTGCGAAAATTAGCGATCCAGTTGACCGAAATGAAGCGACGTCATTTGTCAACTCAAGACTCAGCTCAACGTAATTACCAACACAACCCTCCAGAAAAGTTATAAAAAGGCCCCTAGGCCTTCATTTGAAAAGAAGCAACTCCAGAGACTAGAGAGAGATATGAGATTTTTAGCGAGAACATGAGAATTAAATCGTTCCTCTACTTGGAATTCACTCTGCTCCCTCTTTAGTGCGCTCAACGCTCAATGCTCGCTTGGACACTACAAAGAGCCTGCAAGAAGGCGAAAGAGGACGCTCTCGCGGGCGGTCTCAAGGATGCATCGTGGAAGCTCCATACACTTAGTTTTTTTTTGCTCTCTTTGGGCTGGAAGAAGGGTAATGAACCTGGAGTTTAACTCCACCATCCGCCAGTCTTTGAGAAACGCAAAAATCTCCGTTTGGAGCAGCCACCTCCCCCCTCCGTTTCGAACACTCCGTAGCCGGATCGACCCACCACCGCCGACCAAATGAAGCCTTAGTTTTTTTTCTCTTCTATTTGTACTCGAAGCTTGTAATGTAGTGGTGACCAAACACTTGTAAACAAAGCTAAATAGTGGATTTTAGCCCAACACCAATACGACCATGTGGTTTTTCACCCTTTCAAGGTTTCCCACAGTAAAAAAAAAGTCTCTTGTCATTGCTGCTTAGTTTTCACTTGGCTATTTGTGATCACGGTCTGACTCAAAGCTAAGGCGGTCCGATTCTCCGGACCGAAGGAAACCTGTCGACCCACAACAACCCTATTTTTATGATTCATGTTGAAATTGGAATATACACGTTGTGACAAATCTCATCTAGTCTTTTCAGCGATGTCAAGCCGTGCTCATGCGAATAAGATCATTTATAGAAACTGTCGTGAATATGATGGTTGTGCTGCCAAAACTAGGGCTCCGTTTGGCGCGGCGGCGGCAGCGGCAGTAAACATTGTGGTTGTAAACCATTGTTCGCAAACGCCCGACATCACTAAAGGAACTTCATCCATTTTTATTGTGAGAACTAGTTTTCTTTTCTTGGTGACGGTCATAACCAGTGTCATACGAATTGCGAAACATACTTTCTATGATGGTGCCGCTTTTATTCAAACTCAACGGAGCAAATAAGTCGCGCCAAACGAAGCCTAGATTTTGGGCTGGCTTGATTTCTGTCAAATGATTTCATTGAAAAATCTTATAGTTGCATGAAAAACTCTTTTTTGATACCATAGCAATGCCTAGTTGTATAATCAACTAGCAGAATTGGATTAAAAGAAGAGCATCCTAACTTTTGATGAATGTTATAATTGATTAACAGATCTTCCTGCATGACCTAAAATTAAGGTATGTATGTGACATTCTATTGAGTTGTTGCCATGGAATAATTCTTGAAGGGCTAATTGAAGAATGTAGATGATATGGGTGTGAGTTGGAACAAACCGAACCGTTTAACAAAATCGAGTTCGACGGCTCCTTTGGGTACCCAAATATAGCGTGTTGGCTTATGAGAAGACAAGTATGAATTGACCCTTTCACGTGTAGTTGATGCGTTATTTTTAAATTTGGGCATTCATTCATACTTTGGTTTAATTTCATTTTTTATGTTTCAAATTTCCATTGTAATTATTTTTATCTTGAATTTTCATGTTATGATATTTGTTTGAAAAGCAATGCGTTGAGAATTTAAAAATATTGACATTGTTTCGTCAATTATTTCCCAATTTTTCAGATGTTTCGTCAATTTTCATAATTTCAATTTTATAATTTTTGCACATAACACAATCACGATCGGGCGTGACCTAATTTTAAGGTATGTATGTGACATTTTATTGAGTTGTTGCCATGGAATAATTCTTGAAGTGTTAATTGAAGAATGTAGATGATATGGGTGTGAGTTGGAACAAATCAAACCGCTTAACAAAACCAAACCAAACCGCAAGGTTCTTTTAAGTTTTAGATGTTTAGTAGCTTGCGGTTCGATCTCGGGTCCAATTATTGAAAAACCACGTGGTTCGATTCGGTTCATAGTTCTGAATGTCAGACCGAACAGAACCGTATTGGCATTATGTAGCTCAAGATTGGTTGCATGCTTCACCAATTCAAACGAAAATTGATGCAAGTTTAACTGATGTGGCCGAGCTTGAATCATGTAAGATAATGAATAATTGCTTTTTTATTGTTTGTTTTATACACTTATATTAGTGATATATCCGATTCATGTTTAATTTTATGTCGAAGTTATTGCGGAAGATCCTCGACTTGATTGTGCTTTTTCATATAAACTGAATTGACTAATTGTAAGTTTGTTGCATGGAGAGAAATAACTCAATGATAAAATCATGAAATAGTATTGAAGTTTATACTATATAAATATGTAGAGTTGTAATTGTAAGTTTGTTTGTTATTTATATATTAATGATAAACATTGCAAGTATGCAATTATGCAACTATGCTTCTTTTTTTTTTTGCATTTTCTTTAACATTACGTATTCATATTTCTTTTTAAAAACCATCGAAGCCGAACCAAGCTGAATAGATCCATTTAGTTCGATTCGGTTCCAATGGTACGAACGATTCGGTTTGGTTCCAAATTTTTGAAACCGCACAGGGATGATTTGGCTTGCAAATTTGCTTAAGAACAAAATTGAACTGTTGCAATTCTAATAGATGAGATTATTTATTGTCTTTTCTATGGGATACATTGTTAAAGACACTTATAAGATTATGTCTTGGTGCCCTAATATGATTTGTAGGCATGCATGATAGGACTAAGCCTTCATGTGAACAGTTTTCATTGAAAACTCATTACTAGTAACACTAAAAGAGAGCTCATTGTTAATATTAAGGTGTGTGTCACTTCATAGCCTGTGATTCCTCGTCTTCCTAGGATGAAAGAGATGGAGGTATAAAATTACAATAACTATATGAAGACCAATTTTGGCTATATGCGGGCCGCACATTTTCATGACAGTTATGTGCAAGTGAAGACCTATATGAGTTCACAGCTTCCTATGATTTTTTTTATTTAGCATGTATTTATCATTGGATTGCACATAGCCAAAAATGACTTGCATATAACATCATCATATAAAATTAATGTCATTGTGTTGACCAAGGTTTTAAGAACCGGACCAGAGGATGAACCGGTGAGTTCAAAGGTTCAAGATCTGATCGGTTGGACCAGACGGACCGGGGTTGAACAGTGATGTTAGATAATAACATGTTATATAATATTAGTCATAAATTTATAACATATTACATATCATGTAAATATCAAATTGAGATCAAATATCACTAAATAATATAATTATAATATATATAAAATGAAAATCATACGTAATAATAAATACTGTAACAAAAATCGAATAATATTAAAAAAAAATTTGAAAATTTATATTTTTATTTAACCTAAATAATAATATTGTAACTAAGTTTTAATTAATTATTAACAATATTTTTTATGCTTAATTTAATAATATATATTTTATTTATATTCTAAATCTATATTTATTATAAAAATATGTTATTATATATATATAATAATTTCTTTTTCAACAACTAGAAGTAGTTGGTGGAGTGGTCATGACCACTTCATTAACATAATAGGTTCTGGGTTCGAATCCCTTCAATGTGCTTTTTTATATAAAAACAAATTCTGAAAACACTTGTGGTTGGCTCGCCCGGTTGCCAAATAACCGGTTCTGGTTTCCGGTTAACCGGTCCAACCGTCCGGTTAATCGGTTCTTGGCTGAGGCGGTTTACAAGGCCAGATCAGACCGCACGTTGAACCGGTCGGCGGTCCGACCGATTGGATCGGCCGGTCCGATTTTTAAAACCTGAGTGTTGACCTTCCTGGATTAGGGGATTGAAAAGACCATTGAAAGTATAGTTATGAACTGTCCATGACTTATTCGTATAAGTAATCGTTGACGTATAAGAATGCAACAACGATAAGTAGTCGTTGACGTATAAGAATGCAACAACGATAATCGCATATGTAGATTTCAACCTATTAGCAACATTAATGATTATCCTGTGTAGCACATTATACTTTATTATCATTAATATAAGTTTGTGCGTGCGCACGTGTGTATGCCGACATACGAAAATCTTTAAGGTGGCATGTTCACTAATGTTTGTTTTAGAATGCTGAGGAGGAGGGTGTGCATAATTGTGGTCAGCTACATAGTTGGCTTTATTTCTACTATGTATTGCAAGAGTATTGCTAGAGTATTAATTCATTAGCTACAAAATAATAAATCATGAAAGAGTCGGGCTCCGTTTGGCACGGTGGTGGCGGTCGTAAACGCATGAGTTAAACCGTCATTTGTTAAGCATCACCTAACAAATATTATCCGTTTGAACATAAAATTGGATGAAGTTTCTTAGGTGGGCGTCAACGAATGACAATTTAACTCGTATGTTCATGACCGCCACCACCATGCCAAACGGAGCCTCAATTATTTGGAAGTTGAGATGTGGGAACTGGAATTGATGTCAATTTCAATTTTGTTGTTCAGTTGCAAACAAAACAAAAATTCAAACACGAGATTGAAATTTGCAAGTCCATTGTTCGACTACAAGTAAGAAATTCAGTGACCTGAATTGAAATTCTAAGGCTTCGTTTGACATAACGGTGGCGGTCATAAACGCATGGGTTAAACCGTCATTCGTAAGTTGTTTAAACAAAAAAGTGGATGAAGTTCCTTAGGTGTGCGTAAACAAATGACAAATTAACCCGCGTGCTCACCACCGTGCCAAACGGAGCCTTAGGCTCTCATCTAAGAAATTTCATCCACTTTTATGTTCAAACGGATGATGTCTGTTAGGTGATCCTCAACAAATGACATTTTAACCCATGCGCTTATGACCACCACCACCGCGCCAAACGTAGCCTAAGACTATATTTGTTTGAGCGGTGGCGGGTGCATACGGTGGGTCGAAATGCCACTTTGGAACCGGAGGGGGAGAGGTGGGGATCGAAACAGAGCGGTTCGGGGCCGTTTTCTCCTTGCTGCGGGTGCAAACGGAGCAAACGCCGCCGGAGGCAGTTTGTTTACCCGCCATCCGGCGGCATTTGCTCCAAACGGAGGCGGCGAAACGCCGAACCAAACGAAGCCCAAGTGTTAAAAAATAAATAATAATAAGCCCGTAAAAAAAAGAAAAGAAAACATGCATAATGAAATAGAGAATGGTATTATCCACAATCACAAAATTAAGGATATCATCCACAATAAAAAAACAACAATATAATATTTTCTTAAGCAAAAAAAATTGTCCATAAATTATCTAAGTTTCCAAATCCAAATATATCCCGAGCACATTAATCATCTCATATTCAAATTGTAACGACCCAGGACAGACCCGCACCAGAATCAACTGGAGGGTTATTAGTTGGAATTCACTAGACCCAGCTTTTCATGGTATCGTTCGGATTGCAGCCCATACATCTCAACCCCTCCCCCGCCTGTTTCCTCTCATTAGAACTGTCCTCTACAATTGTAATTAAATATGGGCATTTGTATTGGCAGCCCAGTTTTGGATAATGGCAGCCCAACAAAACAATAAAAACATACATAATAATATGACCGCTAATAGCTGCCCAAAATGCGGAACACGTGTCTTTTGAAAATAGGTCCACTATATGACATTTTTAAAAAAAGTGTTCAACATGAAAGTTGTAGATCATGACGAGATCTACAACTTTCATGTTTAACACTTTTTCTAAAAATGCAATATAGTAGGTCTATTTTCAAAAGGTGCAGAACCCGGACGGAACTATGCGAGTTCCGCCCGGGTTCCACGCATTTTGAAATTAGACCTACTATAAGACATTTTTAGAAAAAGTGTTAACATAAAAGTTGTAGATCACATCGAGATCTACAACTTTCATATTGAACACTTTTTCTAAAAATATCTATTTAAAAATTTAATTTTCAGACTGTCAGTATCCATCGGGCTGTCAATAACTATAATTTAGACTGTCATTATCTTTGGGATGTCAATATCTATATAGAGGCTGTCAATATAAATACCCTTAAATATTTTCATCTCTTTTGTTATTTGACAATTCATCACTTTTAGATGTATCTCATCAATCATTGTGGAGGCATGCATATTCATGGCATTGACAACACAAGATTTAAAACCCATTTAGCTCATTCACTTCATTCTCCTTTGGGCTAGATTATTTCTCTTCCACTGGAATATGACTTTGTAGGAATGTAGGGACCTGATAAGATGGAGTTAAAAATATCTTCATCAATAAAATTCATATATAATTTAATTATACTTATGATTATTTTAATTGTTAAGAATTAATTCACAGTTTCAGAATCTTGATTAATCAATGTGTTAACCTTTTTACGATTCACCTTGTTTTGTCCCAAATTGAAATAGCGGAAAACTAACTGAAATTTACACTAGGGAGGAGGGGTGCATAGAGTATTCAAAATTTGTTAACACAATTAGTGACATTATGAGGAGGGCCTATCCTGGTGAGACCTCTCTTCGTCGATAGTGTCGTCACCTCTTTTCGTGATCTCTCCCCAGAGGACCCGCCCCCAGACCGTCCTCTCCTTCTCCTTGCGAGAAGCCATGGATGTATTCACAAACACATTAGCGTCGTCGTCTATGATTCGATTTAGGCGAGCTCAAGAAATGCAACTACAGGAGCCTCTCTTGCCACTATTTATAAACTCAGCCAGCTCGTCGAGTCCTAGGTATGGCATGGTTTTTCCAACCTTGTCACGAATCTGAAAAAATCGGGGATTGTGTATGACTCGTGCTCGACGAGACCGACAAAGGGTATCTCAAGGAGGATAATTATTGATCTGCCCACGGCATAGGCGAGCTCGCAAGTAACTTGCACTGGCTAGCAATCAACTTGCATCAAGCATGCTGTTTGTGATTCCTTTTTGCACTGTGTTGCAAAAAAGGAAAGAGAAAAGTTGCAAGGAGTATTGTTTACGCGACATTTTGTGACCACAGGAGAGTTCAAAATTTTCACCGCAGCAGTTTGTGCGAACAGTCTTTGGAGACCGCCCGGTTATTGGCAACCCAGATAGTCTTCTCCTTCAGAAGCCTGGGTGTTCACCCCCTCGGTGTTCGCCCGGCCCCATAGTTCAGGTTGTCGTCAAGCTAGGAAGCTCTACTTCATCAGCAGTCCGGATGGTCAAAATAACAGAGACGAGACTCTTTGTATTCGATATCAAAAGTCACAATAATTCCTTCTTCGGATGCTCAGGACGGTAACTCTGCATGAGTCTGCTTGGCCTAGTGCTCCAGTTATCTACAAGCGAGTCGTTGTCTTGCTCAACAGTTTGGGCGAACATGTCTACAATATCCGCGCAGCCCAGGAGCTCCAGTTGTTACAGGACAGACGGCTTCTTCCTCGTCAGCTCGGGCAGTCAGCCTCCGAAGCCCACTCGGCCGTATAGTTAGCATTAGTTCTATTCTCTGAAGTGTTGTACTTTTTCATAAGCTCGCGTAAACACCATGGTGGCGTCCACGCATTCTAGCTTTTTAGGCTATAATTGCATCATGTACTCTCTCGTCTCTGCCTGTTTCTCTTGCAACCTGGACAGCCCATCTCTTTCGTGCCTACCTGTTCGGGCAGGTCCCACACTAATATAAATAATGGTGAACAGTACCATGAAAGAGATTCAAGCCCAACAGTACCGTGAAAGAGATTCAAGCCCCCAACTTATGCTTGTTGTGGACTCTAGCTTGTGCCTTTCAAACTGTTGTGAGCTCCTACTAGGGGCAACCTCTTTTGGGTAACCATTTCTCGGTGAGCAATATAATCACCCGCAACAATGAGTTGCGGTTGCGGGAAGGCCGGCCACGCAGCTTGCAGCATCCTCTCATTCTCTCCTAGCTTATCCATAACAACCAAGAAGTAGATGACCGCTCACAATGCCCCTTCTGTCTCTCTGTTCACAGAGCCTTAAGGCGTGGGAGCAATTTCTGCACCAACTGAACGAACACGTAACTTTCAGATTTGACTTGGTCGAAGAACAACAAATTTGGATAGATAATAGTGAACACAAGGGTGTCCGCCCGAAGTCCCCCCACCCCCCCCACCCACCCACCCATCGGGGGCCCTGTGTACTTGTGAAATTCGAGGGGGGGGTCGCCCAGCGATCACAACATGAGAACCTTATTAGGGGGAGTCATGATTCCTCTCTATTGTCCGCCTGCACCAATGACTATGCCGCCTCTATGGCCTCAAGAGGAAGAATTCGCAGTTGGTCGTCGCGACTTCTTCTGGGCAGGCGTACAGCCTAGCCCAGCTAGAGTTCTGAATTTTTGGAAGATTAATGGATACCCTTGATGGGTGTGATTTTGATCTTTTTTTTCTGCACTGCGTTTCTTACTGATTTCACCCATGTATGTATTGTTTATGCCAAGTTTTAGCTTCCATTTTGATGCATACCTGGAAGTCCTTTTAATTTTAAAAAATAAAATTCATATTTGGGTTTTAAACAACGTTGTGCAAGTCAAAAATAACACGAATGTTTTCAGATGTAGACCGACCTATGGTTCGTACTCGCACGTTAGTAAACTAACATTTGTTCACAAACTGCTATCGAAATTAAATCTTTCACGGGCACTCCAAGAGAAAAAAAACAATAATGTAGAAAATTAACGGCAAACAGGAGTAACAAAGGCCTAGGCAAGCAAGCTCTGACTTAAGATCAAATACAATTAAAGCATAATAATATACTAGCGAATTTGAGCGAGATGGGGTAAAGAGGTATACCAAAGGCTGACAGGTTTGCCTCGGGCAGCAACTGGGTGAAGGATCGGGCCCTGGAGAACTGATAGAAAGTAGCACGGGAGGTTTGCGGGAGAGCCGCACAGTTGTTGCGGGCTCGGTAATGCCCGAGGGTGTTGGAGGAACACTCGCCGGAGGTGAACGAGCCCTCAGGAGGCTCCATCGAAGGCAGGTGGGCTGAAGACGATTCGGGAGGAGTGGATCCGCCGATCCCGACGGCGGAGGAAGACTTTGAGTCGGGATTCCCGCCGGCGGTCTCAGTGCACAGTTCGCCGGAGCCTTGGTAAGCCTCCGACAGCGGCGGCGCAGGCTGGTGAGGGCTGGGGGGTAGGCGTCGGGGTTTGGAAGTGGAGTCGCGGGTAAGTCGCGTGCCCTGAAAGACGGAACAGAGAATGAAATTCTCTGTTTCGTTTTTACCCATGCTACCGTGATTAGAGGGGGGAGGGGGGAATTTTAAACAGGTGAAATGCTAGAAGAGTTAAGAGGGGTTTTAAAACATAATTAATAAAAATAAAAAGAGGTTCTCCGTTCTCATTCCTTCATTTAAATATATTTAATACGAGAAAAGGGTGGCTTTGATTTCAAGATAACTCTCATGGGCATTTAATGAGGCTAATTTTAACAACTAAGCAAAACATAATTTCAGAAATTATATCCAATCACAATTGTAATTTCAGAAAATTAATTATAATAATAACTTAATGTTTCCTTGTTATGAGTCTCACTTGTTTGCCTAGATCAACTCTACTCCTAATTTGACGGACCTATCCATGTAGTCTTATCGGCCGGTCACACCAATAAGCCGAACGAAAGTGCGCGAACGAGCCTGATACATCACAAGTGAAAACTAAAATGAGCGAAGACGTGCGCAACAAAAAAATAAAATGCTGCAAATAAAATAAAGATACAAACTCGGGTTGCATCACATTTGATATATATGGTATTTCTAGACTGCATGAATGGGTTATGTTCACAGGTGTGGACTTTTCGTGCGATTCGAGGGAGACGGTAATTTTTGTCTCGCGCACGCCCAGGTAGAATTTTTGCACGCACATGCGCCCCCTTTGTCGGCCTGAGGATGGGCATGCGGAATTCTCGCACACCTATGTGCCTCCTTTGTCGACCTGATATTTAACTTTGTCGACATGAGCTCTAACTTTGCTGACCGGAGGTTGGGTGTGCTGAATATTTGCACGCATGTGCGCAAACGCGCAATCGCGTGTCGCGGTCATTTCGGGTCAGTTTGTTTCAGCTTTAATCCTCCGTTGCGTTCGTACAGCAACGATATTTGTTTTTTCATCCTGTTTGTGACGGCGTTGCGGCGGCATCGGCGCAGTAAAGTAGCGTTGCCATCGGAGGTTTCCGGCAGTCGCTCGGAGTTCCTTTTCAACGCGGCGTTCCCAACGCATATCACCGGCGTTGGCCTCCCCCGCCTCCAACCTCTCCTTCCGCCTTCTTCTCCACCGCCATGAACTCCGGCGAGAAGTTTTCCATGGACGCGAGAACCTCTGCGGGAAGTTTTCCCCTCCAGCAAGAAGTTTTCCATGAACTCCGCCTTCTTCTCCTCCTCCACCGCCATCGACGACGCCGGCGAGACGACCTAGGAGAAGAACCCCGCCCCCCCCCCCCCCATCTCATCGTGCAGCACGAGGAACAGCCTGCCATGGGCGAAGTTATTGTCCGGGACAGTGATAAGTTTGATTTTTTTATTAATTATTTATTATAATAATAATAATAAAAAAATTAATATGATTATTTTATTATAATAAATGTAATTGAAATTTATAATAAATTAATGGTTTTATTAGTATCCGATTAGTAAAATTATTAATAAATTAAATTTATAATAAATATTAATTTTAATACTTTATAATTAATGTAATTGAAATTTTTTTGATTATTAAATATAACAGAAACGCCACCGCTGTTTTACCAAACTGTTTCTCCATTCTGAACAGCTCTGTCACCGCTGTTTTACCAAACTGTTTTGTCATTTTGAACAGCTCTATTCCAACAGCTCTATTTCCACAACTCCATTCCCACAGCTCCTTTTGTCACAGTCACCGCCGAAACAAACTGACCCTTCATGCTTCCAACGCGGGACTTGGGCAATTAGAATTTATCAGTGCATGACTTTCACACGCGGGTGCGGTGCGGCTCCCAATCGATTTTCCCTCCGTTGGATTTTCACACGCGTGCGCACTAGCTCTGTACTCCCACACACTAGCTCTGCACTCCCATGCGCTCTGTTTTAATATATATAGATATATATATTCTAGCGTGTAGGCTTTCAAAGGGGAGACGAATTCATCATCGTTTTCTTGTCATTGTCGACTGGGAGCTCCTCTCTTAGGTTGATCTAGCCACCCTAGTGGTCCTCCTTCATCAAGAGCTTCAAAGTGAATGTGTTTCCCTCCTTCGCAAAGCAAGGTGGTACTTGAGGGTAACGTGAACGAAATCGACACTTAAGAAGACGGGTAACTTAGGAGGTGATGATAGCTCTCTCGGACCCCGGACACAGCTGACGAAGGGGCAAAGGCCTCGGATTAACAACCCGGTGGACTCCTTTCTCTTCTAAGTCAAAGACTTGATCTTCGATTGCATTTCTCCTGTTCTCCTCCACCCCCCTTAGAAATATTGTTGGAGTATGGATCGTTCCTCCCTTGATTCCCTACATAGTTGACAATTTCATCAGAATAAAATAAAGTAGGATGAAAGACAAGCTCACCAGCAGGGTATTCAAACGAATGATGCTCGGAGTCTCCACAACTTTGGCACGCAATAGCTAAGACAGGGGCAGGAGCATGTGCAAGGCGCTTCAGTTTAATATAGAGTAGAAGCAATAATATTGCTCGCCGCAAGTGGTATTTGTCGCGGCAGGTAAATCTGGTGTCTGTCGCTGCCAATGACGACCTCTTTTTTGTGCCTCGTCAGCTTGCCCCCCTAGGGCTGGTAACCGATCGCTTGCAAATCTCCTTTTCCTCTCCCGACCACCCGATCCAGGGATAGCGCGCAGAGAGTTTGTGACAATTTTGGCTCCAACATACGGTTCCGAATGTTGAGCAGTGAAGTGTGAACATGAGCAAAAAATGGGAGTTGCGGAGATGAGAATGCTTAGATGGATGTGTTGACACACGAGGCTGTGTAAAATTAAGAATGAATGTACAATTAGGAATAAGATGGGAGTGACACCAACTGAAGATAAATGTGAGAAGGTCGATTAAGACGGCTTGGGCACGTACAAAGGAGACCATTAGAGACGGCTTGTTTAGCCAGTAGGCATGTTAAACGGGCGAGGGGTAGACTAAAAAAGACTTGAAATAAAACTAGGAAAGACACGGCGTACTTAGACATTAGTGAGATTATGACTAAAGATAGGGCGCAATGACGACAAAGGATCCATATAGCCGCAGCTTGAGTGTTGTTGTTTGTTGAGAAGAAGTTGATTCTCTGTCGGACTTAAGCAAAGTACTGAATGCTTCTATGCTTCATTAAAAAAAATTAGAATTTTTTTTTAAAACAAAACAAATAAAAGAAAATTAGATTTTCAGTTATATATGTATATAGCAAAATGGAATATTGAATACGGACCCCATCTTACCTTCCTTCCTGCCACACTACTACCACCATCATTATCATCATCACATGACCTATATTTAGTGCTGGAACTCCCCATAATGTACTGGCTCATGGTATATTACATCTACACATTATATATATATATATATATGTTGGAAAAGCCCACTTAACTTAGGCCCATTTGTATAGCATTTATTGCTTTTCTCTCCTCTCTTTAGTCCCACATTGTGTATAGGACTTTTCTCTCTCTTTCTCTCATCTATATATATGTACTCATTCTTTGTATTTGCATCAAGTGGACATATATACAAGGTTGGCTTTCTCCATTTCTACATGGTATCAGAGGGAGGTTCGAATCTCCTGCGGACTCCCTCTTCTGTCCGCCCTGCAGCCTGCGGTCTCTGCGGCCTCCCTTGTCCAGTCCGCACATTCTAGTCGCGTCTCTCCTGCGGCCTCACTTTTCCAGTCCGCTTCCTCTCCCGTGGATCCACTTCTATTCCCCCCTCTCCCTTCCTCCTCTGGCCCCCTCCTTTTATAGCATTCCTGTGGGGTCCACTGTTTCCCCTTGTCCGCTGCGGCCTCTTCCTGTCCGGCGCGACCTCGGCGACCTCTATCCTTCGGTCTTCTTCTGACCGCCGCGAACTCTGTCTTCGCTTCCTCCTCTTGGTCTTCTTCTGATAGCCAGCCCGCCAGCTCGCCAGTTCGCCAGCTCGCCAGCTCGCCAGCTCGCCAGCTCGCCAGCTCGCCAGTTCGCCAGCCCGCCAGCACGCAAGTCAGCCCCGGCTTGTCTTCTCTTCTCAGCGCACTCCTGTCCGCCGCGGTCTGACCCAGACCGCCGCGACCTGTCCCAGCCCGCAACATCTTCCGGCTCGCCGCGACCTCATCCAGGTCGCCGCGTCCTCACCCAGTCCGCTCTCTGTTTGCTTCCTCTAGCTGCTGCCTCCAGCCCGCCACGGTCTCCTCCAGCTCCCTGCGGCCTCCAGCCCGCTGCGGTCTCCTCCAGCTCGCTGCGGCCTCCTTCAACTCGCTGCGGCCTCCTTCAGCTCGCTGCGGCCTCCATGTCTACCTCTGCAGACTCCGTCGGTACGGCAGTTCCTCCTGAACGCCCGGCCTCTATACCGGAAGTCCGCGACGAGCTCCGGATCACTACAATTTCGCTCACTGGCAAGAGGAACTTTGTGGAATGGGCACACTCAGTTCGCCGTGTCCTTCAGTCAAAGGGATTCCTTCATCATCTGACCCAGACCGTTATTGGTATCCCTACTGAGGAGTGGTTACGCAATGATGGGCGTGTGCAGACTTGGCTCCTCAACTCTCTTGATGGAGAATCTTATCGCCTGGCCATGTATCATGAGACGGCCAAAGGCATGTGGGACGAGCTACACACCCTCTACTCTGGCAAAGATAGTCTCCACCATCTATATGATATCATCACCGCTCTCCAGGCCCTTGACAGCAGTGGCGCAACCGACTTGACATCCTTTGTTGCTCAAGCCCGGTCTCTGGTTGAGGCTTGGATCCACCATCAGCCTCCCACTCTAGATCTCGCTGCTCAACGTGCCCAGAAGGAAGCTGTGGGTATCGCCATGATGATGGCCCGGGTACCCCCTCATCTTCACAGTGTCCGGGCTCACATCCTCTCCTCTACTGTTACACCGTCCTTTTCCGACGTGTGCTCCATGCTTCTCAAAGTCTCCCCGCCTCCGGATGTTCCCGGACTTCCTTCTCCGGCTCTTGTTCAACAGGCACCAGCTCCCTTATTGCCTCTTCCCCCCTCTGCCCGTGGTGGCCGCTCTGACTCTCGCGGCTGGGGTCGCGGTGGCCGGTCTAGGCCTAAATGCTCGTTCTGTGGTAGAGATGGTCATCTTGAGGCCACTTGCTTTCGCAAACATGGCCGACCTCCTCGTCCCTATGCCTCTGCTGCTACTAGCCTACTACCGACTCTGCCTCCTCTCGTACTGAGCTCGACGAGGTTCGTCTTCAGCTCCAGCATCTTCATGGCTTGCTCAGCCGTCCGCCTGCCTCGGTTGCCTCCGCTGCCTCTATCTCCAATGAAGGTATCGCCTGCCTATCCTCTGGCCCGCGCTGGATCCTTGATTCTGGTGCCACTCATCATATCACCTCTATTAGGCCACCACAGTACTTGTCTTCACCTCACCCGAAGTACATTACTGTTGCTAATGGGGCGTCAGTTCCCGTCTCTGGATGTGCTGACATTTCTCTCACCTCTTCTCTCCTCCTGCGCTCGGCTCTACATGTTCCGGGCTCTCCTTTCAATTTACTCTCTGTCGGTCGCCTTACTACTGATTCTAATTACTCAGTGACATTTACTTCTACTTCTTTTCTCATACAGGATCAGCAGACGCAGACTATCATTGGTAAAGGACGGCTGCAGAATGGGCTTTATCTTCTTGACGACTCTCCTACTGTCCTCACATCTCTCTCCTCTTCGGATTGGCATCGCCGTCTGGGACATGCTCCTCTTCCAGTCCTCCGGAAGGCTCTTCCTGATGTTACTCTCCCTGCTTTTCGTTGCGACACATGTATTTTGGGCAAACAGCCCCGTTCTTCTTTCCCCCCTCATTGTACTCGGAGCTCCGCTCCTTTTATTTTAGTACACTCCGATATATGGGGTCCGTACAAAGTTACTAGTATTTCTGGCTATCGCTATTTTCTTACTTTTATTGATGATTACTCTCGCATGACGTGGTTATATCTTCTTCGGGATCGCTCTGAACTTCCCCGCATATTCCGGGCTTTCATCCTCGAGACTCGCACTCAGTTCTCTGCGCCTATTCGCACTATTCGTACTGACAATGCGCGGGAGTACACCAGCCATACGTTTGCCACTCTCTGCTCTGAGTTCGGCATTCTTCACCAAACCTCATGTCCGTACACTCCACAACAGAATGGTGTCGCCGAGCGCAAGAATCGTCACCTTCTTGATGTCGCTCGCTCGCTTATGCTTCAAATGCAGGTCCCCAAACCGTACTGGAACTACGCTCTCTCCACGGCTTGCTTCCTCATCAACCGCCTCCCGTCTTCCGTCCTCCAGTATGCTACTCCCTTCAGCCTCCTCTTTCCCACAACTCCGCCGTTTCCCCTTCCGCCACGAGTGTTTGGGTGTACCTGCTACGTTCACCATCTCGGTCCCTCCACGGACAAGTTGGACCCTCGTGCCACCAAGCAGATCTTTGTCGGGTATTCGCGCACTCAGAAGGGTTATGTATGTTATTCGCCTACTACCCGCAAGGTTACTGTCTCGCCTGACGTAACTTTCCGTGAAGATCTTCCATTCTTCCCTGCTCCGGATATCGCTCTGCATCCCGCTCCCGTCGTTCGTCCTGTCATTCCTGCTCCTCACTCCTCAGCCTCTCTCCCTTCCCCACCTCCGGTCCGTCCACCACCACCGGTTATCCGGGTCTATTCTCGTCGCTCTCCTCATCCTGTGGCTCCTCTGCAGTCGGCTTCGCCCTCTGGTGCTCTGCTCCCTGCTGCTCCGGCTCCCGTCTCCACCGCTCATCCGATGGCGAACTACGTCTCGCTCCATCGCCTCTCCCCCTCTCTTCTTCACTTTTCCACCTCCTTATCTTCTGTTTCAGTCCCTAACTCTTTGCAGGAGGCGCTTCACCATCCTGGCTGGCGGGCTGCCATGGACGAAGAAATGACGGCCCTTTGGGCCAACCAGACCTGGGTCTTGGTTCCCTTACCTCCCGGTCAGCACCCTGTTGGCTGTAAATGGGTCTTCGTCATCAAGCATGCTCCGGATGGCACTATTGCCCGACTGAAGGCCCGTCTTGTGGCCCGTGGCTTCACACAACAGGAGGGCCTCGACTATGAGGAAACATTCTCTCCGGTGGCCAAGCTTAACACTGTCCGCGTTCTTCTCTCCGTCGCGGTGCACCGCCGCTGGCCCCTTCATCAGCTTGATATCAAGAACGCCTTTTTGAATGGCGACCTTCAGGAAACTGTCTACATGCGCCAACCGCCCGGGTTTGAGACCACGGGGGAGTCTCGGGTCTGTCTTCTCAAAAAGTCAATTTATGGTCTCAAACAGTCCCCACGGGCGTGGTTTGACAAGTTTAGCAAAGTGGTTCGGGACATGGGGTTCACTCGGAGCTCTGCAGATTTCTCCCTCTTTACCCGACACCGGGCCACTGACACCATTCTTCTGTTGGTTTATGTTGACGACATCCTTCTCACTGGGGATGACTCAAAGGGGATTCAAGACGTCAAACAACACCTGAGCACTGTTTTTCAGACTAAAGATCTGGGGAAACTTCGCTACTTCTTTGGTCTCGAGATCGCCCGGCGGCCGGACGGGTTGGTACTCTCCCAACGAAAGTACTGTCTTGATCTTCTCAAAGATGCTGGTCAGTCTGGTTGCAAGCCAGCGTGTACCCCGATGGAGGCAAATCACAAATTACGCGCTCATGCTTCGGATGACGATTTGCTACTTCCGAACCCGGAATACTATCGACGCCTTGTGGGCAAGTTGATCTATCTAACAGTCACAAGGCCAGATATATCATTTGCAGTTGGGGTTGTAAGTAGGTTCATGCATGCCCCCCGGGCTTCTCATCTCCAAGCGGTTGAACGGATTCTCCGATACCTTAAGGGAGCTCCAGGCCAAGGGCTGGTTTACAAAACCTCCGACTCTGCTCCCGCATTGGTTGCCTATTCTGATGCCGATTATGCGGGTTCCCTGGACGATCGACGGTCAACTAGTGGGTTCTGTACGTATTTTGGTGGGCATCTTATTACTTGGAAGAGTAAGAAACAAGCTGTGGTGGCTCGTTCCTCTGCAGAGGCTGAATACAGATCGATGGCCTCAGGAGTTTCAGAACTCACATGGCTTGAAAGTCTCCTCACTGACCTGGGAGTAAAACTCCCCTCCTCTGCTGTTCTATTTTGTGATAGTCAAGCCGCCATACACATCGCAAAGAATCCGGTCTTTCATGAGCGCACAAAACATATCGAGGTTGACTGTCACTTTGTTCGTGAAAAGGTTCAATTGAAGAAACTTGAATTAAAGCATGTTCCAGGAACTGATCAAGTTGCCGACATCCTCACAAAGGCCTTATCAAGCACTCTGTTCTACCAATATTTGTCCAAGCTGGGTGCATACGACCTATACGCTCCAGCTTGCGGGGGAGTGTTGGAAAAGCCCACTTAACTTAGGCTCATTTGTATAGCATTTATTGCTTTTCTCTCCTCTCTTTAGTCCCACATTGTGTATAGGACTTTTCTCTCTCTTTCTCTCATCTATATATATGTACTCATTCTTTGTATTTGCATCAAGTGGACATATATACAAGGTTGACTTTCTCCATTTCTACAATATATATATATATATATATATATATATATATATATATATATATAGAAATAATTACCCAAACCTCCCCTGCAAACTAACATAATTAGTGAGAGTACCCCTCTTATTTTCGAAATTACAAAAAACTCCCCTTAAGTTTTCATTTCATTACCAAAACCTCCCCTGATGTTTTCATTTCATTGCATTCATGAAGAAAAATACCCCCCTGGACACTGTTCACCGAGGGGGGTGTTTTTGTGCATGGATGTTATGAAATTAAATCTTCAGGGGAGGTTTTTGTAATGAAATGAAAACTTTAGGGGAAGTTTTTGTAATTTCGAAAATAAGAGGGGTGCTGTCAGTAATTTAGCAAAGTTAGAGGGGAGGTCCCGGTAAATGGCCCTATATATATATATATATATATATATACTATATTAAAAAGAAATATTGGTTCTACCACTGACGATGAAAACTCTCAGTCATTGGATTAATAAGATCTGGCCTACAATTAACCAAAACACCTTCTCCCCTTCCCTCACGCGCTGCCAAAACCCGATGCCCCTTTTCCGGAAAAAAACCAAGTTGTGAGCCTCCGCCGCCGCCGGCCTGGCCGGAGGCCATCGGCGAGTTCGCCGGGGCCCGACGAACTCGCCGGGGGTTGTCCGGCGGCGAGTGGGCAGGGCCACCGCCGGCGGTCGCCCTGTCCGTGAGACCCTATGCTGGCCCAACTTAAATGAGATACTATAGCTTCTTTATGATCTAACATTTTGTCAATACATTATCCTCATTCTGTTCCGGATTATAATCCCTTATGAAGAATATAGCTCCATGAGCAAAAGGCTCCGGTCATGATAAAACCAACGATATAAAACCAACGATGCATTGGCGATGAGTATATAACGCAGCTTGAGTAGTAAAGTCTTGTGCTATAAATGGATAAGCAGGTAAAGAGTACATGTGTTGAGCTACTAAGGAAATAATAACCCCCAAAGAGGCTAGAGCAAGACCCAATTGAAAATGAAGCGAATTATTTATTGTCATAA
Organism: Platanthera guangdongensis; assembly: GCA_039583875.1. NCBI lineage: Eukaryota > Viridiplantae > Streptophyta > Magnoliopsida > Asparagales > Orchidaceae > Platanthera > Platanthera guangdongensis. The sequence continues at coordinate 1,663,212 of CM077163.1, forward strand.
AGACCCCTATGCCCACGTCCTATCGGCCCCCCAGAGGAATATGTGCTTCTAAAAGATCTTTGATACTATGCTCAATCCCGATGTTAGTTCTATACATATGACCAACAACGAGAAAAAGGAATGCAATAGCTAAATGATGATGAGTAATATCGGTTAGCCATAAACTTTGCATTTGAGGATGGAATCCCACAAGAAGAGTTAGAATGGATTGTTCCTTCCCCTTGGGAGGTACCAAATAAATGACTTCCGGAATCAGGGTTTTCAGCATAAAGATTCCATTGACCCATAAAAAGTAGTCCCAACCCTTGGGGATAGGGCAATACGTCTAAGAAATTATTCCATCCGACGTACTCTCCCCTCGATCTGGGGATAGCGACATGAACTAAATGTCATGTCCAAGCCAAGGAACTGACTCCGAAAAGTCCTGATAAATGATGATTGAGATGTGATTCAGTATTTTTGAACCACAAAACACTCGGTTTCCATTTTAGTTGTTGGTAAAGAAATAATAGAAAAGGAGCTCCAGTATAAAGATCCCCATTGTTGCGTAATCTGATTGTATACCACCACTGATAAACACTAGAATAAGCGATATTCACTAGACCGATAGCACCTATTCTAATAAAGCTTCTACAGCAGGTTGACCAAAATGAGGATCCCAAATTGCATGAGCAATAGGTCTTACATGTAAATGGTCATGTATCCATGAGTCAAAATTTCCTTGCCAAGCTACATGAAACGGATTTCTGGATGTCCACAAAAAGATTATTGCTAACTGTCCAAAACGCGAAGCAAAAATGTTCTGATAAGGGCGTTCTTCAGTAATATCATCATGACTCTCGAAGTCATGTGCGGTAGCAATACCAAACCAAATGCGACGAGTAGTGGGGTCTTGAGCTAAGTCTTGGTGAAACCTTGGGAATCTTAATGTCATAATGCTTTTCAAATCCTACTAGCCATTATTCTACTGCAATAATTCTTGCTAAGAAGAATGCCTATGTTGTGGCAATTCCACCCAGAAGGTAATGGGTTACTCCTACGACACATCCTTGTCTAATACTCAAGGCTCTAGGCTGTATAACAGGAGCAACTTTTAATTTGTTATGAGCCCAAACGATGAATTCAATGAGTTCTTGCCAATAATCACGACCGCTAAATAGAAACATTAAACCGAAAGCCTAGACAAAATGAGCACCTAAGAAAAAAAATCATATGCAGATAATGAAGAACCATAAGACTAAATTACCTGAGAAACATGTGCCCATAAGAAATCTCGGAGCCATCCATTAATAGTAATGGAACTCTGTGCAAAGTATCCTCCTATGGGTCTCACGGGCAGAGCTACCGCCGGACAACAACACCCCTCCCCCCCCCCCCCCCCCCCCCCGCTCGTCGCTGGAATAATTACCAAAACTAAGGTTAGCATAAGTACAGATTGCACCCTCTTATTATTGAAATTACAAAACCTCTCTAGAATGTTACAAAACATAACATTTACATCCCCTGAAGTTCACATTTCATAACATTCATGCACGAAATAATCCCATAAAAATGTACTCTGAGGGGGATATGTGGAACGTAGGGTGTATTTTTGCCTCCTCAGGTAGATTAACTCAATATGCTACGGGACCAATACGCTTGAGTACCTAATAAGGCACAAAATACCGTGAAGCCAACTTTCGGGATCCATAACCATGTACACTAGTGATCTTTCCCTGCGGTTCTTATCAGCCAACATTTTCATGTTGTTCTGGGTTTGGGCCAAGTTATGCTTCGGGATCGAAATAACCCTCTCTCTGGCTGATAATGTTTTGTTCACAGTTTCAGTCATTGTTGTGCCCAACATTGTTTTAAATGTCATTCGACATGTCTCCCTACATGTCATTTTTTAGGGTAAAACAATTTTTTTTAATTAGATTATATCCTTTTGTAAAATATTAGCTAACATGTCCGATTGTTTCTGATATATCGGCATACACGACTTTTAAATATATTGTCCGCTATTTTATTTTATGTTATACTAGTAGACTGACAACATATGTTTAAATCCTCTATATATATTATATTATGTATGTTTAAATCGATTAGACTTATTGTTTCGATTTTTAAATGTTTTATTATTACAACCAGTTTTGTATAATTGTTTCATAATTTTCTAATTTCATATTACAAAAAATATGAAAACATTTAATACATTTATTAGTTGATTGTTTGCATATTTTTAAAATAAATGTATAGGTTTTAAAAGACTTATAATCAATAAAGATTTTTAACTTTTAAATCTTCTTTATTTACAATAAACTTATTGTTTTCAAAATAAAATTATTGAACACTATTAAATATATTACATAATGTATTGTTTTTATTTGTTAATAATATTTTATCTTAGATATATTCAATTTTATTTCGTAATATAAATGACACATTTTTTGTCTATTTATTATATTATTTTTTTATTTTTATAACATATAATTATAGTTAGTATACATAAAAATAAAAAATGTATTATAAGACATGAAAATCCGATATTTTAAAGTATCCCTGAAATGTCTCTGACTTCCGACGTCCGGCATTTAAAAACTCAATCTGATATGTCGCTGACATCCGATATTTAAAACATTGGTGCCTGAAAGGTAGGTTGAATACAACGCAGGCTCTTGCCCATAAACGACTTCAAAGGGTGTCTTTCTGATGGAACTCTAAAAAGTGGTATTATACCACCACTTGGCTAGAGGAAGCCAATGCACCATTTCGAGGATGCTCGAAACACATGCAACACAAATAACCCTCGAGGCAACGATTTACCACTTCCGTTTGCCCATCAATTTGAGGGCGGTACACAGTCGAAAGTTTCAAATCAACCTGAAGGATGCGGAAAAGCTCCTGCCAGAAAGAGCTAATAAAAACTGCATCTCGATCACTAATGATAGACTCTGATAATCCATGCAGCCGAAAAATCGAATCCAGAAACACTTGAGCAATAGATTCTGCAGTGTATGAATGAGATACTGCGACGAAATGAGCTTGTTTGCAAGTCTGACGACAGCAACTATCACTACTGACTTCCCTTCACTCTTAGGTAGACCCTCCACAAAATCCATTGAAATTTCTTGCCAGATTTTATCAGGGATCGGCAAGGGTTGTAACAACACCATCGGCCTTTGGTTGTCTACCTTGTAGTGTTGGCAAACAGAGCATTGCAGGATATAAGAATAAATGTTGGGCTTCATCTTTCTCCAATAAAACAAGTGTTTTATCCTCCGATAAGTGGTCGTAATACCGGAATGACTCCCTGTTGCTCAGTCGTGATATAGCTGCAGCAGTTTTTATTTTACTACAGCCACATTCCCGACCACCAGTCGTCCCTTGCGTCTAAGAATACCTAAGACCACTGATATTTTCTGTACAACGGATGGTCTGCTTCTTTTGTCATGATAACTCGCTGAATGTGCTCATCCTCCATCCAGGACTGCTTAATCCACTGCAAGATGCCCGATGTCACCGTGACCATCATTTCAAGCTCGATATTGTTTGGTTCAAATTGTCCAGATAAGGCAACCACACAAGCATTCTCCTTCCCTTTCTTGCACTGAATTTCATAATCATATCTAAGAAGTTTGGATATGTATTTTTGTTGCGTCGGGGTGGATAGTTCCTGCTCCATAAGAAACTTCAAACTACGATGATTCATTCGGATTGTGAATCTGTCGCCAATCAGATAGTGTCTCCATCGCTGAATGACTAGAAATACGACCAGAAGTTCCTTCTCATAAGTGAACAATAGAGAATTTTGTTTCCTCAAAGCCTTACTAAAATAAGCTACAGGTCTACCGCCTTGCAGAAGCACGACCCCTACTCCTGAATCTTAAGCATCTGTTTCTAACACAAATTGTTGTTGGAAATCCGGTAAGCAAAGAACTGGGGGTTGTGAGATAGCGGCCTTCAATTGTTTAAAATCATCCTCTACCGTCGGGGTGCAGTGGAACTTTTCGGGTTTGAGCATATCTGTGAGAGGGCGAGCTATCCAGCCGTAACGAAAAATAAAGCAGCGGTAATATCCTGTTAATCCCAAGAAGCCATATAGCTGATGTAAGTTTGCTGGCTTTGGCCAATCAAGCATGGTCCTTTGTCGGATCTGTAACCACCCCAAGTTGTGAAATAACATGGCCTAGGTAGTGAAGCTGAGTAAGGCCGAAGCTACGTTTACTTTTCTTCAAAAATAACTGTTGGCTTCGCAACATTTGAAAAGTGAATGCCAAATGTTGCAAATGAAGTGTCCGGGACTTGCTGAATATTAAGATGTCGAAGAACACAAGAATAAATTACTTAACTCCTACTGAAAGAGTCGGTTCATCATTCCCTGTAAGGTCGCCGAGCATTTGTTAGCCAAAAGGGCATAACTACAAACTTGCCGCTTTGTGAATGTCTCCTTCTGCCATCCGCACTTGATGGGAGTCGGCGTGCAAATCCAGTTTCGAAAAGTATGCAGCACCATGGAGCTCATCAATAAGTTCTTTGATGATTGGAATAGGAAATTTGGCCTTGACTGTGTGACTATTAAGTAGGCGATAGTCGGCACAGAAACGCCATGTGCCATCCCGTTTTTGCACCATGACCACCGACGACGCAGGACAATTGCTTTCCCGGATAACGTCAGGCCATAACATTTCCGGTACCAACTTTTCCATGGCATCCTTTTGAAGGGTTGGATAGCGATATGGCCTCAGTCTGAATTCCTCAACTCCAGGTTTGAGAATAATATGGTGCTCTTCATTTTGTAGAAAAAGACTAGTGAGCACTGCAAACAAATCATGAAACTCCACCAGTAACTGTGTAAGTTGACTCTACTCCAAATCGGGAAGTAACGGATCTGATTTCAGCTGTGTCGTAATGTTGTCAAAATCACTTCCTGGGTCCGCAGTAGTAAGTGATTGAACGGAACACCAAGCCATCAAATTAAGTTGCCCCTCCTTTGCTAATAATTTATGCTTGTGCTCCTATTTTACCAATGTGGTTGTCACCTTCTTGCAGCCCCGTAGTGCCACTTTTTTCCCTAGCTATGGAATTCCATCTTCAGCTTGTGGAAGTCCCATTTAACCAATCCAAGTGTAACCAGCCATTGAATTACTAATACCACCTCGCAGCCTCCCAACAACAATACAAGCATATTTGAGGTAAAGAAGACTCCCTGCATTTGCCATTTGAAATCAACCACCTGGAAGGAACTGGAAAGGCGTTTTCCATCTACAATTGCTACCGTAAAAAGAGGAATAGGCGTAAGCTTGCACTTGAGTTGGCGAGGTGCCCCTTCATCGATGAAATTATGTGTACTGTTGGAGTCTATTAGGATGCTGATTGGATGACCCAGGTATGATGTTTGTTACCTGCATGGTGTGGAAACTAGGAATGTCGGTGATAGCATGCATTTAAACTTGCGGAAGGGAAGAACCAACCTTTTCTTCTGTTGGTACTGGAAATGCATCCTTGGTCTTGTCTTCGAAAGTATCGGAATCTTCCTGCTCATCGTCCACAATCAACTCCAAGGAATAAGACCGGCGGCGTGCGAGACACTTATGACCAGGGAAATATTTGTTGTCACACCAAAAACACAAACCGAGACTTCTTTTGGCCAGAATGGTTGTTTTATCCTACAAACACAAACCGAGACTTCTTTCGTCGCACCAAAAACACAACTCACCGGAACAGAACGGAGACCATAGCTCGGAAAGTTATTAGAGGAAGAAGATCCGGAAGCCAGAATGGCTGTTTTCTCCCAATTTAGCGCCACCCGACGGCTGCGTCATGGAGGACTTCTTCAGACCAATGGAGAGCCTATGTTCTTGAATGCGAGCTAAGGAAAAATACCTCATGTAGAGATTTAGGCTAAAACATTCTAACCGCATAGCCGATTTCATCCTGAAGTCCAACGAGACAAAAGCTGCTGGCATACTCCTCCGAGATCTGAACGTGATGTTGAACTGCATAGAAGTCATCAAGATATTGCTGGACGGAAGCTTGTTGTCGCAGATTTTTTTAATTTTCCCATTAGATCATGGATAGACGCAAATCGACACTGGAGAGCTTGAACATATTCCTCCCACTCCAGCCAAGAGGAAGTCAATCGTGCCTTTATAAATGTCTGATACCAGTAAAAGGCTTTGCCCTCCATATGCATAGAAGCGAACTCCACCTTCATGTCAACTGCTATATTATCAATTTTGAAAAATTATTCACAGCAATAGGTCCAGTCTGCCAGAGCATCGCCATTAAACATCGGAAACTCAATCCGGGCAAGCACGTAGGTCCCTGGTTGAAATGGACCAGCAGAAAGGAAGCACGCTCCCCTGAGGATAATGCCGCTGCTCCTTGGTCAACATATTTCTCAGTCCACAAGCTAGAGAACATTCCGCGCACCTCTTCCAATGTGTGTGACTGCTTGTCTTCCAGAGACTGTAACGAGGGTGCCAACGACTTCTAGGTTTGCTTCAAGGCATCTAACTTCTGTTGCCAGGCCTTGGAGCGTGTCCTGTCTTCCACTGTCATCGCTACTAGGGAGATCTACGCCTCTGATACATTTGATATGATCAAAATCACAGAATAGAGAAGAACAGAGTTTTTAACCCAACCACTGAAGATTGATTTATTGAATTATGATGTAAAGAGGTACAATCACTACTGTCCTAAGGAGTAAATCCTGAGCGGACAGTTGCAGTGCAGTTGGGTATCAGGACATGAGATAGTTGCCTGATAAAGGGGAGGTCCCGGGTTCGATCCCGGCTCCCAACAACCTACCCCGGTTAAATTCATCCTGGGTGATTTGGTTGGGGATGCTCTGCCACGACTGCAGTCGGCCACGGATCTGGATGTCACGTGCCCCCCTCAAATGGGCCCCACCGTGGTTTCTAACAGAAACAATTTCACAGAACAACATAACTACGACACCCATACATGTCTTTATATAGACGGTAGTTCAACTAGGAAAAGACTAAATGGCTCACACAATTCTAACAGAGCATTCTAACTGACTTTCCCACGCTAACCACGTCATGGCTGCTCTCCCATTGGTTGCATTCAACCACGTTACAGCTAAACTCTTATCAGTCCGCATAGCCTAGCTGCTTCCGAATTGGTTGTGTTCAACCACGTCAAAACTAGCCTCTTATTGGTTCACATCACAGGGGGGATGCAAATGTAACTTAATTCACAATCTCATATTGAGTGTTTGGTTCCAATGAATAGCTAAAAGTTAACTTGATTTACTTAATAAATATGAACAAATCAAATTTTTCATAATCATTTCCTTGCCCGAACTTCAAAACTGTTAGGCGTTGTGATTCGCACTCCTCTAAAAAGTTGAAAAATCAATTTTATAAAGCTAAGAAAGAAAAATGCAAAATCACTCAGATTCTAACCAAAAACAAGATGCAAAAACTAATATAAATCAGTGATTCAGAGATCATCATTTCATCATTGGAATAACCTTTTATTCAAACTATTTGGGTTGGTTTTATGAATCATCATTTTCATTCATGTATTAAGAGTTGTGCGGTGAAGTGTTAAACTTTATCATCTTGAACAACATTCATTCAAGCAACCTGGGGTCAAACCCTTCCCCCACCTAATACTTCAACTCCATTTACTCATTTGCATTTCTTAACCCTTTTTTTAGAAGATTTAATGCTAATATTCTCATCTACCAATTGGTATTATAGGTTTTAACTTTTTATTGCTCCAAGCAAGGATAAACCTTCTCTAGTTGGGGAAGATAACAGGAAGTTTAGCATAGATGAAAGTAAATGATAACTCAACCCTAGCTTATTTAACCTTCCAGATCCAACAATTATAAAAAGATCATGTATCTGCTATAAATTGGCCATATTTAAAGCTCATGAGGATTAATTTACTTTACAAATTAACTACTGACAACAAATGGCATCAATAAGTGTCTCACACCACCACACATAACAGACTTGAAAAAACAGTCATTTTTGTACTAAGCATAAGAGCTTAATAAAAACGATTCCAAGGGTAAGAAAACTATTCAACATCAGGGGTATTGAATATTATGAAAATGAAGAGACGCATACTACACAATGACCCTATCCACTTACAATGTTGGCGATGAGGAGCTTCCCTTTACCCCCTTGATCCTCCCACAAGTGTACAACATCTCTGACCTTCTCAAGCAATTCTTCCAAACCTTCTGTTCCAAACTTCCGGTAGTCAATAACTTTTTTATAGCGCTGCTCATACAGAGCCTCAAATTTATTCAAGGGGACTGGACAGGAATAGCATACGAGAACTTCTTGCATTTCCTGCTTGAAACTTTCAAATTCACACACAGTATCTGCATTCCTTTCATCATCCGAGAGATCGTCTGAGGAGTTTTCCGTATTAGGGATGATACCAAACTCCGCAGTTTCCCCTACAACTCCCTTACTGTTCTTATTTTCCTTCAAGAGTATTGGTGTGTTTTCATACTTCTTATCGTGCCTAGAGGTGCGAAGGCAGAGAAGCCTTTTAGGTCCCTTCCCCAACAAAATAAGGGCATCAGCCATCCTGTTAACAAGATGAACCAGCTTGATAACTCCATACTCCGACATGTAGAGAGGTCTTCCATAGCTTCTGAGATATTCTGATGGTAAACGAACAAGAGGTAAACTTCCGCCAGAAATCTCTACCAGCCTCACTAGCTGGCCCTTCAAGCCTTGAATATCTCCCGGCTGCACCCAGCTGGTAGAATCTTCGCTTATTCCAGAAGGTTGAGTTTCCAGCCTCGAGGAGGGAAATAATGCCCCCATAGTTGAATAATTGTTGTTGCGTTCTGAGAACGATAGGGCTTCTTTAGACGTTTCTCTAGAATTGCTGGAAAAGCTGCAGGGAGTGTAGTTAGTCCCTTTATAAACAATGGCTTCATCGTCAATTGGAATTTCAGGACAATCGCCAAAATTGTAGCTTGTGAGATAGCTAGAAAGGTGGGATTCCCGTGGTAGGTAGGCTCTCGAAGGGACAAAACCTTCACCACGTGCGATGCTTGTCCAATCCCATACAAATCTGCCAGCATTGCATAGAGCAGACGAAACGCCAATTTTTGAAGGGATGACCAGAATCACTGTGTACCCCCTTTGTCCCAATATATGCAATGCTGGAGCGAAATCAACATCTCCGGATATCAGCATAATAGAAGATGGGGGGCGATTGTCGAGGGCAAATAGGAACATATCAACCAAAATAGCCTTATCAGCAGCATCTTTTCTACCATTAGGCACGTCTACAAGCTTTACACCTGTCCTTTGGCATCCCTCTCTTAGCCTCCGAGGAAAGGCATTGAAGTCCCCATATGCAGAGAACAGCGTGACGGCTCCTTTGATCAAAGGATGCACTTTTAGTGCCATTCGGATGTTGCTGGCAACATCCTCGGGTCTAACATCATTTGGAACAGGACAGTTTTCAATGTCCCAAAGGATGGCTACCGGACCGTTTAAACTCTCACTTTGAAGTACTGGCATGTGAGGCGGTGCTATGCTAGTAACAGAAATGAGTTCACTCGAGCTAGCTGATTCATGAATTTTAATCTTTGGGGATGGGCTTTGACAAGCCATGGCTCTATCGTCGCAAGAATTTTCACTATACCGGGTGAAGCGGCCTGAAAGAACACAAGAAAATCATCAAAAATATATTTAGAAATAGCTAATGAAAATAAATATTCAACGCTAAATTCCAATAACCTGAGAAGAAGGTTAACGTGAGCCTAAATTATGGACTTCTAATTCTGTAAAAGGTCATAGCAGCAAAATCATGTCTCCTTTCCAGAAGAAAATTTAAATAAGTCATAAAAAAATCCAATATACAGATAGATCCTACCAGAGGTACAAAAACAAATTACAATAATATATCTCCTTCTCATCATTACTTGTGTATTACAGAGCCACATGATTGTTTATTCCAGCCGGCCAATGCTTCATAGAGCACGGTGCATGATTTTATTCTACCCGGGAGATTCCTATTATTATTGTAGCAACAAACAATGAAAACTATGTTGATGGGATCATACTTTGAGAGTGGGCCGTCGCACCCACACGTCTATTCTCATTGGAGGCATTGATTGAATCGTCACCTAGCTGATCCGAGTCCGCGGTTATGTCCAAAGGGTTACGTCCAGAAAGCCGTTTACACATTTTTCTATCTTTTACTTTATATCTTTTGAGTATTATTTAGAGCGATTACACAACTATCTTGAACGTCCAATCATTTCTGTTCATAATGGATGCCCTAGCATAATTTCATTATAAACAAGCGGAGGGGCTGTTTTTTGCAAGTCGTTGCAAATTTTGGAGATTATCTTCCCAAATCCGACAAGCTATTGTGGTGCCGACTCCACGAAAGCCCAAGGTGCCAACTCATTGGCTTGTATGTATCCCTTATTTCCTTTTGATTCAGCCTTGCCGACCACCCATCCAGCCCTAAAATCATTGCCCCCACCCGTAAACACCTCCCTCCATCTACAACCAGACACTCCAAATCCCTCCCCTCAGCTCCCCCCCCCCCCCACACACACGCGCATAAGACAAAATACATCTTGCTGCCCCATCCCATGCTGAAACCCATCCCGCCAGCCTCTCCACAGGCCCCAACCTGCTTCCACGGCCCTCCAATTCCCCTAAAACTCCACCGCCAGCCCTTGTGCTAGCATCCTAGGGTTGGCTGAACACCAACCTGCTCCCTAGAGCCTTTTCCAACCCTCCCCTCTCTACCCCACTTCCAGATACAGCCCTTAGACCCCTACCCATCCGCATTCCACCAACAACCAGCCCTTTTCACCCCCTCCGATGACTCCATCCAGCAACTACCTCTCCCCGGATCACCGCCACCGCTCCTTTGATAACCGGATCTTTGTGTCTTTGCCTACGGTCCTCATTTTTAAGTGTTTTGTTCTTTTGTTTCATTATTTTCTTTATTATTGTACAGATTTGGATGCTTATATGATTATGGATACCTTGCACTAGTAATTTATTTGTTTTGGGACTTTATCATGATCTGCAGAACCTGTATTGCCGCTTGTTAGCTTTTGACCCTTTAATCGGAGGAAAGCCTAATTTGCTGCCTTAAAATTATTTGCAAATTGTTAGTGAAGATGATGAGCTAAATTATTCTTTTAAACAAATCAAAGAATTATCCAAAACATAATTAATGTTTTCCAAATTAAACCTTTTTTATACTTCTTTTCAAACAATCATCTATTGACCCAATGAATTTAAAGAAATGTACCGAAAATGATAGAATGGTATCAAGATCACTGAGGATGTGTTATTTTGACATCAAACTTGCATTTTCACCAATTTGGTCCCTAAGCATAATCAAAAAGTGATTCTTCTGACTATTTCTAGCCATTTTGTTCAATTTCCTCAGTTTGTCGACTGTATCCCAGCTCATTGCTTGGTTGCTCGTCTGCTACCCTCCACTCAATATTGTGTCCATTGTCCCTACAAAAACTTTGCTCACTGCTCTCCTTCTAAATGCCGATGAAAACATTTCAATGCACGTACATCTTTCCTTCTAGATGCCATGAAATCATTTTAATGCCAAGCTCGACTATGGGCTCCGACAAAGGTAAATTAAAACCATCTTGCGCACTTTGACAGTTGCACTTCTTTTTGTGATATATTGTATGCATCTTTGTCATGCATGATTGCGTTATTTGGTATTTAGGAAATAGTACACTAGCATCGATCTTTGCCACTTTTTTGTCCACTGTGTTCTTTAACCCTCGCCAAGTCTCTGACCATAGTCTGTCACCACTGACGGCACCTGACAGTCAGGTACCCCCACTCGCTCGCTACTCATCATCCCTGCTCAGTGCTCAGATGCTCTCCTCTGACCCTCCGGCCACTGCTCTGTTTATTATCCTTGCAGAAAACTAGTTCACTGCTCTTTTTCACAGTGAATCAATATTAACTGCCGATAAAAACATTCTAAATCCTCAAATGTTAATTGTTGATGAAAACCTTAGGTGTTAACTCTATCATAAATGATTGATTGGTCAAGTACCAACTGCTCACATCATCGCACGCATCCAGGCTCTGGCCAAAGCCCCAATTTCTAGTCATTAAATCCTCAAGGGAAGTAAATTAAAACCATTTCGCACAGCCTGACAATTGCACTTCTTTTGTCATACCTTTTTTGCCTCTAAATTATTTATCATATATTATTGACTTATGGATTTGTGTTATCTAAATTTGGTAGTGTGTGGGTGTTTTTGTCAAAGTAAATTTTCATATATCATCACGTCCCTAAGCTACCATAAGGCTTCTATATATTTGGACATTTCAAGGAAGTCATGTTATGCAAAGTTAAGCTTCTACTATTTTCAAAATAATGACTACCACAACCTACTGACTCAACTTAATCAACATAAATTATTTAACATGTATTATTGACGAAGGATGTGTGTATCCAAATCCAGTGGTGTGTCTGTCTACGTGAACTTGTTTGATATTTGTCCATGAATTCTATTTGTCTTGGCTCAGAAGAATCTGTCAAGTAATAATTCTTTCATCCATTATGATGTTACCAGTCGTATGGTTTCCCTTTTTTATGAACCTCAAAAATGATATACATATGCTCTATTGATTAGTTGATCTATGCATCATTTTGATGTGAATTTATTTTTTAAATTAGGTCTTATTTCACCTTGAGTTTCCTTTAATGGAAAATTTTTCTCAGCTGTTGTACGCAAAAGCAAAGAAAAATGGACAAGAATCACCATTATGAAGCACGAGTTAGAATGTAAATAATCGAAGATATTATTTGCAATAATGGGGCAACACATCCCAAATCATTTTCAAAAATTGAAATGAGACAAAAAGCTTGTCGGTTCAACATGAATTTATTTCATGATTTTAATCTTGGAGTATAACAATAAATATGACGCCCTTTGCATGTGGTGTTATATGTTTCCACAAGTGGTAGTGATCTAAATTTGTTATTCATGGATTTAAATTATTTGAAAGACAAGAAAATACTCGAGAAACTTGTCTGAAAGCGCAATAATGCACATCATGTGACGCAAGGTAGTTGTGTGAGGTGGATGTGCAAGACTCAACTGACCCCAATCTAAATGACGTGTGACCAATCTTATCTTAATCCAGAAACAAAACTCTTTAGAAATTATGTATATAGGGTTTTGGCAAATTAACAAGTGAATTTTAAATTTCAAGTATGCAAGCAATGTCACACAAGGTGCTTTCAACCAGTCCTGCACAAAAAGACTGACGGGCCGGTCCGGGACCGGTCCCGCTCAAACCAGTCCCGGTCCGGGACCGGTTTTCCTCCTCTGGAGGAGGACCGGCAGGGACCGGAGGACCGGTCCTAACCGGTCCCGAACCGGTCCTGGACCGGTCTTTTTTACAAGTCTTTTGTCCGGTCTTTACTAAAATGACTAAAAAAGATCGGTCTCTTACTAAAATTACTAAGATGACCGGTCTTTTACCAGTCTTTTGATCAGTCCCAGTCCGGGACCGGTCTTTTACCAGTCCCGGTCCGGGACCGGTCCCAGTTCGGGACCAGTCTTTGATGAAAAAAGGGGACTGCTTGGGACCATTGGGACCTGTCCGGGACCGGACCGGTCCTCATCGGGACCGGTCCCTAGCCAGTCCTAACCGGTCCGGTCCCAACCGGACCGGTTAGGACCGGTTTTTTTGTGCACCACTACTTTCAACTACGGACTTTCACAAATGGATTTAGTAGGATAATATGAAAATGAAAGCAAGTACATAATTGAGTCAAATACCCAAACAAAGATGTGGTGTTTTCGTATATTCAATAAAGAAAATAAAATGCAATATAATAATACTCACAGTCACAGAGATCCGGCGACGGGTGGTTGTGAAGCGGTGGCACTGGTGAGGAAAGTGCGGGGAATCTAGCAATCCATCTGCAATTGACTGAAAATGGAATGTAGTTGGGCTGGACGAGGGTGTCATGCGGGGAAGGTAACGGGACAAGGGAAGGAAGTAACAGTAAGGGAGTGTGAAGCTTCGACAGGCAGGGAAGAAGACAAGTATGATAGTGGAACCTAGAAGGAGGATCTTATAGCCGGCTACAAGGGTGTGTTGTGGGGCTTCGATTGGTAGGGGAGAAGAGGAGTTGCGGCAAGGGCATGTTGTGGGGCTTCAAATGGAAGGGGAGAAGGGATTTGCGGCAAGGTTTTGTTGGGGGTCCTTGACTGGAAGAGGGGAAAGGGATTTGCGGCAGTTCTGGGGCTTCAATCGACTAACGGGACTTAAGTGATTTAATTAGGGTGCGGGCTCCGAATGGCAGCCAGAAGAACAATTGAATCTCTTATGGGAAACAAGGGGTAGGGCTTCTGGTTAGCGACTAGATGAAGGAGAGTGGCCGGTTATGGTTGAGTGAGTGGGAGATTGAGTAGTGAGGGAAAGGAGCGACGGGAAAAGAAAACTAAAAGGGGAAACTAGAATGATTAACCGGGATGTCCCACCCCGGGATCTCACAGTGTCGCACCACGATTTGATTGTTGATTCTAAATTCGCTCACAAAATAAACAATGCCTGAAAATGGAAGCCTCCTCTATTTATAATGAGATGGGCGGTTTGGCACCCAGCGTGAAAGGCTATGATTGATCGTTACGTCGTGTCCTGAAACACTAAATGCAAGTCCAAAATAATAAAAATAAGATATATAGATATACTAAAACGGTGTTCCAAATGTGCTCATGGTCTCGGATCGTCGATCTGATCAAATTCGCCAGCGTAAATACACGAATGTGGGCCCCATCAAATAGTGGCTCGTACTCCAACATTGATCACATCAACTCCCTCCAACTAAAAAGCATTCATCTCCGATGAATGGAATGACCGTGCTGATGCCAAAGATTAGGAGCAAGTCTATCAAGTTTCGTCGTCAATATCTAAGTATCATCACGGGGCGTTCACTCCAGGCACCAAGTAACGACAAGAAGGGTCTTCTGGAGTGGTGGTGCACTCGTGTGCCACAATAATAACAATGCTCTCACCTCGCACCTCTCGTTCTGGCAGATCCAGAAGAATCAGTGGAATCATGGGAGGTGCAAGTAAGTCCACATGTGCTCGTCCAAGGTGTGCAGGGAAGGGTCAAGTTGTAACTGAGAGAGTGTCGAAAGTAGCTCAAGGTATGGGTTCATATGCTCGAAAGTTTCAAAGTAATGTGTGAAATTTTTCATATTAAATACGAGATGAATACCCATATTTGCAGGAATGTTTTGCTAATAGACATTTGTTCCAATTTTCTTTATAATCCTATAAAGACTCATTTGTTTTGGTTGTAGTTTCTTAGCGGCTCCTTTTGGGAACTTCTCCATATAAATTCGTGTCATAACCTGCTCGCCTGCCTGAAAATGTTGTTATTTGTGTTCATATACCTGTGATTTATATAATTCACTATTGCTAGCAATTTTCTTCCTGAATAATTCATGCAATTCATGTATATGATGACTGAATGACTCGGTGAACTCACTAGGACGCGATTCTAAGCGAATAGGGGCGAAATCAATAGGCTTCCTAAACTCATCATGATACTATATGAAACAGACTCATGCCAGTAGACCTATTGACAGAACTATTGTATACAAAGTCGGCTAAGGGTAACATAAAAATCTCAAACCGACGGATGCTCACCAACAAGACATCATAACAAATTCCCTAAACTTTTATTTACGACCTCAATCGGGTCGTTCATTTGTGGGTAATATGTTCGCGAAAACTTCAAAGCCGTACCCATCTTATATCATAACGTCCTCCAAAACTAACTTATAAATCGTACGCAACGATCAGACAATGTGGATTTGGGCAATCCGTGTAACCATAAAATGTCTCTCATGAAGAGGGCCGCCACGTGAGCCGCATCGACTGTCTTGCAACAGGTAATAAAGAGAATCATCTTCGAAAACTGATCTACCACTACGAAAATAGAATCATGCTTCCTCGGAGTGCGAGGAAGGTCTAATACAAAATCCATGTTGATCTTGATCGCATGCGGGTGTGGGAACGGAAGAGGAGAATAAAGTTCAGTATTTTGTTTTGAAATTTGACAGGTGCCACAGTGATAGACAACTCTTGTCACATCCTTCTTCAAGGTGGGACAATAAAAATGGTCTGCAACCAATGCAATCAACATGTCTCTGTCGAAATGGCATACAACACCACCCGTGTATAATTCTTAAATAAGAAAGTCTCAGAAGAAGGTATGGGGAATGCAGATATGAGATCCACGATATAAATATCCTTCAACGATATTGAACTCCTCAGTGGGCTCAGAGGAATCCCTCATCAATCCAGAGTAAATCTCACCAAAGTCAATGTAGGTGGGATACTCCATAGGCAGTCGATCAAAACTAGACGCACTAGCTTTCAGTGTATGGAGTAGGGTGATACGACGAGTCGACAACTAAGGGAGTCAATAGGCTTGTTCTCAACACCAGCGTAGTGTTTGAGAACGTAGTGAAAATCCAAAAAGATTTGACCCACTTGACATGCTTATGCTCCAATTTCTACTATGAATCAAGATAGCGCAAAGCACGATGATCAAAGTATAAAACGAACTCACATGAGAGGAGAATCTCTCAATAACGTAGTGATTGCACTACTACGTAAAACTCAATCATATTTAAGTGTACTTCTGATGGGCCTCATTAAGCTTCTCACTGAAGCAAGAAACTGGATGACTTTCCTAATTCAGTACTCCGTCAATGCCAATGCCAGATGTGTTGCAGGCTACCTCAAATACCTTAGAGAAATCGGGTAATCTCAGAACAGGGGTTGTCGTCAGCTTCTCCTTAATCTCAATAAAACCTCGAGTGACGGCTCCAGTCCACTGGAAATCTCCCTCCCGTAGGCAGCTCGTGAAGGGATTCTATTACGGATCGGTTTAGGATCCTTCTGTTATGGATCGGTTTAGGATCCTTCGTCATTTTATATGTATTGAGTTTGTAGTAGAGTCAAGTCTTATTATATTAGGGTATTTTATTATGCATCTTCATGTATTTACGGGTGTGCCACCCGGGGGTTCTATAAATAGACCCTTAGAGTCTTGTATGAGATCAATGAATGAAATGAAGTTCTAATTCCTTGTCCCTTGTAGTGAGATAATTGGTGGCTCTCTCCTCCAACAAGCAACCCCGCCTAGGCAGCCGCGGTTCCGGCTCCACGGTATCTCTGTCATACCTCGCACCTCCACCTCTGGCCACCATTCCGACGAGTTGCCACTATTACGGAAGTAAGCCCGTAACAACTTGGTATCAGAGGTCTCGGTCCTCTTCCGCGGATGCACAACATTCCACCTCCCTCAAACCCCCTCCTCTGCAGGTCGCAGTAGATCCGACGCCAACATCGCTTCCCCTCCGTGCCGCCCATTATCCTCGGCGCCCTCCATCTTCCTCAACTTCGGTCGCTCCTCTCTGCGTCGCCAACGGCGCGTGTCGCCAACATAGGCCGCTCCTCCCTCTGGCTTCATCGCATCGCTCTATCGTGCTCCATCGAGCCCCGCAGCCTGTGCATTTCCCGTCGCCGACGACGAAGCCCTTGCATCAACTGGTATCGCAGCCCTGCACCAAAAAAAACACGTCGAGCCTTCTCCGCCGAGCACGTCGGTGGCCACCGCACACCGCACAGTTTCGAGCCCCCTCCCCTGCATCGTCGCGACAGACCGTGTTTTCCTCGAGGCGTGCGCAAGTGCGCTTCCTCGAGCCCTGCGCACCTCTGCTCCCGCTGCTTCGAGCCCCGCTGCCCCCGACATTCTGCGAGCCCCGCTGCCCCCGACATTCCGCGAGCCCCGCTGTAACTTTTCATCCCTCGAGCCCCGGACATTGCTTTTTTTAATTCTTCACCCACGTGGACCCCACAACAAGACTTTTTTTTATTTTCCTTTTTCCTTTTCTTTACCTGTCAGCCACCTTCTTTCTAACCACTTTAATTGCCGCCCCCCCCCCCCTCCAATCTTATTTCCCGTGGACCCCACCACCATTTCAAATCTTCTCCAATCTTATTTCTCCAAACTTTACTTCTGTGGACCCCACCACCATTCCCTTCCCCAATCTTATTTCCCTACCTCCACCCAGCTATTTAGTCGCTGCTCTCATTTCCCTTCCCCAACATTTGGTTAATTTAATTTCCCCTCTTCTAATTTTCCCTCAGCTCTTCTCCTTTGGAGCACCCTTATTTGTGTCAATATTGGGCGCCACCGCGGCTCTTGCGGCCACTCTCAGTCGTCTGACTCAGCACACTTCGACCGTCCGGTCACCCGCTCCTCTTCTCGCTCCTCATCCCACACTATGGGTGACTCTCTGGATCAACTAAGTCAGATTATGACCATGCTGCAGACCGTCATGACGCAACAAGTTGTGCACACTGCCCATGCGGACCGTCATCAGGAGGTCATTATTGCGCTCTCCAAGCGCCTTGATGATATTTCTACCACCCCCGCACACGATCATGCCAGCGGTAGTCAGGCACAACCACTTCTCTGCACTGCCCCGCCACCCATTATCGTCCACGAGCCGCCGCCGCCGCCAGTCCTCGTGCACCCCGACGCAACGATTGTACCACATTATACCAGATTGGAATCTCCAACCTATGATGGGAAAAACGATCCTTTGAATTGGCTCACCAAGTGTGAGCAATTCTTCGGCCACCAACAAACTCCGGTGGCTGATCGGATCCATCTAGCATCTTTCCATATGCTCGACGCTGCTGTTTTATGGGCTTCTCGACTTCTCACCGACCGGCCAAATATGATTTGGGACGACTTCAAGCGACTCTGCAACTTGCGTTTCGGACCTCCTATCCGCAGTAACTCCCTCGGCGCACTCACATCTCTTCACTAAACCGATATCGTGGACGAGTACCTGTAACAATTTCAGCTTCTCTTAGCGCATGTCCCTCTTGCTCCGGCTATGCAGGTCGACATTTTCACCGCTGGACTTCGCGAGCGACTGCGACTGGATGTTGAGTTTGAGGCCCCTCTAAACTTAGTGATTGCTATGAGTCTGGCCCGGCTCTGCGATCGTCGCATCCAGCTAGCACATGACTCCTACCCGCCTCCCACCAACATTGTTCCACAGGGTCGTAGCGAGGGACCACCAACTCCACCGATCCGCCGTTTATCTCGTGCTGAGATGCTGTAGCGACGTGCCCAAAGATTTTGCTTTAATTGCGAAGAACAGTACACTCGCGGCCACAGGTGCAGCCGACTCTTCTACCTACATGTCGAGGACTCTGACGACGAGGGCATCAGATAGATTTTGCGGGCAAACTCTTTTTGGGGGACGGATGAGATGTTACGGATCGGTTTAGGATCCTTCTATTACGGATCGGTTTAGGATCCTTCGTCATTTTTTATGTATTGAGTTTGTAGTAGAGTCGAGTCTTATTATATTAGGGCATTTTATTATGCATCTTCATGCATTTACGGGTGTGCCACCCGGGGGTTTTATAAATAGACCCTTAGAGTCTTGTATGAGATCAATGAATGAAATGAAGTTCTAATTCCTTGTCCCTTGTAGTGAGATAATTGGTGGCTCTCTCCTCCAACGAGCAACCCCGCCTATGCAGTCGCGGTTCCGGCTCCACGGTATCTCCGTCATACCCCGCATCTCCACCTCCGGCCACAATTCCGACAGGTTGCCACTGGTACGGAAGTAGGCCTGTAACAAATTCATGATGGTGTTAAAGCCCTGAACAAACCTCTTGTAGAAGGTGGCTAGCCCGTAGAAGCTATGGATCTCAGTGATAGTGGAAGAAATAGGTCACTCACGAATGGATCGAACTTTGTCCGGGTCAACAAACACGTCAGACGCTGATATGATAAACCAGAGGAAGTGCACAGAATCATTCAGGAATGAGCACTTCTTCAAATTTGCATATTGCTTCTCCTTTTGGAGGATCACAAATAAGAGCCTCAAATAGCTCAAGTGCACGTCATGAGATAGATTGTAAATCAAAATGTCATAAAAGTAGACGACAAGAAATTTACCCATGAAGGGTTGTAGGATTTGAGTCACGACCCGCATAAAGGTGTTGGGGGTATTTGACAGCCCAAATGACATAACCAACCACTCGTAAAGACCATCTTTGGTCTTAAAAGTCATCTCCCACTTGTCTCCCTCTCGAACCCTAATCTGATGGTATCCGCTGTGAAGATCGATCTTTGAGAGTACATGGGCATCAGCCATAGTATCAAGTAAGTCGTCCAACTGGGAATGGGGAAACGATGCTTAATAGTAATCTTATTAATGTCCCTACTATCAATACCTATTCGCAAGCTCTGGTCCTTCGGGGTGATAAGTGTAGGGACTACGCAGGCACTCGGGCTCTCATGTATCAATTGTTTCATCGGCAACTCATCAATATGCCTCTTGAGCTCAGCAAGCTCATTCGGGTTCATTCGATAATGTGGTAATAGGGGCAACTCTTCAGGTAACTCATCCGAAATAATATCATCATATTCATCAAGAAGAGGTCGGACCTCAGGTAGTGGCTCAGAAATCTCTATAGGGCTCTGAGAAGCCATGGTGGCCAGCACTACATAAAATATTGGTGTTAATGCTCTCCCTCATAAACTCGTTGTGACGCAAAATATATAGTGGCCTAGATGAATTCGTATCGGTGGAGGTATGAACTTCCCCTGGATTTCTCCTTGGGTTGGGTCAGTGTCAATGTTATCTTATGACCCTTGTCGTAAAATACGCAACTGAAACACGTGTCATCGCGGTTGTAGAGCCAAGGTATCCCTAATAAAACATGAGCGACATCCTTAAGGATGACGTCGTACCAAACACAATCCTCAAACTAAGAGAGAGTGATCGGAACTAGGCACCTCTGGGTAACCTGTATAGCCGTCTTATTGACCCAAATAACTCGATAAGAATGGGGATGAGGCTCAGGGGTCATCTGCATCTGCTCTAAGGCTCTCTGGGCCACAATGTTCACACAACTCCCTACTCGAGAGTCATCTGGAAGGAGCCTGACAGGCACTGGCGAGTTGCGGGTATTGCTCATACTCGAGATTCATCTGATAAACTTGTTTTACCATCTCCATCTGATGGGGTACAAGCTCCCTACATAACTGAGATCTCAATCCAGGATGAAATCGGGAAGCGACGACATTAGTCTCCTCTCGTAGATCACTCCTCACAAATAGCTCAACAAATTGTGACATGTACTACGCTACAAATAGCATGTCTTGGCGCAACGCATAAAGCAAATTTAGCAACAGGTCCTGATAGAAGGCAGGAAAGTATTTATCCATCAAGCGTCACTGCATGTCCTCCCAACAGATAATAAGAAGGTATCTATCACGATGAAGTGACCTATCAAGGATGGTTTAGAAAATCTTGGTTGGGCCAACTAGTTTCATCCTCGCAAATCTAACAGTCGCTCGTCGTTCATATCAAACCACTTGAAATACCGGTCCATTTGTTAAAGACAATCACTAAAGGCCTTCAGGTCAATGTGATCGTTGAAGGTGGAGCGTCAATGCGTATGCGACGAGTAATGTCATCCTCCTCATATGGTGTTTAACATGGCTCAAGATACTCGTCAAAGTAATCATCCCGTTCGTAGTCAAAACGGTCCTGGACTCGATCAAGAGGGGCAGGATGTCAATGTGGATAGTCCTCCTGAGGGTGCAGATGCCTATCTGGGGTAGGTAAAGGTCGACGATTATGAACATGATTGAGGGGTCACCTTAGGTGTGGGGCAGACTCTCGTGGTGGCTGATTCCAAGCATGCCAATCTTGAGGCGGGAAGGGTCTCGTTCTTCCTCAAAGAGAACGTCGGGTAGAGTGTGTGGCTTCTCCTGTTGGGGAGTGGCATGCTCTCGATGATCCTCAAGGACGTCGATGAGGATGCGTAGATCGTCAAATTGGACATTCATTTGATCGAATCAATCTATCATCAACCGTTGAAATTTTGCAGTGTCATTTCAGAGTTGGAGTTGGTGGTTCTCTCATCGGTAAGGTTCAGGACGGACATGGACTGGCGATAAGGTCTACCATTACGTAACAAGCAAGTGGGTCTAACCTGAGCTATGATACCAATTCGATGCAGGGTAGGTTGTGTAAGGTAATTATGCCGACACAAATGCACACCTATGTGGGTGATGCAAGTCGAACTCAAACAGCCCCAATCTAAATGATGTGTAAGCAATTTTATTTTAATCATGAAATAAAACTATAGTAATTATGTAAATAAGGATTGACAAATTAACACGTGTGAATTTTTAATTTTAAGTATGCAAGCAATGTCATGCTCACCTACGCACGAGATGTTTTCAACTACGAATTTTCATAAATGGATTTAATAGAATAATTTGAAAATGAAAGCACCTACACAATTGAGTCAAATACCCAAACAAAGATGCAGTGTTTTCCAATATTTAATAAGAAAATAAAACGCAATAGAATAATACTCACAGTCACGGAGATCCAACCTTTGCAATTGGTAAGGTAAGTGCAGGGAGTCAAACAATTCTTTTGCAATTGACTGAAAAAGGAATGTTGTTGGGCTGGACGAGGTTGTGATGAGGGGAAGGTAATGAGGTAGGGGAAGGAAGCAACAAAAAAGACGAGTGGAGCTTCGGCTGGCGGGGAGGAGGACAAATATGGCAATAGAACCTGGAAGGAGGAACTCACAGACGGCCACAAGGTGTCATGTGGAGCTTCGACTGGTAGGGGAGAAGGGGAGTTGCGAAAGGGCTTGTTGTGGGGCTTCGACTGGAATGGGAGAAAAGGAGTTTCGGCAAGGGCTTGTTGTGGGGCTCCGACTGGAATGGGAGAAAAGGAGTTGCGGCAAGGGCTTGTTGTGGGGCTTCGACTGGTAGGGAGAAGGGAATTTACAACAAGGGCTTGTAATGCAGGACGACGCGTAGGGTTTGCGCACCTGTCGGCTTTTTCTAGAAAACTCTAATGCATGCAATATTCGATGAACTTTGCGTAACGAAATTTGACCGAAATTTGCACGAACTTTAAGAAATGAAGTAACTAAATTCTTTGTAAAGCACAAAATCGCTATTTTGTTCTTAAAATTATTTTTCTTAAATAAAATGCTTCAATTTTAAATCTGATGAAGAAAGTTCGCAACTTTCGTTCTGTTCCCCTTTTCGTAGTAAAACGAAAATCGTGAACTCCAAATATGTTTCCGTTTGGAGTTTTTGACGTAGCGTTCGCTGACAAAACTCAGGCGAAAACACAGCAATGAGTCTATTATCTACGAGAAAATATAGAGACGCACACAAAAAAATAGATAGAAACAATTACCCATGGAAAGAGGCGTATTTTCGTATTTGAATTTGATGGTGATCACGCGAGGAACTCCTCGTCACCTTCGATTTCCCGCTCTGAGGTCGGTCGCTATCGCACACGGGCACCACAGAATTAAATTGCTGTCTCACACGAGGTGGTTTCACGAAATCACTCAACAAAGTAAGGAAGCCACAAACTAACAACCTAAAATTCACTCGCTCTCATACGAGTGACTCCACGAATTCTCTAACACACGAACTAAAGTTCACTCACTCTCACACTTAGTGGATCCAGAAAATCTCTAAACACTCCACTAATTTGAGAAGCCAGAAAACTGAATTTCGCAATCTCATTCACTATTCACAGCAGCACAACAAGAACAGTTTTTCTATCTTCTATCTCACAGCTATCAGTCACAGCTATAGGTAAATAATTCCTAGCAATGGTTTCATTAAATCTCACGGAGGCACATCTCACGCACAGCAGTATTGTGGATATCCTCCGACATGGCCGACATAAAGGTTTTATGGACAAAACGACACAATTCCGATATTATGTTGCAAAATATCCTTTTGAAATATATCATCTGATATGTCTGTTATTGACCGATATATTCGTCGATATATCGGTCATTATATCGGCTGATATATCCTGATATTTTATCGATTGATTTATTTCAATTTACTTTAATTAGCGTCTCTGATCTAATAGACAATAGACCAAAATTATTTCATTGTTTAGGTTATTTTTTCCCTTTCGCTTTCTTCCTTACCCAAGTTCATCATCAACGTCAATTATGCATCGTCTTTGAATTATGAACTAAAGATTTCTTATCTTCCATTGTTATGGACAACTTCCTGACATTCTAGTTCCTCTTGTTTTATTTCATGCATTATACCGTTATTACTTGTATAACACAAAATGTTTATATTAGTTTAATAAATTTAGAAATTCAATAAATATCAAATTATTAATATATTAATATATATAAATGAAAAATGATTAAATTTAAAAATAATTACACATATAAATAGTTAAATATTAAAACTCGATATATGAAATATCCCTGATATATCCCCCGACATAGTAAAACCGACATGAAAAATCTAAACCGACGTGTCCCTGATATCCAACATCGACAACCTTGATGCACAGTAATATTAATTACCACTCCAACAGTAAAATCAATCTAAAACGAAACAACCATCTACAGCAGGACTAGATTCAACAAGCAGAGGTTTCATCAACGTTTTGCATCACTAACTCCTAACAGGAAATCCAAATCAGTACAAAACGCTCAATGATGCAACAACAAACTCTAAAAAAATGATTACAGAGCCGTTTCTATAAGGTTTTTTTCGAAAAGAAAAAGAGAAGAAAATGGGGAACCTCCACGAAATCTGGAACCGTCGGGGCCGGAAGGTGCGGTCATGGCGGACGAACATGTGTGGACTGTTGCCGAAATCGCCAGTGGTTGCGGGCCACAACGTGGGCGATGTCTTGCGGATCTCCCTCTTGCGTGCAACGGCAACGTTGGGGAAGAAGCAACCGGCTAGCCCTAAATCAAGAAATGAATTGTGCGGCTCTTTTTTTTCGTCTTTTACAGTTCTGTTAAACAGGGGTGAAGCACTGTGCTGGACAGGCTACAGAACTGAACCGACACATCTATCTATCTATCTATACTACTATTATAAGCGAAGCGGACGTTTTTATGTCCGTAACTTTTAGATTCCCGTTTTTGCCCTCCGTAACTTTTAGATTCCCGCTTTTGCCCTGACAGCTGCACGCGTCGTTCTCATCCACGCTTTTCCGCACCGCTTCCCGTGACACCACCGCAAGCCCTCCTCTCGCCGCGTGCAGCAACCCTCATCCTGATCAGTGATCCTCAAAGCCGCGAGGCCTGCAACATTCTCCCTAACCCTTGCCACTTGCGCTCGGACGCCGCTCAAGCTTGCATCTTCTGGTTTTATTTTGGCGGCATATTCTGAGGCTTTTAACTTCTCCCGTTCGACTTTGTGATCTCCAGTGATGCCAACCTACCTTCTCTCTGTGATCTCCAGCTCCCAAGAGAAGAGCTCCATGATGCCTCCAATAACGACGCCGCTCAAGCTTGCATCTTCTGGTTTTATTTTGGCGGCATATTCTGAGGCTTTTAACTTCTCCCGTTCGACTTTATGATCTCCAGTGATGCCAACCTACCTTCTCTCTGTGATCTCCAGCTCCCAAGAGAAGAGCTCCATGATGCCTCCAATAACATATGGACGACACTTTCCTTTATTTCCAGCAACCTCCTCTCACTCTCTGTGTGTTTTGATGATGCTCCTCTGCAATACCCCCAACATTTCCTTTCCCTGCTCCTCCATGCAGCAAGTCCTGCCCTGAATCGATGGCAACCTGCTCCCTGCTCGACCTTTGGGATATCCAGCTCGCCATTTGGGCTCGCCATGTCCATGATGCCATCGACGATATATTAAAGGTGCTCTCCCTTTTCCCTATCCAATGAGGGTAGACAAAGACGACAGGGTTTTCCACAGCCGGAGCAGCTTCAGATTCTTCACTGATTGCTTTGCCTCATTAATGTGAGTTTTTCTTTCAGTAAAATAATCAGTTTTTAGAAAAAAAAATGACCATGCCCTGCAACATTAGTAGGGGTATCTGATAATAAATTTGCTCTGGCCCCTCACCAGTGCTGGGCTCAAAGGAGTTTCAAATTGCTTTGTCTTGCCATCTTTTTTTCCTGTTTGGCTTAGCACTATTTCCCTTGATCTGATGTAATTTTTTGATGTTACATTTTGATAAGAAATTATTTTTTATCTTATTGTTCATTTAGCTAAAAAATATGTATAGAATTTTATCTTTAATCTTTGCACATGCCCTTTACATGTTTGATAAAATGTGTGAGAGAATTTTATTTACTGTTCATTTAGCCTGTCTGCTAATAATTTCTCATCTAATTATTGTATGGTTATGATTAAGGCATGCAATTTTTGATGGGAAATGATCTACTTCGGATATTTCTTTAATTAATATTATTATTATTAGTTAATCTGATATTTACCTAATAATTTTTAAGCATGACTTTATTGGTTAAAAGTTTTACTAATATTTCAATTATCATATCATGGATTTAGCTTAAAGCCTGACGTTCCTAAATTTTTAAACATGGAGAGTTTGATACATTCAAAGAACTATGATTAAAGAGGTAATAAACATTTCAGATTTTTTATTCTCTTTATCTATCTATCTATACTAATAGTATAAGGGAAGCCATCGCCCGCCCGTCCGTAACTTTGGATCTGCCCAATTTGCCCTCCTGCCTCCGCAGCGTGCCACGTCGCCTGCCGCGTGCCGCGTGCCGCAGCCTGCTCTTCCGTGTCCCATTAGTTTAAAAAGACAAAAATTATAAAAGAAAAAATTTCCTTACCATCGCCGCTATCAACCCCCGATGCTTCTTCTCTCTCCCTAGGTTGTCGTGGGATATGCATCTTCTCAAACTCCTCTTCACGATCTGCTCTGACGAACGCCGCTCCGACTACAGCCTGTTCCAACGCCCGATGATCCCACGACATTTACGCCGATCTGCCGGCCTGATTCATGAAATCCAAACCCGATGTTCTCATCTTCGACACACCGGCGCGTGGGTCTACCTGATTCAAAACCGATGTTCCCATCTTCGAAGGAAGCCACGATCTCTGATTCAAATCTACTTGACTGAAGGCTACTCGACTGAAAACTACTCCACTGAAAGCTACTCGATTGGCTTCTTCTCAACTCCTCCCCTTCTTTTGCCATCCTCCATTTCTGCAGATCAGCAAGCATAGCTTCAGGTATGTCCTCCTCCTTCCTGCTACCTTTTAGCTTTTCCTCCAATGGCAAGTTTCTGTCCTCCCAGTCTCGCATCACAAGTACAATTTTTTATTTCTTCATTTTCTTGCTTCCAGACTGTAATACTTTTGACATAATGAGCCGCCAGTTATCGATCTTAATTCTTCTTAAGTGGAAAAATGAACAGGAGCAGTTAAAAAAAGAGCTTAGAAATATATTTTACCGGAAATCAAATTAAATCTACCTATTTTCATATTCGATGGAACGGTGGGAAATAAAGGAAGGTGGCTGCAATCTCAAATGAAGATGAACCGTGCCGTTTCACTCACGTAGGGCCGGAGGCCTGTGCCATTTCACTTGCGTAGGGCCGGAGGCCCGCGCCGTTACACCCACATAGGGCTGGAGGCGTGTTTGCCGGATATCAGTTTGATTGAGCGAATTGGAGTATAAAAATATCCCCCCAAATATTCAATAATACCAGAAGAAAAACAAGAGATATTTTGAGCATCATGGGCAAAGCCCGTGCCGAGGCGGTCGAAGCCCGCCTGGATGCGGCCGAAGGCCGCCCGAGAGCATCGAGCACGGGCGTAGCCCGTGCGAAGATGCTCGTCTATACTAATATAAACGCAAACTTTGATTTGCTATAGTGCGCTACAGTAAAAAAACGTCGGTTACATTTGGATTCCCCGTTTTGCCCCTCACCCTGTTCGTTCGTCGTCAGCCGTCTGCTTTGAATTGTTCCACCGCTGCAGCCGGCGGGCTGAACGGACCCGACCGCCGGGGTCGCAGAACGCCGGCGACCCCGGCATGGGTAGGGCGGGGGCGGTCCGGTAGCCCTGCCGGCGGAGAACCGCTATCCCGGGTGGCGCTCTGCTTCTGAAAGGATGTAGCAAGGGAGGCCGGAGGAGCAGGTTTTGCAGAGGAGGGACATGTCGAGCCCGCAGAAGCAGGCGGCGATAAAAGCCCCTCTGCGACAACAACACCAATTTCTCAAGCGAATTCCAAATCAATTCCAACGCCGGAGATGAAAAAGAGGCGGAGAAAACTCCCGTGATTGCATCTTCGTGGCAGCCACCTGCGGTGAAGCCAAAGGCAACGACTCCTGTTGTTGGCTCGAAGACGATCGCTGGCTTGGCCTCCGGCGACACCGCCAACCGCCGGGGGTGGCCTGCCCCCCTCCTCCTCCTCTTCCCGTGCACCCCTCTTCCTCCTCTTCTCGTGCATCCCTCCCCCTCCTCCTCTTCTCGTGCTCGAAGCTCTCGGGCGGCCTTCGCCGGTCTCCGCACGGGCTTCGCCCGTGCTTGATGCTCCGGGCGGCCTTCGGCCGCACCCTCCACTCGCAGACTCTCGGAGCACATATACAAAATCAAATCACAGTCATAAGGCTCTGGGGGTCCGCGAGTAGTGGGTGCGGCGCCGAGATGGTGAATTGCATGGAAGCGAGCGAAGCCCGCTTCTATGAGGCCGAAGGCCGCCCAGAGCATCAAGCGTCGAGCCGGTGAACTACGTGGAAGCGGGGCCCGCTTCTATGCGGCTGAAGGCCGCCCGAAGCATCAATCACGGGCGAAGCCCTCCTGGATGCGGCCAAAGGCCGCCCGAGAGCTTCGAGCACGGGCGTAGCCCGTGCGAAGAAGCTCGTCTTAAAATACAACACTACCTATATATATTTATATATATATATATATATATATATATATATATATATATAAACATATTTTTTTACACAAAAAATCGCAAATAAATCACACAAACTGCAAATTACAAAAATTCACGATGACAAAATTAAAATGTCATAATTAGGGCCTGTAACGGTCCGGTTGGGTGCGGGGTCGGACACTTTTGCGTCGACCTGATCGGGGCTGGTCTCCACCAGCTTGTTGTGGGGTTTTGACTGGAAGTGAAAAATGGGATTTATGGCAAGGGTTTGTAATGGGACCTTGAGTCGGCTGGAAGGGGAGAAAGTGATTTGCGGCAGTTTTAGGGATTCAATCGAAACATAACCGAGGGTGCGGGCTTCGACTGGCACTCTAGCAGCGATTAGAACATGTGATTCTCATGCGAAAAACAAGAGACGGGGGCTCTGTTTGGCAAGGTGGTTGTGGTCGTGAACATGGGGGTTAAACTGTCATTCGTTTACGCACACCTAAGGAACTTCATCCACTTCTATGTTTAAATAAATGAAGTTTGTTAGGTGGTCGTTAACGAATGACGGTTTAACACATGCGTTTACGACCGCCACCTCTGTGTCAAACAAAGTTGGGGTTTGCAGTTAGCAAGCCTACAAAAGGGGGTGGTCGGTTATGGTTGAGTGAGGGGGAGATCATGCAGCAGGGGAGGGGAGTTGCGGGAAAAGAAAACAAAAACTAAAAAGATTAATCGGGACACCGCACCTCGGGATCTCATGGCCGCGCACCACGAGTTGATTGTTGATTCTAGATTCGCTCACAAAATAAACAATGCTTGAAACTGAAAGCATCGGCCCCTATTTATAACAAGAGGATGGTTGGGCACCCGACATGAATGGTTATAATTGATCGTTATGTTTGGTGTCCTAAAACACTAAATACAATTCCAAAAAAAATTGAATATATAAAAATACCAAAACGGCGCTCTGGGCGCACTTGTGGTCTCGGATCGTCGATCCGATCAACGTCACCTGCGTTAATACATGAATGCGGACCCCACCGAATAGTGGCACGTAGTCAAAAATTGATCCACACCATTAAGCGTCTAGGATTACATACAAGTCCATTGAATAAAAAATGAAAATTGCATTTTTTTTTAATCAAATGAAGTACAAAGTATAAAATATTGTGCCCATTTAAGTGCAACAATTGATTGTATTTGATTACTTTTATGACAATGATTATCTTTTCAGAGATACCATATGTCTAGGATTCAACCAATCAAACAAGCTCTCTTCAACTTATGGAGTTTCTTGCTTCTCACAGCAATGGCATTAAGATAACGATTCTAGAAAATGCTCTCAATAGTTGTCAATTAACATCACTCAAGATTCAGAAAAAAATAGTTTCCACAATTGCAGTTGAGACATCTTATGTTAAAACATATTGGAGATGATGTAATTGTTTTTGTCGATGAACCTTATAATGATTCCATCACAGAGTAAATGGTCATTGTTCTACGATATGAGGATATGACTAGCATGGTCATAAGCATCTTCTTGATTTTGTTCATATCACTCAAGAAGACTACTAATAAACTCTTTAATAAACTTGATCAATATTTCAAAATTTTGTGGACAAGGTTATAATAAGGCTAGCACAAGAATGGTGAAGTTAAAGGAGAATATTTGAAGGAGGTGAGCTTATAAAAAGAGGCAAAGACGACAATAGCGAGGTTGAAATTAAAATTGAAATTTGGGGTCAGAGAGGCTAGTGGAGTGGGAAAAAATGAAACCCATTAACATGGACAATCCATTGAGCTTAAGCATCTAAGTATCAAATGAGCACTCACTAGTTTGATTCTAGAGGGAAGTGAAATATTTTGTGCTTAATGACTCCCTCTAGAAGTGCTTTAAGTATGAATGCTTGTGATTTTTACATCCATTATTTTGCTCACCAACTTTAATTGATTTTAGTAGTTATTGCGGTGGATTTAAAGTTTTTTCATTAATTAACAATGTATTGAATGTAGTTGGAGGAAAATATAAATGCCATGGATTACTAAAAGTTGATCAAGAACTTGATCTTGGAAAGTTGGAAAGTAAGGGTTGAATCAACAACTTGAAGTTAAGATGGTGAAGAAGCACGATGGAGTTTAGACTACAGTAAAATGTTAAATTCTACTTGAATCTTTTTGTCAATTGTTGATGTTCTTAGAAATATTAGGGTTAACGGGGTGTATGAAAATGTATGTCATAGAAGAACATCCAACACATTTATAAAAAAAAATTAAGCTTTAACTTTATATTTCTTGTGCATTTTATGAAAAATATTCAAACAAAAAAACATAAGTTATCCCAAGTATAAGAAGATTAGGATATTGTCAATACATTGAACTTCGTAGATTTGTCAAAGTTAATACAAAACTGTCAATGATCGTGAATGACAATATTTTATAATTGAAGATCTTTTTAAGAGAAAAAATAATATTTTATAATTGACACGTTAGCACGAGTGGGAGAGCAAATCAAAGGCACAAAATTTTACAAATTCCACTCATATTCGTGTTTATATTTATAATGTCTAGTCAAAGTTCCGTCACCTCTATGTGCTTAGAGAAATCGCCTAAGACCAAAGAACTAGAGCGCGCTCGCAGACACTCCATGGGGGCTCGCGAGACCCTTGGGCCGTCACTAGCGCTCGTCGGTGCTCTACCATACTTGCAAGCCCTCTTTCGAGCTGCAGGGCCTCTTCCGTACTCGCAAGCTCCATTTCCTGATGTTCCGTCGGTTCTTCTCCCCATTTTGTATTTATTTATATTTATTATTTTTCCGTCTTTTGTGGTTGGGCAACCTTTTTCTATGTAAATTGCTCGTCGAGCATGCCGTCGGCTAGTACAAATTGCATGTTGAGCATGCACCACCACGACATGTGGCGGGCTCTGCGTGGCACATGACGCCTTCAAAAGAGCCCAATAGAGGGAGTTTCGACTTTTTGGCATTTTCTGGAGTTTTATAGCTCTGGTTTCGCCGATTTTGGTGGCTGAAAAAATATTATAAATATAGATCTAATTGAATGGTCAAATCACTTCAAAAAAAAATCATTTTCTTTGAAATCAAAGAAAAGAAAGATAAAGTGTCGGAATTATGTCGAACTTTTAAAGAGTATTGAAAAAAAAGAGTTTTTAAAGAGTATTGGAAAAAAAGAGTTTTTAAAGAGAACTGGAAACAGAATTATGTAGTGACTGGTTAGTTTTATCTTTCAAGCAATCACTCATGCTTTTCATGCATGCGTTTTTTTACAGATAAATTGTATTATACTTCAGAGGTGGGCGAGAATGTTCACCAGCCTACTTATTATTTTAGGTGGTTTCGAAAAAGAACGACAACATGGTTGAGTAAGAATGACATGTGTAATATGTAAAGAAAAAAAAAGTAATCATGTAATTGTACATCTTTGAAATATGAATAAAAAATATACTAATTCTTATTCATAAGATGTACTTTGAAAGATCCTTAATCACATTTAATGTTCCTACCTTGTTAACTCAAGCTTACAGATCCGGCGTGACAATCACCTCTTGTACTCTCAGGAGGATCTCAAAATTGAATGCAACAAGGTGTAACAAAATATAAGGATTCAAATGATATGATGACGGGATCACAATGTGATTGTGAGCTCATGCTTCAGCCAAACTCGCATTAAGGCTTGCAGATATCCGCATCATTCACATCACAACTATGGCTCCGTTTGGCGACGCGGCGGCGATCGTGAATGCGTGGATTATGAACCATCCTTCGTAAACGCCCGACCTCACCTAAGTAACTTCACCTACTTTTTATGTTCAAAACTAGTATTCTTTTCTTGGTGGCGGTCATAACCACTGTCATGCCAAACATACATTTTATGAAGGTGGCGTTTTTCCCCAATCTCACTGGAGCAAATAAGTACTGTCAAACAGAGTCTACGTATAATGAAAGGGCAGTAGGAATAGTGGGTAATTTGTTCAAAATGAAACCATGATGGAGTAATCCAAGAAACCCGACACAGAGATCCATCCATACGGCCTTTTAACCCTAACGTAGTATGAACAAACAGATGACAAGTCAAACCAAGACATAGATCGATCAACTAAAAATCAATTTCTAGCGCCACCATCGCAATAAAAATTGTAAGCTGCACAGAGAATATACGAATCGGTGTAGAAGGGATGCCCGAAGACTTACCAAGAAACGAATCGAATCGAATCGATAGAAATTGGTTGAGGATTCGAGCTGCCGGAGGGACGCCGGCGTTAGGTATAATCGAAGGTCCGATCCCCCTCTTTTAGCAGGTATGCCTCTAAAACCAGTGGAAGAGAGAGAAGAGAGAATTGCGCTGCTTGGACCTGCGGCAAAGAAGGAGGTGGAGGGGAATCACGCTTATGCAGGGAGAACAAACGGTGGTTGAACGGAACTGGGAGAAGACGGCGGAAAAATTACCAGAGGTGTGCGCCGATGCGTCGGTCGTCGTCGTCGGGGAAGAGATTCGGGAGAGGCGTTGCTGCGCGCTAGGTATCGGGCGGAAGTAATCACGCCGGCGTCGACTAGCAATTCGGGCTCGGGAGAGACGCTGTCGGTCGATGGAGGCGGTGCGTCGGTCGTCGTCGTCGGGGAAGAGGATCGTGCGATGCAGCAGCTGCGCGCGGGGAAGAAGATTGTCGTCGGGGAAGAAGATTGTCGTCGGTAGCGGCAAAATACCGGTGCGTTTCCACCGCACCGCACCGCATAAGGCCAACCAAATGCTTTTGGAGACTCCCGTTGGAAATCCCAGTTAGGGTCCTTAGGGATGATGTATTTGACTATTTGGAACATTTCTCTACATTTACAAGTTCAATATAAAATTAGTCCCTAAATTAAAAAAAAAAAAAATTAGCATTTTCGCTCTCAAAGTAAGTTTTTTTTGTCATTTTGCATGTTAAAAATATGGAGTTTTGACAATTTGCACCATGAATCTTTAGAATTTGCACTTTGCACATCCCCTAAATTACCAATTTCCGGCACTTTGCACCATTGTGCCTATATTTCAAAGGTATTTAGGGCAGCACTAAGGCTTCATTTGTTTCGGCGGTGGCGGGTCGATCCGGCGGGTGGAAACAGAGTGTTCGAAACGGAGGGGGGAGGTGGCTGCTCCAAACGGAGCTTTTTTGGGGGCGTTTCTCAAGGCGGGCGGGTGGAAACGGAGCAAACGCCGCCGGAGGTTCATTTGTTTACCCTCCTTCCGGCGGCGTTTGCCCAAAACGGAACCTCGGAACGCCCAAACAAATAGAGCCTAAAAATGCTTCTTTTTGACACTTTGCACACCGGATTATTGGTATTGACCGTACCTAAATACTCTTTAATGAACATTTCTTGAAATTTTGGCACGAGGGAACAAAGTGCCAAAAATTGATAATTAGAGGGCGCAAAGTATCAAAATCTCGCATTTCAGTGGTGCAACGTGCCGAAAAGCCTCTAAATTTTACTATCTTTTTGAAATTGGTCCTAAAATTTTGAATTGTTTGAAATAGATTCTTAAACATTAGTTGTTTTTAAAAACCAATCCCTAAACTTTTGTATATGAAATGAGTCCCTCAAGTACTTAAATTAATTGAAATTAGTCCTAAACTATAACTTATTTACTACTTAACATAAATTTATTTTCTTTTTTACCTTTTAGCTAATATTTGTTCTCGATTTACCGAGCCTTTTTTATTACTCTCTTAGGCTATATTTGGTTCAGCAGTGGCGGGCAGATTCGGTGGGTCGAAACGCCACTTTAGAACCGGAGGGGGAAAGATGGGGGTCAAAACGTAGCGGATCGGGATCGTTTTCTCGGGTGCAAACAGAGCAAACGCCGCCGCCGATCGTTTTTTTAAAAACTAGTTTACAACTGTAATTCTTCAAAAATTACAGTTCTAATTTACCTAGAAAAAAAATATTTTTTTGAACTAATTTACAAATTAGAACTATAATTTTTCAAAAAAAATATAGTTGTAATTTACAGTTGAGAACCATTTTACAAGTAGAAAACCATTTTAAAAGTAGAAAACCATTTTACAATCGTAAATGACGTTACAAATATAAATTTGCCTACCAAAAAGATCTCGCACCTACACTATGATACGTTGCACGTACTTCAATTTTTCACCTTCCCCAAACCCTCACTACAAGGAGAGATTATTAGGACCAGGCTCCGTCCCTAAATCTCCGTCCGGGTGAGAGGAGGTGTTGCCGAGTGGAGGTATCAACGGACGTGATTTAGAGAGGAAAGACGAGCAAAGCAAAGGCGCGCGAGCAGATTCTTAGTAGTCGCGCGGGAGCAAAATACTCGCCCCGGAGCCCGGACGTAATAATTGCGCCACTACAAGGGGGAAGCTTTGTGCATTGGGCTGCCCTTTGTTTACAACCATGGGCATGCATTATATGACATGGATACACTCTATTGACACAGTGCAATATATAAGTACATTTTATTATTAAAAAAACATTCAAAAGAATGGAGATATATAATTTAATATGCAGAAAGATTCAGAGGTTAAACATAACAAATTTCTTGAGTATATAACAAAATAATACCATGAAAATCTAAAAGTATTTTTTTTAATTAAAACATTCAATTAGGTCGATGATATTGAACTAATATAAATGTCAAGCACTAAAAAAAACACTAGCATTTGAGTTAAAGGCCTAGAAAAATGAGAAAAAAAAAGAAAGATGAGCTCAAAATTAAAATACAATAATAATTAAGGTTTCGTTTGGTTCGGCGTTTCGACGTCTCCATTTAGAGCAAATGCTGTCAGACGGCGGATAAATAAACGGCCGTCGGCAGCGTTTGCACCCGCACCTCTCCCCCTCCGGTTCCAAAATGATGTTTTGACCCATCGGATGCACCCGCCACCGCCAAACCAAATATATCCTAAGTAATGATCATGGCTCTGTTTGGCACAAGGCTGTGGAGGTCACAAACACGATGATTATGAACTGTCGTTCGTGAACGCCAGACCTCGCCTAAGGAGAACTTCGTCCCCTTTTATGTTTAGAACTAGATTTTTGTTGATGGCAGCCGGTCATAACCGTTGTCATGCCAAACATATATTCTATGACGGTGACTTTTTTGTCCAAACTCACCTAAGCAAAAAAAATAAAAAAAAAACCTGCCAAAGTACATCATGTCTTTCCTTATAGTTTCAATTCCAGGTCTTTATTGGTTTACCCCTCTCTCGTGTAACATGCCTAGTGACTAGACTCTCACAATGCCTAACAAGTGCCTCTAATGGACTCCTTTGTACTAACAACACGAGCGACATCTATCAAAAACAACATCACAACAACATAACTTTATATGATTTAGGTTCCATTTGGCAAGGCAGTGACACGGTCGTGAACGCGGCTATGAATTCTCATTCATAACCGTTGTCATGCCAAACATACATCCTATAACGGCGGCTTTTTGTCCAAACTTACCGGAGCAAAAAAGCCCCGCCAAACGGAGCCTATATTAATAAATAACAACATAACTTCAGATGATTTAAGCATGTACAAAGAAGGTTAGGAAACAACCAATTAGATGAACAAACAGATTTAGGCTCCGTTTGAGAGGACTTATTTTCACCGGTCAAGCGGTTACGACCGCATGAATCAAACCTTAATTAAGGTCCGGTTCATGCGGTCGTAACCGCTTGACCGGTGAAAATAAGTCCCATCAAACGGAGCCTTAGTAATGTCAAAGGACTGTGCAAGAGAAGATAAGCCAAAATAAAATAGATGAAAACAGTTCAAAATGACCTGCTGCATATTGTAAGTTTAATCAAACCCTAAACCCTTAATAATATACAGGTGAGTTTAGCCAAACCCAAAAAATGTTTATAATAAAGCTTAATTAATGATTGAACACTAAAATGGAGTTCCTAGAAAAACAAGAAAGATCTTCAGAAAATTAAGCTTAATTAAGCTAATCAGAGTTCACATCAATTCCTTTTCTCTTCAGAAAATCCTTGGCTTCTGCAATATCCTGCATGGCAATGCAGAGTCATGGAATGAATAAAGGCGTCCTAGCAATGAAGGGACCGTGTGAAACTGTTATAGGGAAAAAGAGCAGCAGAAGGGAAGCGACGACATTTGACTAGGCTAGGGCTGATATCAAGTCGAGTTCAAGCGATTTGGGCTGCCTCAAAATCGACTCGAAATGAGATTCGAGTCAAATTAACCGATTCCGATTCGGCTCTATATTTGAGCGACTTTCGAGTCACAACCGCTAAGTCACGGGCTACTTACTGCATCCAGTGGTATAATTTTTGACCCGAGGAGATGTGGGCAAAAATGTCTGGCCAAATAGGAGAAATTATTGCGTCCGCAGACCAAACAAAAACCTAAGTTTCGTACTTGAATTTATGTGCAAAATTATCATATTTTCAATCGCGGATGAAGAATACGAACCCTAAAAAATAATCACTCAAGAAAAAGTGTCAAAATATGGACGAATTTGATATGTTTTTCGTAGAAGGATTGTTTTTAATGAGGATTCACAGTATGCATTTGACAATAACAAATACGATTGTTTTGACCGTAAAATGACATCGGATTTACATTTTTGTAGTTGCGCGGACCCAACAATTTCTCACCAAACAGAACATTAGTAGCGAAATAGTAAAAACGATCGATTTCAAAAGCATGAGGGAGAAACCATATCTAGGAAGGAGCTGAATTTATAGCTCAAAAAGTTACCTTTTGTAGCAGGTGGGATTCTTGAGGGCAAGTTGGGAAGAACATCAAGCCAACACCAACCATGAAAAGACCATAGCACCCCAACAAAATAATCAAGTAAACTGGAAGCTGAAAGAGAAATCCACACCGAAGAAATATTTTAGGGTTTTAGAACAAGAAAATCTAATCTAGTGATTATAGAAAATTGAGCTGAAACTAACCAACCAAGCATAGCTGCTTGAAACAATGGAGGCTTGCAGTAGACCAATCCAAATAGCAGATACAGTCACCAGTAATCCCAAAATCTTTAATATATGCTTCATTTTGATATACGCGATGTGATTCTTCACTTTACTGCCTGCAACAAAATCAATTTTACAAAATTTTAAGAAAATCTGAGTCGAAGCGGGGTAATTGACATTAAGGATTCTAGTGTCGAAAGGGTTTTCGAACTAACAATACAACTATAATCCTTAATAAATGCGCACAAAACCTAGAGCTGTAACCAAATCTTGCGCACAATTATAACGTTACGAGCAAACAAAAAAAATGAAAAGTAGCACAATACATTAAGGATTCTAGTGTCAAAAGGGTTTTGAAACTAACAAATGCAACTATAATCCTTAATAAATGCACACAAAACCTAGAGCTGTAACCAAATCTTGCGCACAATTATAACGTTACGAGCAAACAAAAAAATGAAAAGTAGCACAATACATTAAGGATTCTAGTGTCAAAAGGGTTTTGAAACTAACAAATGCAACTATAATCCTTAATAAATGCACACAAAACCTAGAGCTGTAACCAAATCTTGCGCACAATTACAACGCTACGAGCAAACAAAACACAAAAAATGAATAGCATGACACATTAAGGATTCTAGTGTCAAAAGGGTTTTGAAACTAACAAATACAACTATAATCCTTAATAAATGAGCACAAAACCTAGAGCTGTGACCAAATCTTGCGCACAATTATAACGTTACGAGCAAACAAAACAAAACAAAATGAAAAGTAACACAGCACAAGCATACAATGTGGTTTGACAATAGAGTGCCACTCTGTCCACCTGGTAAGGGGAAAAATATCTTTGAATCAACAAGGAAAAATCATATAAGAGTCCATATGAGAACTTGTTCCACCAAACTACAGCCATACTAGATCTGACCATCTTTTTTGTCAGATGATTATCTTGTGTTTTTTCTGGATTGAACCCTCTCTCCTCTCTCAATCACCCGACAGGGTCCGCCTCCACTCACGCAAACACTGCTTTAGACATTTTTCAAACAATGATAATGACCGGCCTACCACCTCACCTTCACAGTGTCTGTGAGAACATCTTATTGTCCCCTATTATCCCCTTTCTCTCATATGTGTGCTCCATGAATTTGAAGGTAACTCTGCATACAGATGTCCTATAGACTCCCTCTCCTGCCCTTCTCCAATACTCTACTAACGCTCATCCTCCACCTACTAGGCTCTGGGGAGGTCGACATGGGTCTCAGGAGGGTATCAGTGATGACTGCAATCATTCCAAGGGAAAAAAAACAATCTCATGTGTACTCATTGTTGTAGAACAAATCATACAGGACACCTGTTATAAGAAACATGAGGTCCCGCCACAACATTTTATTAACCTAGAGACCTTGAGTGGAAAATAATATCATGGTGCCAATAAGCACGATTAGAAAAAAAATTTAACAAACTCTTATAGAGAGCATTATCACATTAATAATTAAATTGTGATTTTGTGACCAATAGTATCAAAAAAACAGTTGGGATATTATCTACGTTAACCTTCAGTATAATGTGTGTGTGTATCGAAGGTTATCGTAGATACTATCCCAAAGTTTTATACATATACATACTAGCAGCCTTTGCACGGTCTATGCCCGTGCAAACAATTTTTCGTGGGAATGGGCTCCGACCTTCTGTTGCTAGTTGCTTTGGGTATGCACGAGCTTTACCAGTGCGCGCCCAAAGTGGGAGCATAATCGATACTTTGAGCAGTTCCGTGAAGAATTCAGCGGCAGTTCCATGGAGAACTTCAGCCGCAGCACGGACTTGTTCAGTTATTGTTTTATTGCTGCTTGTTATCCCACG
The DNA here is from genome assembly GCA_039583875.1 of Platanthera guangdongensis. Taxonomy (NCBI): domain Eukaryota; kingdom Viridiplantae; phylum Streptophyta; class Magnoliopsida; order Asparagales; family Orchidaceae; genus Platanthera; species Platanthera guangdongensis. The sequence continues at coordinate 1,702,777 of CM077163.1, forward strand.
TCCTTAATGGGAGGAATTAAAATTTAATATAGCGCCTACATAAGAATGATAGAGAACAAATTTAACATACAATAAATAAATGATCGAATCAAAATGCAAAACATAAATAACAAAAGAGTAACTAAAATCAAATGCATATTTATTATACTTTTCTTACTTTGTATTCATAAATATTCACAAGCACGGACTTGTTCAGTTATTTGATTTTAGATACTTATAAATCCACAATTGTTCCGCATATGTGAATAAATTAGATCACATTTAGAGTTTAAATCTCAAACAAAGTAAAACCTTCCATTTTGCAGATTTCAGGCAAAAAAGCAATCCAACCTAATAAGTTGTCCAAAATCACATCTCATCTATCAGTTTTTTTAGGCGATTGTTAACCGCAACCCGTTATTGGCTAGTCGCACCCCAAAATCTCATAATTTTTCATGTATTTTCGAAATACGCCTTGTACATGCAATTTCAGGAAAAGTGTTCGACACGAAAGTTGTAGATCTCGACGAGATATACAATTTTCGTGTTGAACATTTTTCCTGAAATTACATGTACAGGGCGTATTTCTGAAAGACGCAAAACCTGACATATTTCCAAAATACGCTTTGTACACGCATTTCTAGGAAAAGTGATCGACACGAAAACGTTGAGATCTACAACTTTCGTGTCGATCACTTTTCCTAAAAATGCGTGTACAAGGCGTATTTCGAAAAGGCGCGAAAAATTATGAGATTTTGGGGTGCGACTAGCCATTAACAACCGCCTTTTTTTAAAGATAAGTACAGATAAATTTTAGTCATAAACCCTGTGCTCCTAGTCCTCGGACGCAAGAAAACATTCACCTGTCACTTATCCACCTTTTTTTGCTTGCAACCTCTCCCAACAACATCGAGCCTCTTCAAATATTAAGAATCTACGGAATCAAATAATGATAATGAGAGCATCGTTCTCTTATAGATACATAGGATAACATTTTGTGGCGGCCCAAGAGAAATGAAAAAGTATTATACATCAATCAAAAGGACGAAGAACAAGTGAGTAGGGAGTCACAAGTACTGCTCATTCTCGAGAGTCATCCGATAAACTTGCTCTACCATCTCCATCTGATGGGGAACAAGCTCCCTACATAACTCAGATCTCAATCCAAAACGAAATCGGGAAGGGGTGGCACTAGTCTCCTCTCGTAGATCACTTATCACAGATAGCTCATCAAATTGTCACATGCACTACACTACAGATAACGTGTCCCGGCGAAATGCATAAATTTGATCTAGCAACTGCTCCAGATAGAAGGCAAGAAGGTATTTATCCTTCAATCATCGCTTCATATCCTCCCAACGGATAATAGGAAAGTATCGATCACGATAAAGTGAGCTCTCTAAGATGGTCCAGAATATCTTGGCAGGACCAACTAGCTTCATCCTCGCAAATCTAACAGACGCTCGTTCATATCATACCACTTGAAATAGTGGTCGATCCCCTAAAGCCAATCACTAAAGGCTTTTGGGTCAATGTGATGTTGAAGGTGGGAGCGCCAATGTGTATATGACGAGTAATGTCGTCCTCCGCATGTGGTGCTATACGTGGCTCCGGATACTCGTCAAAGTAATCATCCCATCCGTAGTCAAAACGGCCCTGGACTCGAGCATGAGGGGGGATGTCGAGGTGGATAGTCCTCTTAAGGGTGGAGATGCCTATCCGGGGAAGCTCCAGGTCGACGGTCGTGAACGTGATCGAAGGGTCACCTCAGGTGTGGGACGGGCTCTCGTGGTGGCTGATTCCAAGCACGCCAATCTTGAGGTGGGAGGGGGCCTCGTTCTTCCTCAAACAGAGCGTCAGGTGGAGTGGGTGGGTTTTTCTTCTGTCGGGGAGTGACATGCTCTCAATGATCCTCAAGGACGTCGATGTGGATGCGTAGATCGTCAAATTGGTCATTCATTTGATTAAATTGATCTAACATCAGCCGTTGAAATTTTGTAAGTGTCATTTCAGAGTTGGAGTTGGTGGTTCTCTCGTCGATACGGTTCAGGTCGAACATGGACTGAAGATAAGGCCTATGACTACGTAACATGCAAATGACTCTAACCTAGGCGTGGAGAGTGACCAGCACAGAAGATCTAGGGAGAGAGTCATGACTGGAGGTCAGGGAGGTAGTGATGATCTTGGCGAGCTCCCTGGCTCAGGACCCTTTGTGGGGAGGCAAGAGTTCATGGCCTCCATCCAGGGTATCATGGAGATGTTGCGAAGCATTGCTCCTCAGGGTGGCAGCTCCACCCCGACCCCCCAGGAGCTAGCTCCCCCCCTCAATGAGTCGACTCCCAGGGGTCTAGGCGAGATGACCCCAGCGGGGGGAGAAGGGAGCGCACCAGGAAGGAGGCCAGGAAAGGAGAGGATGGGAGATGGGGTCGATCGAGACCTCACTGGCCGGGAGTTGTTCTCTAGCACGGCGAGTGCCAACCTCCCAGGCGAGCAGGTTGCGCGAGTGGAGGTGGCGAGACCACCCCTTAGGGGGTCCCCCTTCAGCGAGCTGATCATCTCAGCTCCCGTTCCCGAGGGGTTCAGAGAGCCAGACATGGCTTACTACACCGGGAAGGATGACCCCGTTCAGCATCTGCAGTGGTTCGAGGATGCCGTCTCCATCAGGCCGATGACGGACGCCTTCAAGTGTCGCCTCTTTGCGATCACTTTGAAGGAGAAGGCAAGGGACTGGTTCCATCAACTCCCTCCAAGGTCAATCTATGGGTTCGAGGACTTGAGCCGGAGCTTCCAGCTTCGCTTCTCCACCTCCAAGAAGCGGAAGAGGAGCCCCGAGTCCATCTTCCTGATAAGGCAGGGAGCCGAGGAGTCGCTGGCCCGTTACGTAGACAGGTTCCAGGAGGAGATCCTGGAGGTCCAGGAGATGCCAGGGTATGCTCTCCAGATGGCCTTCACCGTTGGGCTGAAGGAGGGCTTCTTCAAGATGAGCTTGACCCGGAAGGCCCCCCTTTCCTTCGAGGAGCTGATGGAAAGGGCGGCGGAGGAGATTGTCATGGAGGCGGCCAACCCGGCATTTGTCAAGAAGTTGGCAAAGCTAACAGAGGCAGAGTCGAAGGAGCAAGGAGGCTCGAGACCTCAGGAAGGAAGAAGGAGAGAGGAGCGGAGAGCTCAGGAGGGTCCGGAACCAGGTTGGAGGCAGCAGGGAGGACCCGCTCAGGGCCCGGGGAGAGGTTACGCTCATGATGGGGGAAACTTCCATGGGGGCCAAGGAAGGTTCAACTTCCAGAGGCAAGCCCCTAGGCAGCTCCTACCCCCACCACAGCAAGCGATGGAGATTGGTCGGAGGGAGAGGAGGAACCGCCAGGGAAGGAGAAGGGTCAGGGTAGAGTTGCCATACTGTGACTTCCACCAGGTGGAGGGGCACGCCACAGCTACCTGCCCCGAGTTCCTGGAAGTGAGGGGGGCGAGAGACCCTGCCCAGCCACAGCCACCAGTGCGGGTTGAAGAGGTTCTGCCCAGAGAAGGAGGGGATGATGTTTGTGAGGACCGGGTCGACGTCGGACCCCGAGGCGGTATAGCGGTGATCCATGGTGGAGTGGGGATCGAGGCCACTCGGAAGGCAAGCCTCCATGTCATGTACCGAAGGAGCGTCGCCTCAACCTCCCAGACACCGCCCCAGGAGGAGAAGGTCACCTTCTCGGTAAAGGACCTGCCGGATCATGAGGATCCGTTTTGCGATGCGCTGGTCATCCAGACGGCCATCGAGGGCTACAGCGTCTCCCGAATCTTGGTGGACAACGGGAGCTCTGTCAACGTCGTTTTCAGGAAGGCGTTTGATGAGATGAAGGTAGAGCCAAGGAGGTGTTGGCCTCAGACGGACCCCTGTTCGGATTTTCAGGGAGAGGAAGGAGGTTGAGGGTGGAGTGGGACTCCAAGTTAAATTGGGGGGAGTCTCAAGGAACTGCCGGTTCGTCATTGTGGACGCTCCAAGCAGCTATAACGCCATCTTCGGGAGGCCCCTCATCAGCGCCTTCCGTTGCGTGCCATCTTCCTTCCACCAATGCATCAAGTTCAGCTCCGGAGGGATCCAGGTCAGAGTCAAGGGGGACTCCAGGATGGCAAGGCAGTGCTACGTCACGGCTGTCAACACCATCTCTTGGTTGGCCCAGGCAGAGGAGATGGAGAAGGTTATGGAGAGCTTGAGCAAGATGGAAGTGCCAGAGGAAAAGGAAGCGGAAGATGACCGTCATGCCCAGGCCCCATGAGGGTGCCTCGCCTTGCGATAGTTTTTTCATTTTTCTTATCTTGTAACAAGTGCTACCCCTGACCAGTTGAGTCGGGGGGACCATGTAACTCATGTTTTTCCCCCGTTTGAGGATGTAGGATTTGGTAAGGAATGATTGGGATGCTTGGTTCCTTTGCTCCGAGACGGTCCCGCTGCCCAGGCTCTCACTAGCTGGGCAGGGCCGGTGGTACCTCTCGTTGATGCCTGGTTGTCTCACTCCGAGATGGATTCCGCTGTCAGACTCTCATCTAGCTGGCAGGGCAGGTTGATCTCTCGTGGAAGCCAAGTCCCTTAGCTCCGAGATGGATTCCGCTGCCAGGCTCCCATCTAGCTGGCAGGGCAGGTTGATCTCTCGTGGAAGCCAAGTCCCTTAGCTCCGAGATGGATTCCGCTGCCAGGCTCCCATCTAGCTGGCAGGGCAGGTTGATCTCTCGTGGAAGCCAAGTCCATTAGCTCCGAGATGGATTCCGCTGTCAGGCTCTCATCTAGCTGGCAGGGCAGGTTGATCTCTCGTGGAAGCCAAGTCCCTTAGCTCCGAGATGGATTCCGCTGCCAGGCTCCCATCTAGCTGGCAGGGCAGGTTGATCTCTCGTGGAAGCCAAGTCCCTTAGCTCCGAGATGGATTCCGCTGCCAGGCTCCCATCTAGCTGGCAGGGCAGGTTGATCTCTCGTGGAAGCCAAGTCCCTTAGCTCCGAGATGGATTCCGCTGCCAGGCTCCCATCTAGCTGGCAGGGCAGGTTGATCTCTCGTGGAAGCCAAGTCCCTTAGCTCCGAGATGGATTCCGCTGCCAGGCTCCCATCTAGCTGGCAGGGCAGGTTGATCTCTCGTGGAAGCCAAGTCCCTTAGCTCCGAGATGGATTCCGCTGCCAGACTCTCATCTAGCTGGCAGGGCAGGTTGATCTCTCGTGGAAGCCAAGTCCCTTAGCTCCGAGATGGATTCCGCTGTCAGGCTCTCATCTAGCTGGCAGGGCAGGTTGATCTCTCGTGGAAGCCAAGTCCTTTAGCTCCGAGATGGATTCCGCTGCCAGGCTCCCATCTAGCTGGCAGGGCAGGTTGATCTCTCGTGGAAGCCAAGTCCCTTAGCTCCGAGATGGATTCCGCTGTCAGGCTCTCCATCTAGCTGGCAGGGCAGGTTGATCTCTCGTGGAAGCCAAGTCCCTTAGCTCCGAGATGGATTCCGCTGTCAGGCTCTCATCTAGCTGGCAGGGCAGGTTGATCTCTCGTGGAAGCCAAGTCCCTTAGCTCCGAGATGGATTCCGCTGCCAGGCTCCCATCTAGCTGCTGCAGGGCAGGTTGATCTCTCGTGGAAGCCAAGTCCCTTAGCTCCGGAGATGGATTCCGCTGCCAGGCTCCCATCTAGCTGGCAGGGCAGGTTGATCTCTCGTGGAAGCCAAGTCCCTTAGCTCCGAGATGGATTCCGCTGTCAGGCTCTCATCTAGCTGGCAGGGCAGGTTGATCTCTCGTGGAAGCCAAGTCCCTTAGCTCCGAGATGGATTCCGCTGTCAGGCTCTCATCTAGCTGGCAGGGCAGGTTGACCTCTCGTGGAAGCCAAGTCCCTTAGCTCCGAGATGGATTCCGCTGCCAGGCTCCCATCTAGCTGGCAGGGCAGGTTGATCTCTCGTGGAAGCCAAGTCCCTTAGCTCCGAGATGGATTCCGCTGTCAGGCTCTCATCTAGCTGGCAGGGCAGGTTGATCTCTCGTGGAAGCCAAGTCCCTTAGCTCCGAGATGGATTCCACTGTCAGGCTCTCATCTAGCTGGCAGGGCAGGTTGACCTCTCGTGGAAGTCAAGTCCCTTAGCTCCGAGATGGATTCCGCTGTCAGGCTCTCATCTAGCTGACAGGGCAGGTTGATCTCTCATGGGAGCCAAGTTTGTTACCCGGAGGAGGTCTCGCCACCCAGGCTCCCGTAGCTGGCTTGGCAGGTTGACCCTGCAGGAAAGTTACACTTCGCGAATACGTTGGGGTTGGACATTTCTTTCCGAGCTTGTACCAATCTCGAAAAGAGCGGGGATTGTGTACAACCCCGTATTCGCGAATAGTGGGCCCCAAATGAGGCGTGCTTAGTTTTTAAGCTTTTTGAGTATTTTGAACTCTCGGTGGCCAATTTTGGCTCTAGCTTGGGAACATACTAGTAGGGGGAGGAAAAATCTACCTCCCCCAGTGGCCCTCTTTTGGGGGGCGGGTGCGACAAGTTGGCTGACACCCCCCCGTCCCGGTAGGTGCTTGGCGGCCTGGTGGGGCGAGACCGGCCGGGGCCAGGGTCTCGCCCCCGCCTCCTTCTGCCCGGCGGCCTGGTGGGGCGAGACCGGCCGGGGGCCGGGGTCTCGCCCCTGCTCCTTCTAGCCTGGCGGCCTGGTGGGGCGAGACCGGCCGGGGGGCCGGGGTCTCGCCCCTGCTCCTTCTAGCCTGGCGGCCTGGTGGGGCGAGACCGGCCGGGGGCCGGGTCTCGCCCCCTGCTCCTTCTAGCCTGGCGGCCTGGTGGGGCGAGACCGGCCGGGGGCCGGGGTCTCGCCCCTGCTCCTTCTAGCCTGGCGGCCTGGTGGGGCGAGACCGGCCGGGGGCCGGGGTCTCGCCCCTGCTCCTTCTAGCCTGGCGGCCTGGTGGGGCGAGACCGGCCGGGGTCTCGCCCCTGCTCCTTCTAGCCTGGCGGCCTGGTGGGGCGAGACCGGCCGGGGCCGGGGTCTCTCCCCTGCTATTCTAGCCTAGCTGGCGGCCTGGCGGGGCGAGACCGGCCGGGGCCGGGGTCTCGCCCCTGCCTCCTTCTAGCCTGGCGGCCTGGCGGGGCGAGACCGGCCGGGGGCCGGGGTCTCGCCCCTGCTCCTTCTAGCCTGGCGGCCTGGCGGCCTGGCGGGGCGAGACCGGCCGGGGGGCCGGGGTCTCGCCCCTGCTCCTTCTAGCCTGGCGGCCTGGTGTGGCGAGACCGGCCGGGGGCCGGGGTCTCGCCCCTGCTCCTTCTAGCTTGGCGGCCTGGCGGGGCGAGACCGGTCAGAGGCCGCGGTCTCCGCCTTGCCCCCCCCTGGCATTTTACCTTCTTGCCCTCGGGGGGAATTCCCCCTTTACCCCCCGGCGTGGCTGTTTTCTATTGGCCCGAGGCCTTTTGGCCATGGGGGTATTTCGGTCTTTCTACCCCCCAGGACTTGGAAAAACTATAAATAGACCCCATTGGGTGCCTTGGAGAGGATCTTGGTCTGAGCTTCCTCCTCCCTTAGCTTCCTCTTGGTAGAGTGGAGAGAGCTCTCCAAGGCGTCCAGCCTAGCCCTTTGGTAAGGGAGGGGAAGAGCTCAGGTAGCCTTCCGGGTGTGAGGTGGGACCTCCGTGCTAGAGCCGAGGGTCTGTTCATAGTCTCCTAAGTCTCCGGTCCGTGACGTTCTCTCGAGTGTAGTAGGTGTGAGGTCACCCCTTTCAGGGACCCCGAACTCCACAGAGGTCAATTTTGGCTTCAACACTGATACCAATTTAACGCACAGTAGGTTGGTAAGGTGGTTATGCCAATGTTAATGCGCACCTATGTTGGTGATGCAAGTAGGACTCAAATAACCCCAATCTAAATGATGTGTGAGCAATTTTATCTTAAATAGGAAATAAAACTCTAGCAATTATGTATATAAGGTTTGACAAATTAATACGTGAATTTTTAATTTCAAGTATGCAAGCATTGTCGCGCTTGTCTACGCATGAGGTGTTTTAACTACACATTTTCCATAAATGGATTTAATAGGATAATACAAAAATGAAAGAACCAACATAATTGAGTCAAATACCCAAACAAATATGTAGTGTTTTTCAATATTCAATAAGAAAATAAAACGCAATACAATAATACTCACAGTCACGGAGATCCGGCGGCAGGTTGTTATGGAGCGGCAGGAGGTTGTTATGGGGCAGCGGCAGGAGGTTACGGGAAATGGCACTGGTGAGGTAAATGCAGGGAATCAAACAATTCTTTGCAATTGACTGAAAATGGAATGTTGTTGGGTTGGACAAGGCTATTGTGCGGGGAAGGTAATGGATAAGGAAGGAAACAACAGTAAAGGCGTGTGGAGTTTCGGCTGGGCGAGGAGAGGGCAAGTATGGCAGTAGAACCTGGAAGGAAGAACTCACATCCGGGCACAAGCGTGTGTTGTGGAGCTTCGCTTGGTAGGGGAGAAGAGGAGTTGCGACATGGGCTTGCTGTGGGGCTTCGACAGGATACTGCAAGGGGAGAAGGGGATTTGTGGCAAGGGTTCATTGTGGGGCTTCGACTGGTAGGGGAGAAAAAAGAGTTGCGGCAAGGGCATGTTGTGGGGATTCGACTGGAAGGAGATTTGTGGCAAGGTTTTGTTTGTGAGGCCTCGGCTGGAAGGGGGAGAAAGCGATTTGAGTCAGTTTTGGGGCTTCAATCGGCTAACGAGACTTAACTGAGGGTGCGGGCTTCGACTGGCAGCGAGGAGAGTAAGCGATTCTCATATAGAAAACAAGAGACGGGTCTTGCGTATCAAATGGATGAAAGGGAGTGGTCGGTTATGGTTGAGTGAGGGAGAGATCATGCGGCAGGGGAAGGGAGTTGCGGAAAAAGAAAACTAAAAGGAAAAAAATAAATGAATAACCGGGACGTCGCACCTCGGAATCTTGCGGCGCCGCCCCAAGATTTGATTGTCGATTATGGATTCCACACAAAATAAACAATGCTTGAAACAGAAAGTCCCTGCCCATATTAATAACGTGACTACGTGAGGGCGGTTGGGCACCCGGCGTGAACGGTTATGATTGGTCGTTACGTCTGGTGTCCTAAAACACTAAATACAAGTTCAAATTTAAAAAATAAGATACATAGAAATACTAAAACGGCGCTCTGAACACACTTGTGGTCTCGAATCGTCGATCCGAGCAATGTCTCCCGCATTATACATGAATGCGGGACCCACCAAATAGTGGGCCCGTAGTCCAACATCGATCCCCATCATCATGCGTCTAGGATTACCAAAAAGTGAAACCCATTAATATGGACAATCCATTGAGCTTAAGCATTTAAGTATCAAATGAGCACTCACTAGTTTGCGTCTAGAGGGAAGTGAAACATTTTGTGCTTATTGACTCCCTTTGTGAAGGTTTTTAAGTATAACTGCTTGTGATTTTTTAACATCCATTATTTTGTTCACCAACTTTAATTGATTTTGGTAGATATTGCGGCGGATTTAAAGTTTTTAGAATTTTTTTTCATTTATTAACATTGTAATGAATGTAGTTGGAAGAAATATTAATGTAGTGGATTACTAAAATTTGATCAAGAAATTGCTGTGAGGGTTGAATTAACTACTTGAAGTTAAGATTGTGGAGAAAAACGATGGAGGTTAGACTACAGCACAATGTTAAATTCTATTTGTATCTTTTTGTCAATTGTTAATTGTCAATTGTTGATGTTATTGGAAATGTTAGGGTTAATGGGGCATGCGAAAACCAAAAGTTACTGATTTCATATATAAAAGATTAGGGGCTGATTTTAAAAAATACTAATATGTAGGAATCGATTTCAAGCAATTCAAATTTTGGGACCAATTTCAAAAGGCCATTAAAATTAAAGGACTGATATCATATCGTAAATGTAGAGAAACATACCAATACATCGCTAACAGGGATTTCCAAATGGAGTCCACTCCTTTAACTTAGGAGAATGTGTCAACGGATTTCATGTCAAAAATTAACTTATCACAATGGTTTTCAAGTAATTGCATTTTATGGAGCAAAATCTTTTGGATAAAAACTTAACAAAACAAATCAAATGTTTATCAAAAAAGAAAAACCAAGCACTTGGATCAAGACAAGAAACAAATAGAATAACTAAGTGTTTATTTCTTCATCAATCACTATGTTAATGTTGGGGCAAAAAAGTGACCTTATCCCATTCAGGCGAGCAACAAAAGAAAAAAGGGTACTTGTTATGAAGACGGAAAAGGACAAGGGACGAGGGATGACGCATAAGTCGATGGGGCCAGGGTGACATGGATACAGATCCTAACTCGACGACGGACGTTCGCTAGTAGGGTGTAACATGGTAGCGCAGCCGTTAGCCATATTTTTTTATTATCGTATGTGTATTTTGGGTCGTGGGCTATTGTCCGGTTTTTCCTTGCGTACTTTGGCATGAGGCGCTATATACGCCTATATGTATCACTCATTTGAGCTAGCTTGAAGTATGATTGAAAAGGAGCCCTAGGGGATGATTTGTTTCTCTTCTTCTTCCTCCTTTCTGAGTCCTCCCTCTCCTCTTCAACCCAAAACGTATCGTCCCTACAGCCAAAAGTGTTTGGCGCTCTCTCTCTCGGATCAACACCCCGTGCTCATCCGCATATCCCTCCGCTCTCGCGGCCGGCTACTTTTGATCAGTGTGCGACCGACTACGCTACTTCCTAGCGGCCGATTGTGCGACTGATCGCGTTCGGTTACTTCCGTGCCCGTCTAACGACCGATTTCTACGACCGACTGTGCCTCCCAGCAGCTTCCAGCAAAATGTTTGACCTCTCTTGCATATTCTGGCGGCTCCCAGCGAATGTTTGACCACTCCAGCGCATTCTAGTGACTCCCAACGACCGTCTTCCACGACCGATTGGGCCCTCCCAGCGACCGATCTAACACTCCCAGTAACCAATCGTGCCTTACCAACGGCTCCCAACGTCGTTTCTTCCCAGGTTGCTTGTGTCGAATCTCGCATGCCCGGCAGTGCCTCCATTACTCGTTTGGTCGTGCACCTCCCTTCCTCTTTCATGCATGCCCTCATAACTCCGCCTCTATGGAGCACTACGACACAGTCGCGCCTCAGCCACCCGCGATCCGGTTCATCTCCCGCCGACTTGATGCTCATGAGGAGGCCATTGCCTCGCTACAGACCCTAATGTTGTAGATGGATGCTAAGTTCAATGCCCTCTTGACCGGCAAACTGAATGTTTCATCGTCCTCCTACACGGAGCCATCGCTTCTTGGGGCACACTTGGACCCTCCCCGAAACTTTTTCCCGCCGTCGGAAGGCTTCCCATCTCTACTCCGTTCGTTTGACATCCCTTCTTTCAACGACACTGATCCAATAAGATGGATTGCCTATGCAGAATAATTTTTCACATTCATCTGACTACGGATCCACAAAAGGTTGTTGCGACTCTCATCGGCATGGAAGGATCAGCCCTCCATTGGGCCCGTTGGCTACAATAGAACAATCCTTCGCTCTCCTGGGGTGAAACATCAATAAGATCTATCCTTCTCGCTATGATATCGCTATTCAAGGACAATAGTTTACGTTTGTGTGGTGTTCATCAATCGGGATTCCTTGACGACTACACTGACGAGATCATTGCCTTGGTAATGCACATTTCGAGCTCCTACCCCACATCTGATCCCGCCTTCGCACCCACCACCCAAGACGATTACTGATGTTATGGATTTAGCCCGCTTGGTGGAAGCAACTTCAAGATTTTCTCTATCAATACCGACCAACCACCGGGGAATTCCATGCCACCACCGCTTGCCTACCCTCCCCCCCCCCTTCCGTACACCACCTTAGGTCCATGTCGCAACTCCCCAGCATCTTGGACAACCTCCCCGATCGCGTCGGCCACCGAACGGCCCTCGAATGATCAACCACGAGTATCGCGATCTTCGCAACAGGGGCCTCTATTTTTGTTATAAACAACCCTATCCTCTGAAGTAGCTCTGCATCACTAATGGAGAGGGACTCGAAAACCACCCTATTTTTGAAGCCTTAGAGAACGATGACTCACCTGTTGCCATGGGTACCCATGACCGTTTGCATCGTCTCAAACTTTTGTGTTCTGCGGTGGGCGACACCTCTTTCCCCCACACTATGACCTCTCTCTAGTCCCCTGGCTGGCACTCCCCTGACGGTGCTGATTGATAATGGGGTCAACCTTAATTTCATATCTCGACGCCTGGTGATACAACTCAACATTTGTCTGTCTCCTTCCCCTCCTCTTGTTGTTTACTTGGGTGACGGCCTCCACACTACTACTAGGGGCCTCTGTACGGACCAGCACATCACGGTGGGACCATGCCCTCTCCGTGCAAATTTTTTTCTTTTGAGTTCGGTGTTCTTGACGTCATACACGATGTCGCGTGGCTTCGTACACTCGCGAGCGTGCATATCAACTGGGCCTGCATGACGAAGCTCGTTTCTCAAGCAGAGTCTTTTTCTCTCGTAGTAAAGAAGCATCCTTTTCCCATCAGTCGATGGCACCCCATCCTCCTCAGCAGCATGCTCCATCAAAATCTGCCACTAACCTATGGCGTGACATCGAGCCAACCCGCCCCGCTGCAGCACCTCCACCATTATAGTTGCAGTGTGTTTTGGTTGTTGCTTCTGCCTTGAGCACATGCGAATTTTCAAGAAAGCAGCATTGCTACGAAGACAAAAATGTGCAAGGGACATGGAGACGAGGACACGACGTATAAGTCGATGTTGGGGCCAATGCGACATGGACACATATCTCAACTCGACGGCGGTCATTCACTAGTAGGGGGCACACATGAAGCACAACCGTGAGTTTTATCCTTTTATTATCACACATGTTTTTTGTGTCTTAGGATATTTACTATTTGTCCTTGCGTACTTTAGAATGAGACATTATATAACCCTATATATACTCTTTCATTTGAGCTAGCTTGGAAATATGATTGAAAAGGAGCCCCTAGAGGCTAACATTTGTCTCTCTTCTCATCACCCTCCTTCTCGACTCTTCCCTCTCCTCTTCTTAACCCTAATACCTAACAATATTGCTATCTGAGGAATATTTTCAGTCTGGAGTAGTAAGGTCAGAATAAGAGATTGAGAGCAGCAAGGCTAGGCTTCGTACAATGTGAATTCTTAGTCGTGTGTGATCTTACTGATTAAAAAATTGAGTTACATCATGTTACATACTTACATTCAATTTTGAGGCCTCCTAAGAGTACAAGATTGGACCCCACAAGCACTGTTCTAAGAGGCGGTTGTCACACCCTGACTTGTAAGCTCAAGTTAACGAGCTAGAAACACAATAAATGTGATTAAGGATCCTTAAGAATACATATTAAGAACAAGAATTAATGTTTTTTGTTCATATTTCAAAATGGAACGAATACATGGTTTAATTTTTTCCCCTTTACATATTACACATGACATTATTACTCAGCCATGTTGTCGTTGTTCTTCGACAACCACTTAATAAGTAGGTTGGTGAATATTATCGCCAACCTATGAAGTATAATACAATTTATATGTAAGAAAATGCATGCATGACAAAACATGAGTGATTGCTTGAAAGACAAAATAATCAACTACTACATAACATTTTGTTTCCAGTACTCTTTAAGAACTCTTTTTTTATCTTTTGTAACAAAATAATTCGTCTAGTAGTTTGCACTTGCAGTATGACAGCAGGCCAGACCAGAGGACTCCTTCCCGTTAAGGCTAGATGGACCGAATTCTTAGATAGACAAGTCCTAGATACACCGAAGTCCCAGATAGATCGAAGACCGAAGTCCTAGACAGAATGAAGTCCCGTGCTGGACTAAATTTCAGATTGACTGAAGTCTCATAGTTGACCAAAATTTAGATAAACTGAAGTCCCATAGTGGAGCTAATACTGGACTAACTAATAACATACACAACATCATCATATCGTTTTCTTTCATCTTCAACGAGACTAATAAAAAATGCACAAACCGGTGAAATAAGAGCTATAAAACTCCAAAAAATATCAAAAAGTCAAAACTCATTTTATTGGGCACTTCTCAACGCGTCACTGCGTAACATGCAAGTGACCCTAACCTGGGCTCTGAAACCAATTTGACGCAAGGTAGGCTATGTAAGGTGGTTATGTCGGTGCTAATGCACACCTATGTGGGTCAAGGATTGAAAATAATATATTATGGGAGAAATATATTATAATATATTGTAAACAATATATTGTATTGTCTAATTGACAATAACAATATATTGTATTGTTATTTTGACAATAACAATATATTGAAAAATATATTGTAAATTTAAAATTTTTAAAATATATATAATAGATATAACAAAAATACAAAAAAATATTTATGAGCTAGAGTCTACAGGTGCAGTCGCACCTCTCAATTTTTTTTCAATTCATTTACAACCACTTGATTTGATTACAGTCGCACCTCTCAATCTTTCATATTATAATCATTAGATGAATCTCAGCCACATGATCTGTTGTCGTGAATGAAGAAAATATATTGATGATGAAAACCAGTGACGAGGAAGAGAAGTTGAACTTTTGAAATGCTATATTATATTGTCTATTTTAACTTTGATATTGGACTTTAAACTTTTGAAATGCTATATTTTATTATTTGTTGAAACTTTTGAAAAAATACAAATATATTGTATTGCATTTATAGCATTTATAATACAATATATTATATGCTAGCATTGCAATAGCAATATATTGTATTGTTAGCATTACAATATTAAAATATTATATTGTTTATTCTCCAAATTACAATACAATATCAGATAGTATTGTTCCAATCCCTGGTTTGAAAACACCTTGTGTGCACTCGAGGGTTAGATTGTTTGCACCACTTGAAATTAAAAATTCACAAACTGTTAATTTGCCAACCTTATATACATAATTGTTAAGAGTTTTATTTCATGTTTCAAATAAAATTGATCACCTCATCATTTAGATTGGGATTATTTGAGTTGACTTGCATCACCCACAAGTATGCAAGCAATCTCACTCTTGAGTGCACACAAAGTGTTTTCAACTATGAATTTTCATAAATGAATTTAATAGGATAATATGAAAATGAAAGCAACTACGCAATTGATTCAAATACCCAAACAAAGATGTAGTGTTTTCCAATATTCAACAAGGAAATAAAGAGCAATACAATAATACTCACAGTCACGGAGATCCAAAACAGATTGTTTCGGAGAAGCGACACTGGTGAGTAAGTGCAGGGAATCAAACAAAACTTCCGCAATTGACTGAAAATGAAATGTTGTTGGGCTGGACGAGGCTGTTGTGCGGGGAAAGGAAGCAACGGTAAGGGCGTGTGGAGCTTTGCTGGCGGGGAGGATGGCTAGTATGGCAGTAGAACAGGGAAGGAGGAACTCACAGCCGACCACGAAGTTGTTGTGGAGCTTCGACTGGTAGGGGAGAGGAAGAGTTGGGACGAGGGCTTGCTGTGGGGCGAAGGCTGGAGGGGAGAAGGGATTTGCAGCTAGGGTTTGTTGTGCGATCGACCTTTTACGTCGGGCCACAAATGCCCTAACCGGAGGCAAGCGAATGCGTTCGAAGTTATCGTCGACGCCGTGCAAGATGAGGAGCAAGATGAGGTGCTCGAGATTGCTCCAATGCGTTGTCACTTCCATTCCGACGGAAAAAAAAGAGCAATGTTAAAGAGGCCACATGTTTTGGCTATTTGCATCAAAATGTTATGTGCACACTAAAATATTTTATTTGCAGCCAAATTTTATATGTGCACCTAAATAAAAACATAAAAAAGAGCATTTTAAACATTAAAAAGGAGCATTTTTAAGCATAAATAATGAATTGGGCAATAGTCTATATAAACCCACAAACACATCATACTCTCAAAACTTTAATATTTGCTTGAACATCCACCTGCCATAACATAGAACATTTGTGAGTGTGTTACCTTCATTGAAATCAATTTTCATGACATATATATTATCAATTAAATTCATAAAACCTTTTGAAACAATTTTTCGAGGTTCACACACGACGCAAACATTTCTTGAACAACTTGTTGTTCACTTTCATCTAATCTCGCAGCGTATGCATGTGCCTCTAGATGAACAAAACTATGA
This sequence comes from Platanthera guangdongensis, assembly GCA_039583875.1. NCBI lineage: Eukaryota > Viridiplantae > Streptophyta > Magnoliopsida > Asparagales > Orchidaceae > Platanthera > Platanthera guangdongensis. Next base: position 1,718,864 of record CM077163.1, read on the forward strand.
TTATGAATTCCACATTTTAATTGTAGTTTCCATTCATCCAAACACATGTCTCTCTGACCTTGTAATGCGAAGGGACATCCACATCGCTTGGAGCTTGTTTTTCTAAGATTTTTTTTAACAAACCCTTTGTTAAGCTGATTTTCTCGGGAAAACCACCCTATCACAACCCAGCATTATCCTAGGTTTTCCTCTTTCAACAATCTTATCGGCTCTTTGAATGGTTATAACACAAACCATATACGTCTAGCAACATTACGAGCTCAATTCAACCAAAATATCTCTACTTGGAAAAAGAGTATCGGTGATAAATTCAACTCCGACATCTAAATGTGTAGTATTACTAGTCTCTTCAAGCGATGTTAATTCCTCTTTAGAACACATTGACACAAATAGCAAACACAGATTCTGCACGCATCTTAAAGAGGAATGAATGACATCGGCTCATCTTCCTCCTCAAGTCGATCCTCCAAAATCACACCAGAAATTCCTCCTCACTTATTAACCCTCGTGAGGCCTTTACTCTTCATGAAACCATCCCCCATCTTCGCATAGAAGGTTGGAGAGGTTGAAGACACCACTAACCAAGAGCACAAGCCCTAGATCGCTTCATCCTAGAGAAGTCACCATCTCACAAGTCTAGACTCTTTTGAGTCGACATCTCGCCTAGATAACTACAGATCTAGCACCAAGGGAGAGGGAGGAAGCTCACCTCATTTCCGGCGTTTCCACTATTTCGGCCATAGATCGTGTAACTCTTCTCGGCGGCATCTTCTTTTTGTTTTTTCACGGCGGCGGCGGTTCTCCTCCTCTTGGACTTGCTCCAGCAGTTTTCCTCTCTCTACATAAATTTTTCTCAGGAAAAGTGGCTGGAATGAGGAGTGAAAACGACTAGGGTTTTCTCTTCCCCTTATATATGAAAAGTGACACGGTAGGGCACACGTACGTGTCCCTGCCCGTGTCCTGCTTGCGTGAAGCGTTACAGCGATTTCAGTGTCAGTGTCAGTTCATTATTCGACACGGGTAGGGATACGCCCGTGTCTCTACCTGTGTCATACTTATCTCACACACTCACAACACATGGTAGGCCCGTGTCTTGCATCATGGGTTCGACACCTCAACATCTGGGTGTCTACACACTCTGTCGACACCTGGTTCCAGTGTGTCGACACAGCATGTGTCAATACACGGTGTTGACACCCGTGTGTCGATACCTCGACCCCTGGGTGTCGACACACTGTGTCGACACCGGTTCCAGTGTGTCGACACAGCGAGTGTCGACACACGGTGTCGACACCAGTGTGTCGAACACCTCAACCCTAGGGTGTCGACCAGAGTGTCGACACAACGAGTGTCAACACACGGTGTCGACACCAGTGTGTCGACACCTTGACCCAGTGTGTCAACACCTCGACACCAAAGTGTTTGACCAATGACTCGGTGATTCAAATCCTATTCACATGTGCTGTCTAGTTATCAACACTCACCAGAAACCCAAGTCAGCCGGCTGCCTCCTGTCGAACCCTAGCGGGGAGTCAAAAACCCGCCTGCCCTTGCTTTTGCTTTTCTCCTGCCTTTCCCCTTTCCTCTTTTTTCTTTTTTTTTATTTCATTACCTTCACTCCTCCTCACCTCCCCCGAGCCCCCCCCCCCCCCATGCACATATATAATATATATTATATTTATAATATAAAATATATTTATACTTTAAATATAATATATATTATATATGTGCATGGGGGGGGGGGCGGGGGCTCGGGGATGGTGAGAGAGCAGGTAATGAAATAAAAAAAAAAAGAGGAAAGGGAAAAGGCAGGAGAAAAACAAAGCAGGGCAGGCGGGTTTTTGACTCCCCGCTAGGGTTCGCCAAGGAGGTAGCCGACACCGCCTCCCCGTCTCTCCCGTCACCGGCAAAGCAAGGGCAGGCCGAGCGCCGCCTCGCCTTTCTCTCTCTCCTCCGCGCCGCCGCCTGAAGCAGCAGCCTGTCGCCATCCCAACGTCTCTCCCGTCGCCGGCAAAGCAGGGCAGGCCGAGCCCCGCCTCCCACCTCCTCTCTCTCGCCGCTGCGCCTGTAGTGGCAACCCGAGCCTCCGCCTCCCTCTCTCACTCTCGGCCTGGAGCAGCAAGGGGCCGCCCTCCCCCTCTCTCTCTCCGGCCACCGCCCAAGCTAGGGCATGGCCGCCATCCCCCCCTCTCTCTCGTCGCCGCCCAAGCAGAGCAGACCGAGCTCGACACCGCCCACCTCTCCCTCTCTCCCGGCCGCCTGGAGCGGCAGCCCGACCGCCCCTCTCCCTCTCTCCCGGCCGCCTGGAGCAACCCGGACCCACTCCCTTTCTCTCGGCCTGGAGCAGGGCTCGGCTTGGAGTGGGGTTCGGGCTAGAGTTAAGCCCCAGCTTTTCACCACCGGCAGCAAGCTCGGCCTGGAGCAAGGCTCGGCCTGGAAGCAAGGCTCGGCCTGGAGCCAGGCTCGGCCTGGAGCCAGGCTCGGCCTGGAGCAAGGCTCAACCTGGAGCAAGGCTCGGCCTAGAGTGGAGATCGACCACCCGACGCGGCCGCATGCAGTAGGATCGAACCGGAGCTCCTCTCCCGGCCCCGCCGCCAAGCACGCGACAAGGTAACGATGTTTCTACTTGGGCAGGTGAAACCCCCAGTTTTACATACATTTGCATGAAAGCCCCTCTCCACCAACGGGTGGGGGAAGGGAGCTTTCCGACGGGTTGACGTGTACGTCCCCCGCAATTAATTGCATTAATACCCGAAGCATGAGTACGAGTTTAGGCATGATTGTGTGAAGCCCATCCGGACGTGTGAGCTGGATTGGTGATGTTCTGGGGTTTCCCCGGAGAAGACCCCGAGGAAGTTGTTATATTAGCCCGCTTGCAGGAGAACACAATGCCCAACCCCCCCCCCAAAGAAGGGGTGTGCGCTCTAATCCCTGTCCAGCCCCGCTGCGATCACCGCGCTCGCACAT